>JAEVFF010002389.1:0-13100 GCA_018901945.1 Pugionium dolabratum | reverse complement strand
GAGTTGGTGGCATCACCAGAGGGACCGGCGGTGTCATCCACGTCCCCACCAAGAGTGTGCCGGAAGCTTGGGCCTCTCCGCCGGCGATGCTGACCGGTCTGGTCCTATAGGTCGAGGGTCTGGCGGTACTGTCTGGTCCGCCAGACGTGCCAGATGGTCCTGCTGTCTCGGGCAAGCTTCCTGGTCGGCCAGTCTGGTCTCCTGGCTGGATGTACGACCTGATGTCCTCATCAGAACCAGTATGGAGAAATTGGAAATTCTGCTAATGTTGCTTCAAATTCAAATGATCCCCTGGTTTTAACAGCAAGCCTACAAGACACTAAAGATGACTGGGTACTAGACTCGGGGAGTACTTTTTATGTTACCCCAAACAAAGACTTGCTTTATGATCTGGAAGAATTTGATGGGGGGGGAGGTTCTCATGGGTAACAACACCCATAGCAAAGTAAAAGTAAAAGGGAAGATAAGAATAGTAAATGAAGATAATTCGGTTGTTATTCTCTCAGATGTAAGGTACATGCCTACCATGAGCAGAAATCTGATTTCCTATGGTATGTTAGAGAAATCAGGTTGTAGATATAAGGGAGAGAACTTTGCCATAACTTTCTACAAAGGTGATCAGAAAGTTATGACTGGAAAGTACCATGAAGGCCTGTATTATATACAAGGCACTGTTTCTAAACAGGAAGATATGGTGGCAAAGAAAGAAGATGCATCGGCAAAACTGTGGCATTCTAGGCTAGGTCATATGAGTCTAAATGGCCTAAACATTCTAGCAAAAAGGGGTTTTTTGAAGGAGCAGGATATAGCCGGCCTAGAGTTTTGCGAGAGCTGTGTCCTAGGGAAGCTACACAAATAGAGCTTCAACAAAGGAAGACACACATCTAAAGGAATATTAGAATACGTACATTCAGATCTATGGGGATCACCAAACATCCCTGACAGTCTAAATTTCTGCAAATACTTCATAACTTTCATAGACGATTTTTCTCGAAAGGTTTGGATATATTTTCTTAGATCAAAAGATGAAGCATTCTCAAAGTTCAAGGAATGGAAGACGATGGTTGAAAATCAGTCAGGTAAATGGATTAAATACCTTAGAACTGATAATGAACTGGAATACTACAGTAGGCAGTTTGATGACTTGTGCAAAAGCTGTGGAATAACTAGGCATAGAACATGCACGTATACCCCTCAACAGAACGGCGTTTATGAAAGAATGAATAGGACTATTCTAGGAAAGGTACGGTGCATGTTAGCTGAAACAGGTTTGGATAGGAGTTTTTGGGCAAAAGCTGCTTCGACAGCTGTTTATCTAATAAATAGATCGCCAAATGCTACAATGGAGTTTAAACTCCCTGAAGAAATCTCGTCAGGAACAAAACCAGATTTAATGAATCTTACGAAGTTCGGATCCACTGTCTATGTTCACTCAGTAAAGGGAAAGACTGAACCCCGAGCAGTAAAAGGATATTTCATGGGATACCCTCAGGGGGTAAAAGGATTTAGGGTGTGGATCTCTGAAGACCCAAAGTGTGTGATAAGCAAGGATGTGATGTTTAACAAGAACCAAACCTGCAAGAAATCTATGGAGAAGCCTGACCACACAGAAAAGACAAAAAAGGGTGAAGAAGGTCTCATTCAATCCTATCATAGAATATGAAGGTACATCAAATGAATCTGAAATAGAAAGTTCTATTCAAGGAGGAGATTCAAGACATGAAATCAATAATGAAGAGGAAGATAAAACAAAAGAAGAGGAAATCAGAAACCAGTAACTTGACCTAGATGAATATCAATTGGCAAGAAATAGGACAAGGAGGATAGTAAGACCATCCTCTCGGTTTTCTGATAAGGATTTTGTGGCATATGCCCTTGCTGGGGCAACCACAATCGACTCAGAAGAAACAGCTACGTATCAAGAAGCAAAAGAAAGAAAATACTGGAATTATTGGAAAACAGGAATGAAAGAAGAAATAGATTCCTTAAATAAAAATCAGACATGGACTTTGGTGGATAGACCAGCTGATAAAAGAATCATAAGATGTAAGTGGATATTCAAAAGGAAACCCGGAATTCCAGGAGTTGAGAGCCCCTGGTACAAAGGTAGGTTGGTGGCAAAAGGGTACTCTCAAATAGAAGGGGTAGATTATAATGAAGTTTTTGCCCCAGTTGTGAAACAGGTATCCATAAGACTGGTCTTATCTCTAGTAGTGACTTATAATCTGAAATTTGAACAACTGGATGTAAAAACGGCATTCCTACATGGTGTTCTAGAGGAAGAAATCTACATGGAACAACCTGAGGGTTTTGAAGTGAAAGGAAAAGAACAAAATATGTGCCTACTTCAGAAATCGCTTTATGGATTAAAGCAGAGCCCAAGACAGTGGAACAAAGGGTTCAACTGTTTTATCCAGGAGAAAATTTTTCACAGAAGTGAGTTTGATGCTTGTGTGTACGTGAGAGGAAGTAACATAAAGCATCAGGTGTATCTACTGATATATGTTGATGACATGTTAGTGGCATCAACAGACAAAAGAGATCAGACGACTTAAAGAAGAATTGATGGAAGCTTTCAAAATGAAAGACATAGGAGCAGCCAGTAAAATTTTAGGGATGGAAATCCTAAGGGATAGGATAAAAGGCACCCTAAAATTATCTCAGCAGAAGTATCTCACTCAAGTCCTAAAGACTTTCAGCATGTTTGATTCTAAAGCAGTTACTACACCTATTGGACCTTACTTCAAACTGAGAAGTCTAAATCAAAAAGCGTCAGAAAATGAGGCTATACTGATGAAGGAAGTTCCCTATCAGAGTGCAGTAGGCAGTCTAATGTATGCAATGGTTGGCTTAAGGCCAGACCTTGCATACGCAGTGGGTTTTATAAGTCGATTTATGGAAAACCCGGGAAGAGTTCACTGGCAAACATTTAAGTGGACTATGCGATATCTAAAGGGGGTCCAGATAAACATTTGACATTCACAAACCAAAACAATTTTGAGATAGTTATGTGGATGCTGATTTCGCAGCAGATATAGATCAGAGAAAAACTATAACCGGGTACATATTTCAGGTGGGTGGAAACACCATCAGTTGGAGATCAAGCTTACAACAAATTGTAGCTTTATCCACAACTGAGTCAGAATATATTGCATTGACAGAGGCTGTCAAAGAAGCCATTTGGCTTAAAGGTATATGCAAGGAGCTACGAGTTTCTAATTCAATCCCTAAGGTATATTGTGATTCACAAAGTGCAATCTGCCTAGCTAAGAATGGTGTGTTTCACGAACGGACCAAACACATAGATGTAAAATACCATTTTATCAGAAGCATCATTTCTACAGGAGGTGTAACAGTCAATAAAATTCCAGGAAAAGAAAATCCAGCCGACTTATTAACTAAAGCATTACCTGGACCCATATTCGAGGTTGGACTCTCATAGCTAAGAGTCGAGTAAGGATGGTTTGGCTACACCCAGGTATGCGAGTACCTCAGTTCAACAGGAAACAAAAAAATATGAGAAACAAGAGGAGTTTTTCACATTCGGGTTGAAAAGACATGTTTTTAATGTTCAAATCTACGGATCAGAAGGTTTTTTGAACATGTACCTGGGCGATTATCACTTCTGAAGGGAAACCTCGAGTTCGGAAGATGTACAGATTCTGCATGTCAAAGAAAAGGAGGTTTCAAAAGGGTTACAAGCTAGGAGGAGCTTATGCTAACTCGGTTTAGAAAAGACAGAGGCGAGAAGGTTGAATCTGCCTCGAAGAGAATCAACTAGGTCTATCGGGAGAAGAAAAGGATTACGGCTACAAAGGAAGAAGGAGAAAATTTCACAAATGAGCTAGCGTTTTTGGTTTAAAAGGCAAGGAGGAGTTTGTGGGTTTTGTGCCTAATTTAACCGAAATCCGGTTTGGGCCAATCGAAGATTATTTCTCTGGTTTAGCATCATTGGACTGGAAACAAAAAGAGGACCAAAAGGAAATTAAAACGAAGACAGTGTATTAGTAAGGGAAGGTCGTCGTCTACCTTCAGAGGGATGTGCGATTTTTCTTGCTCGAGTTTTTCTTCCTAGATTACAGAGAGTAATAGACAGTTAAGAGATAACTCTAATTCTGTAAAAGCGAGAGAGAGAAGAGAGAGCATATTGTAGTTCGTTTCCTTACCAATATTATAGTAGATTTGAGGGTTACGTCCCTCACCAGACGTAGTGACATTGATCGTGAACAAGCTAAAATTTCCTGGGTGCATATTGTCTTCAAGATTAAATCCTGCAAATCGAAATCAAGCAAATTACAAACAAATAATAGTTCACAATCTGGTTGAGGAAAGTTTCCTTGCTTCTAAGAAAGATTCTTCGCCCCAGCTCGCCGACATTAATGGTGATTTTGATTTCGAAAGTTTCAATGCTGTGCTTTGATTCTCGATTGCCAAAAGAGTGGGAGTTAGTACTCCCAAATAATCTTCTTGCCTTAGTCGGAATATCGGATAGGCGTAAATGGCGACAATCAAGCTCAAGCTTATTCTTGGAGGATATTCTCTTCATCCCTACAAATACATATCACGATGATCCTCCCCTCTGCAACTCAATTGAATTCTCGTGTATATTTCTTCCTCCCAAACTTAAGTTATTTCTATCGACTCTTATTTTCTTCCCCTAAGACCTCCGGCTTTACCCGTGTTGCCGACTTGTAACTTGGAGTCGCGGAATCGGCTCCGTCTGAACCCCTACTCACCCTTTCCCCTTTTACCACTTTTTGCCATCTCCTTCCTTCACATCTGCTCTGCTTTTCTTCTTCTCCATCATACCACTTCTAGTTTTCGGTTGTTTCTCGGCCATCGTTTCTCTCACTCGGCTTTGTTTCTCAATTTCTTTGCGAGTTCAATGTTGTCTCGGGTCATTTTCCTGTTATTTGTTATCTGCTGTTTGGGTTTTTCATCATGATATTATTGGTTATTTCCATTAATGACTATTTTCGGGCATTTAGTAATGAAAAACCAACCGACCATTGGAAAAAGGCTCCGATCAAAATTAGGACTTTTGATAATTCGGCAGTTCTGAAAATATTTGAATTCACGCTGATCGGTAGGATCCTAAACTCATACAATGGCATAGGATTAGAACTTTTATGTCTTTGTTGCCAACTATATGACAGTGTGAGGGTCGGGTCCAAGGTCAAGACTTGGGTCATGGCCGATTTATGTTCTGCTTCAATATGGAGACGAACATTGAGTCGGTGCTAGAAAAGCGTCCCTACCATATTGATCAGTGGACTACACTTGAAAGATGGGTTTCAAGTCTCCGGGCTGATTTCCCATCCACTATTGTGTTCTGGATATGGATAGTAGGAATTCCAACACATTATTGGACAAAAGAAACGATCGTGGATATCGGAAAGGCCACCAGAGAGTTAATGCAACATGATGTTGGTGAAGCTAAGGTCCGGGTGTCCCTTAATCTGGAATTTTCAAATGGTGACGTGGTCTCTATGACTCTCAACTACGAGAAACTATCCCAATTCGGCGGTTTTTGCTTTAAAATCACTCATGACGAACAACACTGCCTGGAAAAAAAGAAGCCCGAAACAAAGAGAAGGTGTTGCCCCGCTTTGATGGTAGGATTAGAACTTTTATGTCTTTGTTGCCAACTATATGACAGTGTGAGGGTCGGGTCCAAGGTCAAGACTTGGGTCATGCATGGCCGATTTATGTTCTGCTTCAATATGGAGACGAACATTGAGTCGGTGCTGGAAAAGCGTCCCTACCATATTGATCAGTGGACTACACTTGAAAGATGGGTTTCAAGTCTCCGGGCTGATTTCCCATCCACTATTGTGTTCTGGATATGGATAGTAGGAATTCCAACACATTATTGGACAAAAGAAACGATCGTGGATATCGGAAAGGCCACCAGAGAGTTAATGCAACATGATGTTGGTGAAGCTAAGGTCCGGGTGTCCCTTAATCTGGAATTTTCAAATGGTGACGTGGTCTCTATGACTCTCGACTACGAGAAACTATCCCAATTCGGCGGTTTTTGCTTTAAAATCACTCATGACGAACAACACTGCCTGGAAAAAAAGAAGGCCGAAACAAAGAGAAGGTGTTGCCCCACTTTGATGGTAGAGATGAGAATGGCCCTTTGACCGCCACTGCCCCCCCCCCCCCCCCCCCCCNNNNTTGATACAAGCCTCGATTCAGGGCTTGGATGCGCGTGGGCTGTTTGGAGAAGGTTAGGTGAGAAACTCGACCTTAGACTTCTTGGATAGGGGTTTTTGGTTTGGTATTGGACGGAAGGGTGAGGTGAACCACACGAGGGGTGATGAACCTCGTGATAAATCACAAACTTAGAGCTAGGAGGGCTGGTCTCGACTAGATTCTAAGCGGACAAGTCTCTTTTGAGAGAAAGCTTGTTGGAAGAAAGTTCTACTTTATTAATATCAAAAAGGTTGTCGAACTACAATGCTGGAAGGAGCCTTATTAATATGCTCGACAGCTTGAACTTCTAGGGTCGACCCAAATAAGAAAAGGAAAACTTACAAAAGTGCACAAAGGAAAAGATACAAAAGTGTATAATCGAAAAAGGACCTATTCCTAAAATTGTCTTTGACTCAATAAAGTAAATATTCTAGATCCTACCCTGCAAAACAGAAAGAGGCATATATTCGAATTGAAACTTATCTTAACTTACCTCATGGCCAAGAAATGGAAGGTGGCCGTCCTTGTGGCATGCACGCGCCTTGCTCCTAGTCTTCGACTTGGAGTAGGGTTAGGAATTTTTGGGCCCTGACCTCTCTTGCCACTAAAGCCCAAGTCTCTGAAGTCCCTTGCATTGTTGAGAAGCCTTTGGACTCTTCTTTGCACTTCTGGCCCAATGTCCTTAGTCGATCTTCCTCTAGGAGCTTGTCGACCCATAAGCTGAACTTGTGGAAGAGTGCTCTTGATCTGCTCCTTGTCATTGCTCTTGGTGGCACTACTGGTGTAGAGACTTCCTCTAGATGTATGTCCTGAAGCTGGTAGCTTATCTGGTCCGAGTCTCCTTGTGTAGAAGTTGAAATGCTCGTGTACTCGGCTGGATCAGCTGTACCGGCTGGACTGTGCGAGGTACTGGCCGGAATGCCTTCTGGACCAGCCAAGTTGATCCCAGAGTCGGCGGCGTCACCAAGGGGACCGGCGGTGTCATCCACATCGCCATCAATTGTGCCGGAAGCTTGGGCCTCTCCGCCGGCAATGCTGATCGGTCTGGTCCTATTGGTTGAGGATCCGGCGGTACCGCTTGGGCTGGCAGACGTGCCAAATGGCCCGGCTGTCTCGGGCAAGCTTCCTGGTTGGCCAGTCTGGTCTCCTAGCCGGACATACGACCTGATGTCCTCATCACCCTTTGACCGCAAGATGAGAAGGAATCCTTTCAAATCAGTCAAGATGATGAAGCAAATGGCGCTAATCTTTGGAGAGGCAAGAAAATTTGTACGGTCTCTTCTTGAAGGAGACCAAGGAAAGATACCGTTGTCCTCAACGACAGCCCCACGCAATGGGGGACACTATGAGAGAACCAAGGATCCGGTGGCCTAGAACACGTCAACGGAGGATGCGTGATGGTCCATAGTTAGAACTGCAAAAGAGCGGGAAGCTACTTGGCAGTTTGGCAGTTATGGTAGTTACGTAAAGCGTTATTCCCAGGGTTATTTTTTCTTATGGAAACCAAGTGGAGCTAGAGCTATATTCAAGATTTTTAAGTTTATTTAGGGTACGATTTTATTTTTACGGTAGATCCATCAGGTGTAAGTGAAGGATTGGCCTTGTTGGCTCTAGCCGAGTTTAATGTTGTCATTTCTTTTTCGAATAAAAATAGTATTGATGTAGCGGTTACTATTGATGGTAATGAAATCTTTATCTCTTTTGTTTACGAGGATCCTATTGTAAAATTCAGAAAATAATGTATGGGAACGCCTCACTAGAATTTGTTTGTCCCGATCAGAGCCTTGATTTATGGTATGCGATTTCAATAAGATTAATGGAAATCATGAAAAATCAGGAGGGGGAGTTCGCTCCGAGGATTAATTTTATAGATTTTTGTCTTATGCAAGAAATTTTTGGAATGACTGACTTTCCTTTCAAAGGCAATTGCCTCTCTTGGTTTGGAAGAAGAGGCTCTAAAGTCGTTCGGTGTCGGCTGGAGAGAGCAATGGGCAACAAGGAATGACACAGTATCTTCTCACATACCTTGGTGGAATACCTAAGGTTTTGTGGCTCTGATCATCGGTCGGTTTGGATTCACATCCTCTCAATGCCAATAAAAATTAGATGTTGTTTTTAATTCGATAAGCTATTGATGAGGACATCAATACCAACTCAATAGAAGCTGAGGAAGAGCCCATTAATATACTTATTATGACACAAGCTCCATGAAAAAGATCAGGCACAAGAAACCTTAGTAAGATGTTCAACAAGTGTATGAAGAGTCTCATAACAATCATAGAAGAGGGAGGATTCCATGAAGCTGAACTTACTAAAGAATTACAAGAAGGAGACTATGAACAACTAAAGACTACAACAATTTCACTTCTTCCAGTTTTACAAGGCTTCAGAGATACAACCTTATTCATCTTTGCTAAAAAAACTTAAGAAAGCATTATAAGTAGTTACAAGAGACCAAAGTGCGTATTTAAAATTCCTATGTTTCAATTAACAAGTTTATTTGCTTGTTTTTGCAGGAATGTGTCTGTTAAGTTTAATAGTCTTTTATTTGTCATTAGATCCTAATGTCTTGTTGTTATTTTCGCTTGAGTCCTTTCATTATAATGTATTTTCAGTCCTAGAAGGCACTTGTTGCTGGACTAGTATATAAAGTCCCTTCTCAGCATATAATCACTTAAGTTTTATGAAATAAAAACCTAGTTTTTCTTTGTTTGAAAGGAGTTGACGCCTCCACCCTTCTTGTGTGAGAATCCTTAAATTTTGAGTACTCTAGACTTATCACAGACATTCCATAATCTATGTGGTGTCTCTCGATCCACCTCTCTACTCAATCCTCAATTAGATCCTCCAAAAAGTGTTGTACAACCAGCTGGTCACCATCAATCTGTTCATCAACCCATCACTCCTGAGTCTCTAGAAATTTTTGTACAACCAGCTAGAGCCTCTCCAGTAGTTCCCCTTGATCGAAGAAGTCCTCTTGTTCCTGCATCATATGGTATCATTACTTAATCGCTTCTATTCACGTTTATCTACCCCCATTTTCGTTTTTACTCTGTCATTTCCTTGTTAACTTGCTGTCAAACTGCATCTCTTCATAAAACCCATAAAAATCGAATCCCAATCTGTTGTTTTTGTGTGTTAAAAGCCAGTAACATCATTAGTTGTTGATAGCTTGTGTTGCTGCAACTAGATCTATCGATTTTCAGTTGTGTTGATTGTGTCTATTTGACTTACTTGCTGCTGCAACTAGAGCAATCGATTTTTAGTTGTTTTTATTGTGTCTATTT
Source organism: Pugionium dolabratum (assembly GCA_018901945.1). Lineage (NCBI taxonomy): Eukaryota > Viridiplantae > Streptophyta > Magnoliopsida > Brassicales > Brassicaceae > Pugionium > Pugionium dolabratum. Next base: position 3,615 of record JAEVFF010002389.1, on the reverse strand, counting down.
GACTTCCTTTGCTGCTGCAGCTAGATTTTTTGATTTTCAGTTGCTTTGATTGTGTTTATTCGATTTCCTTTGCTGCTGCAACTAGTTCTGTCCATTTTAAGTTGTTTTTGATTGTGTGTATTCGGCTTCTTTTGCACTTGATCTGTTTGTTTATTGTGAGACATATTGTGTGACTATGGGAAAACCAGTAGATTTGAATGTTGCTCAGATGCTTGCTTCTATTCAAATTCAACTTTAGAACCTAGGAGATCGCATGACAAAAATAGAACAACCACCACAAATTCGCAGAAATTCTATCAGAAATGTGAATGCCAAATGTGTGAATCATGAAGAGGATGAAATAGCTGACTTAGAAGATGATCTTCTATAGAACCTGATCATAATCATATACCAAGAAGACAATATCAACATGACAGAGATAGAGTAGATGAATCTTGGCATGGAAACAGAGACGTAAAGCTCACGGCACCAACCTTTGCTGGAAAAGTTAATACAGATGCCTACCTTGTTTGGGAAATACATATGGAATACATATTTGAGTGTTAAAACTACTCAGATCAGAGAAAAGTGTCTCTAGCAGCTGTTCAACTCACTGAAAGCGCTCTAGTTTGGTAGAACAGAGATGTGTCCGAAAGAAGAAGACATAGACATGGTCAGATCACTACTTGGGAAGAAATGAGGTTCCAACTAATGTGGAGATATGTCCCTGCATACTAATACAGAGAGTTGTAGAAGAATATGTCTTAGGCTTGGTGCATAGGTCTTGGCTCTTACGCCTGATGTGCTGCTCAGCCTGGACAGATAGGTGGAACAAGTCTTTAAAGTCATTGTAGATTTGCCTCTCCACCTTGCGGCTGATTTTTCTTGCAGACCATCCAAGAATTGCGCCATCAATGCCTCTTCATCGTCATTGAGCTCCAGCCTGTTCCTTAAGCCTCTCAAACTCTTTGTAGTACTCCTCTACTGATCTGGTTCCCTGCTTAAAAGTACGAAAACGTTGTTGCAAATCCCTATGGAAATAGGGTGGGACAAACTTTTGCATCATGAGGTCTTTCATGTCGACCCAAGAGTCTACGGGTCTCAACGGCCTCCTCCTTCGGTTAAAAGCCTCACGATCCCACCAGATGAGGGCATTATCCGTGAGTTGTGCTACTGCCATGGAAACTCTCCTAGGGCCTGGTTGGTTGTAATGATCGAAAATGGGATCCATCCTCATTTCCCAATCGATATAAGCCTCGGGTCTACTTTTCCTGCAAAACTAGCAGGTGTTAGTTTAACATCATGACTGGTCACCTGGTTGTAGGCTTAGTCATCTCCATCCTCATGATGTCTAGGGGGCATCTTTGGTCTCTAGTGATGACCATAGGGCTCGTAGCCATTTCCCTCTGTCTCTGGTTGCCGTGGAGGTCTTCTCGGCCTAGGGTGATAGCCGTGAGGCTGTGCGTCCTCATCTCCATCCGGTTGGGGCTCCTCCTGTTCGTGTTGTGTCCTAGGATGTTCAGGACCCTCATCAGGGTCTTGTTCAGCCCTCACGTGCCTTATGGCATGGAATGGCCTCTTCACGCGCTCTAACCTCTCGCCGATTGATGCTAGTTGTGTTTGGAGGGTGGTGAACATGGCCATCATGGCCTCTGTTGCATCCTGATTTTCTTCTGCCATTGTGTGTTACAAGAAGAAAAAAACAAGTGATTATGCTCCTAAAATTCGATTAGGAGGATTTTCTTTTATAGTTGAAGTAGAAGTTGCAAAAAGGAAAAATTGAAAAGGAAAAATCTAGGAAAAAGGAAAAATGGAAAAATGGAATTTTTTAACAATTAATGCTAAATATCTTGGTTGTTTTTGGTCGATTTCTCTTTTGGTATTTTTCTATTTTTTGTTTTGTTGTTTTTTTAATTTAACTTAATGAAGAATGGAAATATGCTTTTAACAAAAGGGAAATACGAAATTGCAATGCAAGAATGAATATAAACCCTAGTGATGCACGTAGGAGCTAGATGCACTCGGATTGAACTTAGATGTTATTCTTTTTTTTTTCTTTGAATGAAACTTAAACTAATGCAAGAACTGGAAACAATATTAAGTAAAGGATAAAAACCATATGGTTTTAGGAGCTTTAAGCTTTGATACCAAAATGATACAAGCCTCGAATCAAGGCTGTACGCGCATGGGCTGTTTGGAGAAGATTAGGTGAAAAACTCGACCTTAGGCTTCTGGATGGGGGTTTTCTGTTTGGTAATGGATGCAAGGGTGAAGTGAACCACACGAGGGGTGATGAACCTCGTGATAAATCACAACTTAGAAGCTAGGAGCGCTGGTCTCGACTAGGGTTCTAAGCGCACAAGTTCTTGAAAAAAAACTTGTAGAAAGAAAATTCGATCTTTATTATCAAAAAGGTTGTCGAACTACAATCCTGAAGGAGCCTTATTAATATGCTCAGCAGCTTGATCTTCTAGGGTCGACTCAAAGAAAGAAAAATGGAAAACTTACAAAAGTGCACAAAAGGAAAAATTACAAAAAGGCAATAACCGAAAAGGACTTCTACCTAAATTGTATTTGACTCAAAAATGTAAACATTCTAAATCCTACCCTGCAAAACAGAAAAGGCAAGTATATAATTTGAAAACTTACCATTCTTACCTATCGCCAAGAAATGGAAGGTGGCCGACCTTGTGGCATGCACGCGCCCTAGCTCCTAGTCTTCGACTTGGAGTAGGGTTATGAATCGTTGGGCCCTGACCTCTCTTGCGACTAAAGCCCAAGTCTCTGAAGTCCTTTGTATGGTTGAGAAGCCTTTGGACTCTTCCTTGCACACTTGGCCCAATGCTCTTTTTTCGATCATCCTCTAGGAGGTTGTCGACCCACAGACTGAACTTGTGGAAGAGCGCCATTCATCTGCTCCTTGCAATTGCTCCTGGTGGCACCATTGGTGTAGAAACTTCATCTAGATGCATGTCTTGAAGGTGGTAGCTTATCTGATCCGATTCCCTTTGTGTACATGTTGAAATGGTGGTGCAATCGGCTGGATCAGCTGGATCGGCTGGACTGGCTAAACTGTGCGAGGTACTGGCCAAATTGTCATCGGAGCCGACCAGGTTGATTCCGGAGCCGGCGGCGTCACCAATTGGGCTGCCAGTGTCATCCACGTCCCCGCCAGTTGGGCCGGAGGTTTGGGTCTCTCCGCCGAAAAGGTTGGTCGGTCCGGCCCAGCTGGTCGTAGGCTCGGCGGTACCGCTTGGGCCGGTAGACACGCCAAATGGCCCGGCTGTCTCTTGCAAGCACTCTGGTCGGCCAATCTGGTTTCCTGGCCAGCCATACGATATGATGCCCTCATCAACGTCCTAGGAGCATTATCTAGAAGTTCGTAGTAGTTTATTTTGATGTCATTCTAATCTATAGATCTAATCTTGAAGATCACTTACTACATCTTGAGCAGGTACTTGAAACGCTTAAAGCTGAAAACTTGATTCTAACTTTAAGAAATGTACTTTCTGCACTGATTAAGTTGTATTCCTAGGATTTGTTGTAAGTTATAAGGGCTTAAAGGTCGATGAAGAAAAGATCAAAGCAATTCAAAATTGGCCAACCCCAACAACAATCGAACATGTGAGGAGTTTT
>JAEVFF010002388.1:0-13105 GCA_018901945.1 Pugionium dolabratum | reverse complement strand
GAATGCGTGAAACACCTAAATCTAAGTAAATTCAGATTTGGGGGTTTTGATCGGTTTTCTAGTTATCTAACTACAGAGAAAATATAACGATAATTTTAATTAAATGATCTTATGGACGATGAGCAAGGCGTTCGATTCGGGATAATTATCCACTAACTAACGATGCTATATATTAAATTAAATATATTTTCTAAGACATATAACACTTTCTACTAGACTAATCCACTCCCGTGGCAATATCTCATTTACTAGCCCATAGAATAATCAAGTCTTGTGAACTATAATCAATTGGCTAGTAATCCTTAATTTCGAGTCTATTTTAGTCTACCAATCATCTTAAACATCAACTCTCATTGCTCAAGATGTGAAAAGCACGATTAAGAATTACCTATGCATTTTGCCGAACATCTCTCGGGCATAAAATATCATAAGGCTAACGATTGATTATCTACTTTAGTCCTAGCATTAAGTACATCCTAATCATGAGGAATTTATTATCTAATATACCTAAACATCATTAATAAATATCCAATCCCCCTAAATCTACCTTACCCACAATTCACTAAGAGAACTACTCACACATAACCATGGCAATAACAAATACAATCAAATAAAGAAAGCAAAACATAAGTGAAGATAGGGATACGAAATTCATCACTAGATTAGATAAAAATCTCAAAAAACAAAGCTCCAAAGTTGCAACAGAGAAAAGAACCACTTTCAGAATGAAACTTAGGTCATTTGGGCCAAAAGAGGCTTAAATGGTCTAACAAAACTAAACTAGGTCAACCCGGAAAAAAACATGTCAAACCATGCGAAAAGGTGAAGAAAATCGCATTGGGTAAGCGGACGTCCTGGGCGATCGACCGGAAGCCCAATCGCTGGCCGATCAGGTGGGCAGTCCATGGGTGTCTGAGCGAACAGCTGGCCGATCGGCCCACTGGCCAGCCAAGGAGGCGGGTAGCTTGCCTGGGTGATCAACGAGTGCCATCCGCCTGCAGGCCAATTGGTACAAATCCAGGGGCTGGCCAGCTCGCACGGGTGGTCTTTTAGTGCCATCGGCTGTCGGCCAGTTCGCTTGGGCAATCGGCCAGTTTGCCAAGATGGTCAGCTTGTTTGCCTGGGCCGTCGGCCCAGTGATTGGGTGGTTGGGCAGTTTGCCTGGGTGCCGACCAGTTCTCTTGGGTGGCCGACGAGTGCGCGATGGTAATTCTCCTATGGTCATTTCCTCCGTTTTCAACTGAACATTCATCGATTGCCAAGATCCAATCCCTCACTTGTCGTAATGTTCCTGAAATTACTCGAGAAACACATGCACATATGCAGAATCTACGTTTTTAAACTTTAACATGCATGATAGATGAGAATGATTGAATAAGAGTGAGCAAATGACCTATAATGCTTATAAATGCAAGAAAATAGTTCTAAAATACAAGATAAAAAAATGCAAAATCATGAGTATCATAAGGAAATAGGAAAGCAATATATGAAAAAGAAAAACCCCAAAGAACAAATTTCCCTTTTCTTTTACATTGCCTTTTGTGCTTTACCTTTTCAACAAATAATTACAATATTAATTAGATTGACATTTTTCTCACCTTTAGCGTATTATCATAGTTACATTAATTAAACACACAATAACAAAATATAATAGATTCCAATTCGCATATTGCAACTTGGAAGTTTCCATTTTCTTTTTAATACCTTGCCGAGAAAGATACTTGTTTGAAATTTTGTAGCAATCCCAATGGGTGAAGAAAGCCAAGTACCGTAAGATTCTGTGCTCCAAATTCTCATAGCCACGAGAGAAGAAATGAGGAGATTTGGAGATCGACTTGAATGATTATAGCAATCATATCCACGGGCGCCCGAGAGGCTACAACGAGGTCGAGTGACCTTTTGACCAGTAGGTGAAGATGGAGGTTTTCCTTTTGATAAAGGATACTTCTACCATGAGCACATGGCACCACAATAGCCTCAACTTCGTAGGAGGCGTGAGCCAATACGGGGGCTTTGGATTAGAGACGATGAGCTAAGAGAAGAAAACTTGAAGGTTAAACTAACACTCCAACTTTTGCAGGAAGTCGGACCCGGAGGCCTATAGGGATTTGGAGAGGAATGTAGATTACATCTTCGAGTGCTTATAACTGCAATGAGCACAAGAAGATTGCCCTAGCAGCTATCCAACTCACTGAGAATGCCTTAGTTTGGTGGGATAGGACAGTAGCTGAAAGGAGAAGATAAAGATATGGCTTTGTGAATAGTTCACTACAGTAAAACATTAATATTTCCGACGGCATTTCTGATGGAAATAAAACCGTCAGAATTTTCCAATGCCTATGCGATGGTTTTCCGATGGACTACCGAGGGAATTATTTCATCGGTGTTCCGTCGGTAATTCCGGATTCTTGCACTACCATCGGGAAATTGATGGTAAAACTTAACGGCTTTCCATCTGTTTTCCGACAAACGCGTTGGCGTCGGGATATCCTCTTGAAACCATCGCAAATTACCGACGAAATTCAAACTATCGGGTTTTTTCCGACGAGTTTCCAATGGAATGTTGTTTTTACTATCCGTCTGGAATCCCTCGGGAACATATCGATAGGCTGACGTCGAGTATCGTCGGTTGGTCATCGGAAATATCCGACCATGGTCGAAAACCATCGGAAATCCGTCGGAAACTGAAATATTCTTAAGAATAATCTATTAAAAATTTATGATTATCCGGCTGTGGTCGGAAACCGTTGGAATTCCATCAGAAACAAGAATATTCTTAAGAATAATATATTAAAAATTTGTGATTATCTGTTAAAAGTTCGTAATAATCTGTTAAAAATTCATGATAATCTTCTAATTTTCAATATAAATACGCTATGATTTTTCACAATTTCATTAGAACAAAACATCTTAAGAAAATGTTTTCTTCCGGTTCTTATAATTATTTTCGATCATGGATGGATAAACCTCGATATGATTCAACAACGGGGGAATTGACTGATGAATTTGCGCAAGGTGTTGTAGAGTTCATGACATTTGCATCAAACAATAGCATGACATAGAAATAAGGTAAATTGTATTTTTGTGTATTAAATGTCAAAATCATAGATTGATCTCTGTTACAAAAGTATGTAATCATTTGTATAGGACTCGATTTATGCCGGGTTACAAAATTTGATATTCACATGGAGAAATTGATGCAACGATGCAATATTATGGTAGTACTTCGAAAAGGTTAGATAGTATTAATGTTAGGATAGAAGAAGCGGCATCACACGTTGATATAAACGGAGGTACTGTTCAGATGGTGAATAATGCATTTTGTGAACAAAGAGCATCGTACATTGAAGATAGTAGCATAATAGAGGAACCTAATTTGGAAGACCATAATTTTTTTGATATGTTAGATGCATCCAAACAGCCTTTGTATAAAGGATGTAGAGATGGATTATCGCCTTTATATGCTGCAAGTAGGTTGATGACGATAAAGATGGATTTCAACTTGGCTGAAGATTGTGTGAATGCGAGAGCTGATTTTGTTAGAGATATATTACCTGAAGATAATATTGCACCTGCTTAATATTACGAGGTTCAAAAACTTGTAGCTAGTCTTGGATTGCTATATCAGATGATCGATGTGTGTATTGACAACTGCATGATCTATTGGACAAATGATGAAAACCGTACGAAGTGCCAATTTTGTCACAAACCTCGATTTCAAGACACAAGCAGTAGAGTACCTATTCCACATAAACGGATGTGGTATTTGCCATTAACAGAGAGGTTAAAGAGGTTATATAAATCTGAACACACGGAAAAACCTATGAGATGGCATGCATAACATAATTCGAATGGAGAAATTATGCATCCCTCGGATGTAGAAGCCTGGAAACATTTTCAACAGGTTTATCTTAGTTTTGCAAATGAGCCTAGAAACGTATACCTCGGGGTTATCTACAGATGGATTGAATCTTTTTGGGAAGCATTGGAGGCAATACTCATTATGGCCAGTTATCGTGACACCTTATAATTTGCCTCCTTCGTTGTGCATCAAACGACAGTTTTTGTTTCTAACAATTCTCGTCCCCGGTCCAGAGCATCCTAAGTGATCGCTTGATATTTTCTTGCAGCCACTAATTCATGAGTTAAAAATATTGTGGGAAAATGGTGTCGAACCATTCGATGTTTCCAACTAACAGAACTTGTTGATGCGAGTAGTACTTATATGAACCATAAGTGATTTTCCAGCATATGCTATGTTATCAGGACGGTCGACGCATGGAGGATTAGCATGCCCATATTGTCAAGATAATACTGATGCGTTCCAACTGAAACACGGACGAAAGACTAGTTGGTTTGATTGTCATCGTTGATTTCTACTACAAGATCATCCATATCGCCGTAACACGATATTGTTTAGGAAAAAGAAAAATATTTTTGATGGTCCACCTCCTATTCTTGATGGGAGTTATATGATGACTCAACTTAGAGATTTTGGTGATGAGAGAACGGCTTCATATAGAGGTAACGGACATTACCCTGTTGATGATTGTGGCGAATACCATAATTGGCACAAGAAGAGCATTTTTTGGGATTTACCATATTGGAAAGACCATTTGTTGCGCCATAATCCAGATGTTATGCACATTGAGAATAATTTTTTCGACAACATAATGAATACTATTCTAAATATGCAAGGAAAAACAAATGATAATTTGAAAGGTAGATTGGATTTTGCCGGATATTTGTTCCCGGAAGGAACTACATGTAATGTCAAATGGAAAATCATTATCTCGTGCATTCTGGTTGGATGCGCATGCAAAAGATGAATTCTTTGACTGGATTAAGCATAATGTCAAATTTCCAGATGGATACGCATCTAATCTTCGTAATTGTGTCGATACTATCGAAGGCAAATTTTCAGGGATGAAAAATCATGATTGTTATGTTGTCATGCAAAGACTATTCCCATTTGCCTTTAGCGATCTTCTGCCTAAAAACGTCCACGGCGCAATTGTAGATACGTTTATATTATTTTATATATAAATAATTATAATTTCATATATTATATGATATTAAATTTTTTTATATAGGGATTGGTGCTTTTTCTGAGATTTATGTACAAAATCACTTACTGCAGACGATATCCGAAATTTAGAGGAAAAAATGTGGTTCTCATTTGTAACCTGGAGAAAATATTTCCACCAGTATTTTTTGATGTTATATAGCATCTTTCTATTCACCTCCCTAGAGAAGCAGCGCTTGGAAGACCTGTTCAGTTCCGATAGATGTATCGTTTTGAGAGATATATGTTCCACCTAAAGAAAAAAGTTAAAAATCTTACCAGGGTTGAAGGTTGAATCGTCGCACAAAGTATTAATGAAGAAACATCTAACTTCACCAGCTACTATTTTCCATCGTATGTCCAAACAAAAAATAGACGACCTGCACGACTTTTCATTATTCAGATTACACAAAGAATGAGTTGGTCGAACTTAAAAAAAGCAAATTTACAAGATGGTTGCATTTTTATGTTACTGTTACCACAATTATATAATTTTCAATAATAGTTTCCTATTTATATATATATATATATAAATATATATATATCTATATATATATATTTATAATTGACTACATTCAATTATTTTATAGATTAGTACAGGTCTTTTTAGGGGGATAACGTTTCCCACGTGGTTGGTTGAGTTGGTGACTGGTCCTATATTTACTGCAAAATTTTATCCAATGTACTACTACACTCGTGGATATGCTTTTATGAGTCATCGCGAAGTAAACTCACAAACAACTTGTAATTATGGTGTATCATCTCAATCGGGAAAAATTGTATACAACGGTATTTGTCGTGAAATATTAGAAGTTCACTATCCAGGAATGATTGATTTGAGGTGTATTGTGTTCTATTATGACTGGTATGACCCGGTCATGGGAAACGTGAAGACGAATTCGGTGTTACATCTGTCCACTCTCGTAAGCGATATCGAAAATATGATATTTTCATACTTGCATCACAAGCAGACCAGGTTTATTACATTCGATATCCTCGTGTGAGGAACAACCAAGATCTTTGGATTACGTTGACCTCAATACATCTTAGAGAAATGGTATGTCGTTTTACTAAACAAGACCGTATGCAACAAAGTACAATTGGTAACTTAGCTTCCATAGACACTTTTTTTGAAATTAACGTTGTTGTTGATGACACCACGAACAGAGATTACAACGTGTTTCAAGATTCCGAAGAAGAAAATGGCGAGTTTGACGACCAAAATTTAGCTAATTTGGAATGTTTGTCAGATTAAATTTTCTGGAATATAAAGAGAATTTCCGATAATTGAATATATATAAAGACTATTAGACATTCAATTTCAGCAGAATATTTTTAGAAACATGGAATATTAACTACCAAATATATATAACAAAAATTTAACCAAATCAATTCCCAACAACATATCAAATATTCTTTAATATACCTGCACAGCTAATTTATTTAGGTTAAAATCTCCTCTGAAAGTCATTCACATGTTTATAGATACTCGTACCATCAATTAGCTTACCGATTTAATATTTCGACCTTACATAGTTCTATCTGTTATAACAAATAAAATATAGGTGATAATCATATGAGTCAATTTAAATGACATAGAAGATTTAACGACGAACTAAAAAAATATGGTTTTGGTCATCATGAACTGGTGATGTTGAAGCTTAAGACTAAACTAAAAAGTGGATAATTACCACGTCATGGCCACCTAATTTAACGACTGTTCGCCAAAGCCTACATTGCATAGTAAAAGATGCAAAGCCACAAAGGTCAGACGCTCATTAACCAGGTATATGGGTTTCTATAAAGAACAAAAGCAACACTTCCAAGTTCCATAAACTCACTTGAGAGTGTTTAAAGGCTGTCCATAAAATTTGAGAGCTTTATATTCCAAGAAATTCTCTTTGTGAAAGGACATTTAATTTAACTTTAAATTTATCTGCAAAAATACATATTCTTCAAAATATTGATTTTCTCACCGGACGGATTTCCGACGGCTTTGGTAATTCTATCGGAAATCCGCCGGAAAACCGTTTGCAACGTTGGCAAATTATTTGGCGAACATGCACGGAATATAAACAGTCCGCTAGAAATCCGTCGGATTTCCTACGGTATTAAATTATATGCGGCAAACGTAATTATCAATGCAGGTTTTCACGAAAATATTTATTATGGTGCCGACGGATTCTCGACAAAAATTACCGTCAGAAATATCTAATATAACATACGACTGTTTCTTCTTCTATTTATCTCTCGCCTTTCTCCTTCTCTGTCTCTTCGCCGCTGTCGTCGCCTTTCTCCTTCTCTGCCTCCTGCGCTGTCGTCCCCATTAAATTCATGTAAATTTTTCTGATTTTAAGATACTTCTATTTGATAGTTAGGTAAAATTTCAGAGATTAATGCACGAGAATGCTGCCTGATTGCATAAGTCTTTATGCTCTGACTTTGAGGATTCTGATCGATATTGATCACTGTATATGGTATTACTTGTGCATCTATTGTGCTTATCGTGACCCTAACTTTTTCTAACTGCTGATATTCTCAAATCTTTCGCCTTGGAGCTCTGATTTTTGTTTATGCATAAGACCTGCATCAGAGGCTGTGTCGCTGTGTCAATACACGGTAGTATTGAATCTGATGGATTCATAACACAAGCTTTGTTTTTTTTTGTGGAATGTGTGTTGTACTTGTATGTTGTCATTGTTGACATCATTCAGTTTAGATCATTACTATAACAGAAACTACTTTTGACTGTAATGAAATATGATCCTCAGTTTCTCATTAGAACCATATATCAATCAAATTATATGTATTTAGTCAAAAGACATGCTGTGGAAACTGATACTTGATAGCTTTTGAAAGATAGTGTATGGGGGTTTTAACAAATATATCCAGTATATTAGGTAGCTCCTAATATTTTACTGTACATACTTCTTTCCTCAATCCAGGACATGGTAATAAAGATCATTGAGGAAGTTAAACGTTGCATGTGATCACTTTTGTTTTCTTAATTTGGTTGTTAATCATGTCTTGCATCATGGTGTCTGCTGGTGCTTTACGTAAGTAAATTTTCCTTAATGACCTGGGTGCTGGTGTACTTTGTCTATTGGTTCTTCTGTTGCAAATTCTTTGCAGCCCAGTTAAATATTTTTTGTCGTATGCATTAAGGTTTGGATAATAATGTGATAATTAGTAAATTGGGTTATATTTGTACGCTTAATATGATTAAGCCAACTTTGCTGACTATTAAGTTTTGCTAAAGATGGTTTATTTAATGTATTTAGTTGATTTATAATATTATTAAATAATTTATGTTTCAATTAACATATGGTTTAAATTTATAAATAATTTTTATAATACATATATGTGTATATTTGTAAATGTATTTAAAAACTTGAGAAGTAATTATTAAATTTAAAAATGAAAAATATTATTACAGTTTGTTATTAAAAATCACATTTTCCTTTTTTGTTTAAGTTTTTATAGATTTGCGATCGGTTAATATATCAAAAAATTTTAGTTTTCTTAAAGGTTATTTTTTACTCGATTAAATGATTTTAATCAATTTTTATTAAAATAAAAATAATTGATTATTATTTTAAATAATATAATGTTTCAAAGAGAAAATGGCAAATAGTAAATTTAGATAAATTGATAAAATATCATAATTATAATGTTTTAAAGTCGTATCAAAAGTACGAAAGACGTGATGAGTCGTCCACTCCAAGTTGTATACGAACTCAAGTTCCAGAATCTGCAAATGATTTTTTTCGATAAATGACAATTGAAAAATTGGTTCAGCAGCCAGTGAAAGAATATTGAGATTATAGAGGAGAAATGTGAAGAATTGAATCTGAAAACTCAAATAGAAGTATGAGAAAATGAGAAATGACTTAGACTTATGGAGAAGAATCTCCTAAGAGTATATTATACATTGAGTCTTTTCAGCCCTTTTATAGAGGATTTACAATGTGAACACAAAAGAAAACGAATTCAAACTTGTGGATGAGTTTGAATAGAGGAGGAGCCTGTCAACAACCAATAAGAAGAGAGGAGACAGCAGGCATGACTGTTTGGTGTGGTTACCAAGACTGTGTGCAGCAGGCATGACTGTTTTGTGTGGTTACCAAGACTGTGTGCAGCAGGTATGACTGTTTGGTGTGGTTGCCAAGACTGTGTGCAGCATGGACATGTCCTTTTCACCTTGATTCTTCTCCCAAGGTAGCTATTTAACCATTTTAACCATGTGGTTAATAATAACTCCCTTCTTTTTCATTTCCCTTGTTATTCAAACTGAATTTTCGTGCTCACACTTGCCTTGTAGGTCAAGATAGGTCTTATTTGATTTTCCTATGTCAATACTCCCACTCAAGCTAAAGACTTTGGAATCACCCTAAAGTCTTAAGCTTGGGAACCCAAGGCAACACCTCATTAAAAACCTTATTAAGGAAAACCACTTGGGACAAAACCTTAATAAGGGAAAAAGAGTGTGTTGTTCTTGGATTAGGAGACCTTTGATCATGGATGTGATAAATCAACAAGCCCAAGTTTGCTAAAGATGTTTTTGCAAACTTTGAGACTTGCTGCCTTTGTGAAGATGTCAGCTAGTTGGTCTTCACTCCTTGTATAACATGGCAAAATGGTTCCATCTTGAACTTTCTCCCTAACCTTATGGCAGTCGATCTCTATGTGCTTGGTCCTCTCGTGAAACACTGAGTTTGAAGCTATGTGAATGGCTGCCTGATTATCACAATGGAAGGTATTTGGCCCTGGTTGTGCAATACCGAAATCTTTCAAGAGTGCTTTGAGCCAAGTTACTTCATTTGTCAGCTTCCTCATAGCCCTATATTCTGCTTCAGCACTAGAACATAATACCACCTTCTGCTTCTCAGTCTTCCAAGTGACTAAGTTCCCACCAACGAAGGTGCAATACCCAGTGGTTGATTTCCTATCCACCCTATCACCAGCCCAATCCGCATCCCAATACCCGACAATCTCAGTGTTCCCATTCTTGCCCATCCATATACCTTGACCAGGAGATCCTTTGATGTATCTAAGGATCCTTTCTACCATGCTCCAATGATATACAGTAGTCTTTTGCATATGTTGACTCACTTGATTCACAGCAAAACACAAGTCTGGTCGTGTGAGGGTGAGGTAGATCAGCTTCCCAACTAGTCTCCTATACTGAGAAACATCCTTAAATAACTCATCAGCTTTCTTCCCCTTTCCGTTGACCTTGTAGCCATCTTCAAGAGGAGTTTTGGCCGGTTTAGCCCCAAGCTTTCCCGTGTCTGTCAACAGATCAAGAGCATACTTTCTTTGGGATAGAAAGAGACCTTCTTGAGACCGACACACTTCAATACCCAAGAAGTACTTCAACTCTCCAAGATCCTTGATGTCAAATGATCTGTTTAAGAAGGCCTTTGTGGACTGAATTCCTTCCTTATCATCTCCTGTGATGATAAGGTCATCCACATTAACCAAGACCGCCACGATTCCTTTGGAGTTTTGACGAGTGAACAAAGTATGATCTGAATGGGATTTCCTAAACCCATTATCAGTAAGTGTGGAGCTTAATTTGTGATACCAGGCATTTGGTGACTGCTTCAACCCATATATTGCCTTCCTAAGTCTTAGAACCTGTCCCTCTTTGCAAAGATCTTCAAGGCCTGGTGGTGGAGTCATATACACTTCCTCTTCAAGTTCTCTTTGTAGGAATGCGTTCTTGACATCCATTTGCCATAAGTCCCAAGTCAGATTCGTAGCTAGTGAAAGAACAACCCTTACAGTGTGTAGCTTAGCCACTGGTGCAATTGTATCAGTATAGTCCTCTCCATATGTCTGAGTGAAACCTCTTGCAACTAGACGTGCCTTGTACCTTTCTATGTCCCCATTGCTCTTATACTTGATGGTGGACACCCACTTGGAACTCACAGCCTTCTTGCCTTTGGGAAGTTCTTGTATATCCCATGTATGATTCCTTTCCATAGCTCCCTTCTCATCTCTTACTGCATCTAACCATTTTTTCTTGCTCTTAGCTTCTTCATAAGTCCTTGGAATCTGACTTTGTTCAATCTTTCCAAGGAATGCTTGATGACTAGATGGCAAGAGGTCAAGGTAACAAACAGCTTGTATGGGATGAGCCACGGCCTGGTTGTTGTAGAATACCCTAGTGTTCCTAAGTCTAGTACTCCTCCTTAAATGCTGAACAGGTGGTGCAGCCTCCTCTACAACCGTTTCCTCTTCCATTTGGTGAATAGGTTCCTCTATACCCACTTCCAAGTCGTCTTGTTCTTGATTTTTGGGCCATAGCTTCTTCTTGGATTGGAGTTGGTTCTTGAGTTACCACCCCTTGTTCATTCTCTTGGGTATCTTGTGAACTACTTAAGGTTCTTGTTTCTTCGTGTCTTGAATCCTTTTGCAGATCATTTCCCAAATGATTCAAGAGAAACCTCAAACTCGTAGCCAAATCAGAAGGTGACCTTGAGAGATCCTTCAATCCTTCCCAATCTTTCTGATCATAATAGCTTTGTTCTTCTATGACTTGACATCTCTAGACACATATGTCCTGTTGTTGCTCGGATCATAGCACTTATAACCCTTTTGTGTTGTCGAATATCCAAGGAACATACACTTGATGCTCTTTGCCTCCAACTTGTCTCTTAGATCACCTGGAACATACACAAAGCACACACACCCAAATACACGTAAATGATCAATGGAAGGTTTAGTTTTATTGAGTACCTCAAATGGGGATATATCTTGCCAGACTTTGGTTGGAATCCGATTGATGAGGTAGCAAGCAACCAAGACTGCATCTCCCCAAAAACTTTTAGGAACATTGGTATGAAACATCATGGATCTTGCTACTCCCATTAAGTGTCGGTTCTTCCTTTCAGCAACTCCATTTTGTTGTGGTGTGTGTGGACAGCTAGTTTGATGTAGTATTCCATGTTTGTTTAGATAAGCTTTGAATCTTTGACTTGTGTATTCCCCTCCATTATCTGATCTTAACACTTTGATCTTGGCATTGAATTAATTAGTAACATAATTATGAAAGTTTATAAATGCCTCATAAACCCTATCTTTAGATGGAAGTAATGTAACCCATGTATATTTCGATTTCTCATCTATAAAGTTCACAAAGTATTTATTCCTATCTCTAGACATGCAAGGTGAGGTCCAAACATCGGAATGTACTAAATCAAAGCAATGCTCATAAATGGTAGACGATTTAGGAAAAACAACACGACAATGTTTGCCAAGGATACAAGCCTCACAAACTGAGTGATCATAAGCGACATTAGGAATTATTAAGCTTAAAGCACGAGCATGAGGATGTCCTAATCTAGCATGCCATAAGACATCTTTATTAGCAAAAATACAGGATTTGAAAGCTAGGGAATCCAAATTGCTTGGAGGGTCTTCAAGAACATAGAGCTCATCTTGAGTTACACCACCTCCAAGTATCTTACCACTCTTAATATCCTGAAAGTAAACATTGTTAGGCCCAAAATGTAACATTGCAATTGAGGTCTTTAGTAGCCCTTTTGACAGAAACTAGATTAGACTTAAATTTAGGTACAAAGAATGCATTAGTTTCTTTGTCAAATAGTCTTAATTTTCCGGTTCCTTCAGTTGGAATACCCTTACCATCAGCTATAGTTACTTGTCCTAGAAATGGTTCAATGTTCTTTAACAACCTAGCATTGCTAATCATATGGTGAGAAGCACCTGAATCCACTACCAACTTATGATCTGGTTTATCAAGCGATTTATGGGAGTAGAGTGTGATACCAGAGAGTTTTGAGGCATATGCCTTGATGAGATCCTCCAAGTCACTCTTCTTAACATACTCCATGGATACATTCATAGCTAGCTCCCCTCCTTGGTTGGATGAACTTGCCGATTCAGTCGCAACCATTTGAGAGATGTTAGCCTTTGAATCCTTGAACCGGTTTGGCTTGAGATGAGGATGAAGTATCCAGCACTTGTCCTTGCCATTCCTCTTACAATGCTCACACGTCACACTCTTCCTAT
>JAEVFF010002387.1:0-13123 GCA_018901945.1 Pugionium dolabratum | reverse complement strand
GGAAGGTGGAAGAGGAGGTAGGAAACGAGATCTCCAATGCCACGAGTGTGAAGGATATAGGCACTTCAAATCTGAGTGCCCTCTCACTAAGCGAAAAGAGCTCAAATGTCATGAAAGGAATCGGACACATCAAAGTTGAGTGCCGTAATGTTCAAAAAGGAAAGGCTAACAAGTCGTTTCTCAGTTTCAGTGACACTGAGACAAATGACAGTAATGGAAGCGATGAGTTTCTGAATTTTGTTGCGAACATAGGAGAAGATTAGAAGGAGATTGATCAAGACACTGGTTCAGAGGACGAAGGTGAAGTTGATGCCAAAGTAGAATATAAACACCTCTATGACAATTGGGTGACCTTGAACAACACAAATCTGAAACTCCTCAAGGAAAGGCAAAATTAGAAGCGAAAGTCAACATTTTGGAAATGGAGTCCACACACATAAAAGCATATAGAACTCAAACGGTTGTGGAGGACATGAGTACTAAAAAGATTCTGAAGAAAAGCTGTGACATAGAGCTTACGGGAGTAAACAGAATTCAGTTGCTTGAAACTGAAGTCAATCAGATGAGCGAGCTCTTGATACAGGAGAGAGAAAAAGAGCATGATCACTTGAAAATGACTTAACTGAAAATCATAAGAAATTCAGGATGTTGAACAAAGGGTCAGAGGATCTTGATAAGGTACTGGAAAATGGAAGGCGAGCAAAGCAAATGTGGGGTCTAGGATACAAAGGTTACACAGACTTTCACAATGGTACCACCAGCAACGACTACGATGGACTTAGAAACTTTGTCAAGAGTCAACATGATCAATCAAAGTTAGTAGATCAGACTGGACATGAAGCTAAGAAGCAACAAAGCATCGGATCAGACACATAGAAAGCGTTCAAAGGGTGTTACTTTTGTGGTAAGAATGGGCATTTCAAAAAAAACTATTACAGGTTTCGGGCACAGATAATACGAGCATGGAGTCTAGGAAAACTTTTTCCTGAATCCAAAAGATACATGATGGTGTGGATTGACCAGAAGGTGTTGTATTCAAGATCAAGCGTCAGTAATCGGTCTAAGGAAGAGGAGAGTGTTGGCAATATAGCATACATTTCTGGAGCTGATCACGGGAATACACCATGGTACTTTGAGTGGGTGCTCTAGGCACATGACAGAAAATCAAAAAATTCTAAAATCTTACAACGAAGTCAAAATAGGGAAAGTGACCTTTGGAAATGGAGCAAAAGGGAAAATTTTAGGTGTTGGAAAGGTTGAGGATGATTCATATCCAGCACTGACTGATTTATGCTACATTGAAGGACTAAAGGCAAACTTGATCAACATAAGTCAACTGTGCGATGAAGGTCTGAAAGTGACATTCACTAAAGAAAAGTTTCAAGCATGGGATTACCAAAGGAATCTAGTGTTATATGGCACAAGATCCAGCAATAATTGCTACATGTGGGACACCTCAGAGAGTTGTTTGTCAACAATTGAATCTCAACTTAACTTATGGTATAAAAAACTTGGCCACATGAATATACACGGACTACAACAAATTGTACAAATTGAAGTTGTGCAGGGAGTTCCTAAACTTGAAAAGGAAACAAGTACAACATGCAAGGTATGTTGTCAAGGAAAGCAAGTAAAAGTGCAACACAAACAAGTTGTTGAAGTTGGGTCTAAGTAGTTATTTGAGTTGGTGCACACGGACTTGATGGGACCAATTCAAACTAAAAGTATAGCTGGTAGAAGATACATCTTGGTGATGGTGGACGGCTTTTCAAGATTTACATGGTAAATCTCTTATCTGATATGTTTGAGAAATTTTAAATCTTTGTTTTACATATGCAAAATGAAAAGAGGAACATTGATCAGATCATAAGTGATCATGGTGGGAAATTCCAAAACGAAGTATTCAGAAACTTCTGTCAACAACATGGAATTAGACACCCAGTTTTCTGCGTATAGGACACCACAATAGAATGAGATAGTGGAAAAGAAGAATCAAACTCTGTAAGAGATGGCACGAGCAATTATGCATGCATATGATGTGCCAACTCGATTTTGGGCAGAGGCAATAAGTACCGTGTGTTATATCAACAATAGAGTGTATATTAAGCCTGGTACTAAGACGATACCATACGAGATTTGGAAGAAAAGAACTCTTAATTTGAGTTACTTTCATGTTTTGGATGTACATGCTAAGTATTGGATGAGAGAAACTAATTAGGAAAATTTGACTCATGTTGTGAAGAAGGGATTTTCATGGGTTACTCAACACATAGCATGGCCTATCGAGTGTGCAAAAAAAATCTTAGAACCATCGTGGAGTCAGTAAATATAGTATTCGATAACCAAAACGGGTCTGTTCTTGAAAAAGTAACACAAGATACTCGGGTGTCACAAAGATAGAACGAAGAAAATACCAAAGAAATGAGGACCAATAAGGTTAATACTGAATGCCCAGTTGACCAAATGAATGATCCGAACACTCCACAAGTTCATCACAATCATTCAACTAATGATGTGATCGGTGGTGTGCAAGATGGACGAAGAACAAGAAAAGCTCATATTGATTTTAAGAAGATAGTGAAACTTGCATCGTTTGTGTCATTGGTTGAACCTAAAGACATCACATGCACTCTAAATAATGAGTTTTGGGTCACAACCATGCATGAGAAACTGAGTCAGTTTGACATGATGTGTGAGATTTGGTTCCAAAACTAGAAGGTGTCAACATTGTAAGAACCAAGTGGATTTTCAAGAATAAAATTGATGAAGATGGAGTGTTGTCAGGAGCAAAGCCAGGCTGGTAGCACAAGGTTACTGTCAAATTGAAAGAGTTGATTTCGGCGAGACATTCGCTCATGTAGCCAGATTGGAGTCCATCACGTTACTCCTTGGGATTGCATTTAAACTCAATATCAGACTCTACCAAATGGATATGAAAAGTGCATTCTTAAGTGGGTTCTTGCATGAAGAAGTTTACATGGCTCAACCCAAAGGTTTTGAAGATCTGAAATTTTCAAATCATGTGTACAAACTTAAGAGAGCACTCTATGAACTCAAACAGGCGCCTAGAGCATGATATGAATATTTAACTCAGTTTCTGTTAAAATCTAAATTTAAAAGGGGAAGTGTTGATAATACCTTATTCATATAAGAGGAAGAGAGACACATTCTCATTGTGCAAATCTACGTGGATGACATATTCTTCGGTAGCACTCGAAAAGCTCTTGTTGATCAATTTATTAAAACTATGACTCATAAGTTTGAAATGAGTATGGTGGGAGAGTTGAATTATTTCGTGGGGTTACAAGTCAAACAAACTGAAGATGGGATATTTGTGTCACAAAGCACATATGCAAGAAATCTGGTGTCCAGGTTTGAAATGAAAACCAGCAAAGAAGCAACCACTCCAATGGGTACAACCACCAAGCTATCCCGAGATGAAGAAGGCAGTAAGATGGATAAGAAAATGTATCGTGCCATGATAGGCAGCCTATTGTACCTAATTGCTAGTCGTTCATATCTGTGTTACACTGTGGGGGGTATGTGCAAGATACCAAACAAGTCCACGGATATCACATCTTGTAGCTGTAAAACGCATTCTGAAATATGTGAAAGGCACAACAAGACTTGGTATGTATTACACAAGAGAAACTAACACTAACCTTGCAGGTTTTTATGATGCAGATTGGACAGGTAGCGTTGATGATCATAAAAATACCTCATGTGGGTATTTCTTCTTAGGAAATAACATGGTTTCATGGCACATCAAGAAGCAAAATTGTGTAACGTTATCCACGGCTGAAGCCGAATACATGGGATTCGGAAGTTATTGCACATAACTACTGTGGATGAAACACATGCTGGCTAATTACGGTATGTACTATGGACCTCTTCTAGTACATTGTGATAACATGAGTGCAATTAATATATCCAAAAATATAGTCCAATATTCATGGAAAAAACACATTGATATTAGACATCACTTTGATAGAGAATTGGTGGAGGATAAGATTATAGAGATTGTGCATGTTAATTCGAAAAAATAGATTATAGATATTTTTACTAAAGGCTTAGATGTGAACACGTTTGCATCCTTGCGAAAGCTCTTGGTATGTGTGAACTTTGATGTTGCTTAAAGAGGGGATGTGTTCGAAATTCACATACGAGATATACTTTTTAGCTATGTTTGGCACTTGTGAGTGTGTTGTATTGTC
Source organism: Pugionium dolabratum (assembly GCA_018901945.1). Taxonomy (NCBI): domain Eukaryota; kingdom Viridiplantae; phylum Streptophyta; class Magnoliopsida; order Brassicales; family Brassicaceae; genus Pugionium; species Pugionium dolabratum. The sequence goes on along the minus strand of JAEVFF010002387.1, from coordinate 8,909 downwards.
CCCTCTATAGCAGGAGTAGAAGAAACCATGTTTCAGAATTACTATATAATAAAAGAAAAAAAGAGAAATTTTTTTGACATATATATATATATATATATATATATATATATATATATATCAACATCTCCACATATTCATCATCAATCCCCCCCTTTATATATATAATATATATATATATATTATAATATTATTATATATTAATATAATATATATATATATGTGTATAATAGGTGGATTTATGATGAATGTGTGGAGATGCTAATGTGTATGTAAGGCCTAAAATGCTGGATACTCATTTCATCGCAAGATGCTGTCACACTTTGCTTTGAATTTGATCATTGTCCAGATTAAGCAAAGAACATGGGTAGTGAATTGGGATGTGTTTTCGGGTCAGGTTGCCAACACAATCTACAAATCTCTAAACATTCCTCTTTGGTGATAGTATGATGCTAAGGCGTCTGGGTGGGTACACACACATCTTACATTTACTGAAAATGGTTGTCATGTTAACCACTTTGACATTGTAATCGAGCATCAGTGTTCTCGAGGTGAATTAAAACTCTTCCCTCCTTACAATATGTGTCATCAGTTTTGTGTGTGAGTTTTATGAGTGGTATGATAGCAGCTCATCCCTTGGTCCTTTTCCTCCATTTAATGTCCTGATATAAATTGCATATGTATCGTGATCAACTGTTATGTTTCTTTATACAGATGCACTTTGTGTTTCAATTAAGATAGTTATTCTTACACTCATTTGTAGTGTTTAACGTTTTCATTTATTATTGTGTATGTGGAGTAGAACACCAAGAGTCGGTTATGCTTTTTAAAAGGAGGGGAACACTCGCGTCTATTCTCATTAAGCCTCTTCACCAAACGAAAATCCCTCTTGTTGTAAAACCCTAATTCCATGGCATTTTCTCGGAAACCCTTCACTTGCCATGATGCATCTAAGGCCCTGGAACTTGCCATGGTGTCGTTCTCCTCTAATGTGCTTGCCCGCAATGTTTCCTCGGTGTCGAATTGATCTCTCTGAGTCTCCTCATACTTCTCGTCGTGCCAAAAAATTTCCCATCTCACCCTGCCCCTCTGATTCGGTTGCCGATGAAGAAATGGATGATTGTGAAGACCCTCGCACTAGTAAGGACTACCCTTACGCCATTGCGGAAGCTCGATTCGAAGATAATCGTTCCTAGGTAGCCGAAGAGTTTGTGTGCAATCCCAAAAACATCCGACCAATGAAACGTGCTTTCAATCATCGCCATGCATTTGTTGCACTACAAGAAAACAGCCGTTTTGCGACCACGGAAGTGGTCGCAAAGTAGTCGCAAAACTGTATTTTGCGACTACTTTGCGACTACCTCATGTGGTCGCAAAATAATAGTCGCAAAAAAAATTAGTCGCAAATCAGTCGCAATTTTGCGACTGATTTGCGACCACAAACGTGGTCGCTTTTTTGCGACTAATTTGCCACTGAATTTCCGTAACAAATTTTGCTACTGTTTTGCGACTACGGTTGTGGTTGCTAAATTTGTAGTCGCAAAACAGTTGCAAATTTTTGTGACTGATTTACGACTACGGTAGAACCGTAGTTGCAAATCAGTCGCTGTTTTTTGTGACTGTTTTGCGACTATAGGTGAACCGTAGTCGCAAATCAGTCACAAAAAACAGTGACTGTTTTGCGACTACAGGAGAAACGCAGTTGCAAAACAGTCACAAATATTTGTGACTGTTTTGCGACTACAGGAGAATAGCAGTCGCAAATCAGTCACAAATATTTGTGACTGATTTGCGACTACAGGTGAAACGTAGTCGCAAATCAGTCACAAAAATTTGTGACTGATTTGCGACTACAGGTGAACCGCAGTTGCAAAGGAGTCGCAAATCGGTGGCAAAAATTGCGACTGATTTAAGACTAATTTGCGACTACACCGTAATTAGATTTTAAAAAAAATATTAATATATTTTTTATTTTTATTATTGAAATAATATATTAATAATTTAAAAAAAAAATATATATATATATATATATATATATTTTTACTACTAAAATAATTTCGTATATTAGTGAAATATAATATTAATATTTTTTTAAATTATTTTTAAAAAATGTAAAATAATATTTAAAAATTAAAATTTCAATAATAATGTAGAAAATTAATTTCAATAATAAAAATAATTATTTGAAATTAGAAATATTAATAAAATAATTTAGATTAACTATTAATATAATTGGTTTAAAATATTATTATAATATTTATTAGAATATTTATTAATTTTTATTAATAAATTAAAAAATTTATAATAATAAATGAAAAAAATATGTAAACTAAATATTGAATTAAAAAATATACAAATTTAAAATTTAACATTTATTATACAAAATTTTTAAATACATAAAAACAAATTCTAATTGTCCGGTGGCGGAAATTGGAAATCTGATGGCGAAAATGGGGTGGTTGGCGGAGCCGTCGATGGTTCCCCTGTACAATCGTTATCCCGCAATAAGGAGGCGAATGCGGGATCCGTCCGTTGGATATATCCGAGGAGCATCTCCAAGCTCGAGATCTTCTTCTGGTTTTCTCTGTTCAGCTCTTCAATCTTCTCATATTTTTCCTTCATCTCCGCGTTTTGTGCTTTAATCAACGCGTTTTGTTCTTGAAGAATAACGTACTCGGGTGAATGGGTTTGTACCCCACTACTTCTACCCGTAGACTGTACGCGGTTGAGGCTACCGAGTCCATAAAGATGGCCTCGTTCATCAGGAACAGATGACTATAAAATTACGAAAACGTAAATTATATAATAAAAGTAATTATTTTGTAATTAGGAAAATATGTAAAAAGGAAAAAGTTTGAAAAAAATTTTTTACCTGTAAGAAGATCTCATTCTTCTGTGCTTGAGTCAGCTCAATTGGACGGGAGGTTCCATCGGATGTTTCTGTTGGATCGACCTCCACGATCGCCATCTTCTCTTGGATGTTTCGTTCGTATGTTTCACAGATTTGTTTTGCTTTCAAATCTACATACGAACCATCCGGTCTTGTGTGAGTCTTTATAAAGACCTCACCTATTGAGACTGGTCGTCCCAAATTATGTTCCTTCACAGATATTAAAATATTAATTAATTATGAGAAAACATAATAATATGAAAAAAAAAATTTTACTTACCATTTCCTGCTGGACCTGAATGTAGGATTTTTGGCCCGATAAATGTTTATGTGGGCCAAGACCGTCCCGAGCGGAGTTGCGGTTATGAGAGGATTTTGTACTCCTCTCGGTAGATGTTTCGGTTGCCCAATGTGCAGTCATAATACTGTACAAACTTGGGGAAATCCATCTGGGACGTTTTCCGGTTGTATGAACCGTGCTCACCATCCCTTTCATCCGCCTTACGCAGACGGCCTCGAACTCTTTTCGTACCACCGAGGTGATCAAAGGATCCCAGGTGTACGATTGCTTGAAATTAAGTTAAAAAATATTAGTATATATTTTTTATATTTTATTAAAAATTTACACAATATAAAAAAAATACTTACCGCAAATTCTATAAAATATTTCTCCTGCCTCTCAGGAGGTACGACGGTCCAACTGTAGTACGGACCGTCAAACTTATTTTTCAAAATTTTTGCGATTTGACGAGTAATAGACCCGTTATCGCGGTCAAACCTAATATTTATTACAAAAATGTAAAATTATATTAATATAATTTAAATTTTAATAAATATTTATTAAAAAATTAGCTTGTAATAAACATACTTACCAAGTTGTATTCGGAGCCGCATCTGGAGAAAGCACAGTCAAATACTGTTCGCGACCCGGAGTTTGTAACAAACTATCAAGAGTGATAGTTTGTTCATCCGTTCCCGTTTCGCAATCGGGAATTTGTTCGTCCTCATGTTCATCCGATTCCTGAAACCGTGGAGGTGTTTGGGTTTCAGGAACGGCATGAGGAACAAAATTGTATTGCGGAGGGAGCCGCGATGCCGCTCTATTAGCGGATGGTGATGGGTTCGAGGAGGCCGAAGAGGTTCCTCGGCCGGAAGACGATCCGAAAGATCGTCTTCCACGACCTCTCAACGACCTACCACCACTTGCCATTTCTAGAAATTTTGTTTTGTTAAAGTGTTTAGGAAGTGTTTTGAGAGAGTTTTGTAATGTAGTTTTGAGAGATTTGTGAAAAATGAGGGAAAACCATCGGGTATTTATAGATTTTTTTGCGACCACGGATGTGGTCGCAAATCAGTGGCAAAATACCCGTGGTCGCAAATCAGACGCAAATTTGCGACTGATTTGCGACTACCAATTAATTTGGTGGGAACCGAAAACGTTCAAACTCCCTCCAAATTAATTCGTGGTGGCAAATCAGTCGCTAATTTGCGTCTGAACGTTTTCGGTTTTTTCAAACTCCCAAAAATTAACTGGTAGTCGCAAATCAGTCGCAAATCAGTCGCAAATATGCGACTGATTTGCGACCACAATTACATTCATCGAATCTATAAATGTGATCGCAAATCAGTCGCAAATTTACGACTGATTTGCGACTACCAGTTAATTTTTGGGAGTTTGAAAGTTTTTGATTTTGTCACAGTCCCACCAAACTAAATGTAGTCGCAAATCAGTCGCAAATTTGCGACTGATATGCGACTACATAAGCATTTCCGACTGATTTGCGACTGCACATCAAATGTTTAGAGTGTAGTCGCAAATTTGCCACCACTTTGCGACTACATTTAATGTTTGTGACTGAAATGCGACCACATTGCCAATGCAGTTGCAAAGTGGTGGCAAATCAGTCGCAAATAAAACCCTAAACCCTAAATTTTGAGATTTTGAGGAATGCATATAATTCTATAAGATTGAGTCATTGATTATAAGTTATAAAAATTTCAATTACTATGAAAACAATAACATTTCCCAAATTTTCAAATAACTTACCTAAATCCTTAACAAATTTACTTAACCTTATACTTCTTATATACATTCTAAATGTTATCTAAATATGAAATCATTAAAAATATGGTTTTCAATATATGTTATCACTTCTAATGGTTAGTAGTCTTATAGAATAGAAATACAAGTTTTAAATGTGGAAAATACTTAGGGAAAATGTGAATTAACCATATGTGGTCGCAAATCAGTCGCTAATTAGCGACTGATTTGCGACTGCACATCAAATTTTTTAGAATGTAGTCGCAACTCAGTCGCAAATTTGCGACTGATTTGCCACCACAGCAAATTTTTGTGAATGAAATGCAACCACATTGCCAAAGCAGTTGCAAAGTGGTGGCAAATCAGTCATTAATAATACCCTAAACCCTAAATTTTGAGATTTTGAGGAATGCATATAATTATATAAGATTGATTAATTGATTATAAGTTATAAAAATTTCAATTACTATGAAAACAATAACATTTCCCAAATTTTCAAATAACTTACCTAAATCCTTAACAAATTTACTTAACCTTATACTTCTTATATACATTCTAAATGTTATATAAATATGAAATCATTAAAAATATGGTTTTCAATATATGTTATCACTTCTAATGGTTAGTAGTCTTATAGAATAGAAATACAAGTTTTAAATGTGGAAAATACTTAGGGGAAATGTGAATTAACCATATGTGGTGGCAAATCAGTCGCTAATTAGCGACTGATTTGCGACTGCGCATCAAAAATTTTGAATGGAGTCGCAAATGGGTCGCTAATTAGCGACTGATTTGCGACTACATTAAATTTTTGTGACTGAAATGCGACCACATTGCCAATGCAGTTGCAAAGTGGTGGCAAATCAGTCTCAATTACTTAAAAAATCTATATATATGGATATTGGTAATACATTAAATTATATGAAAATCATATGTACAAAATACATAGCATAACTATATTTATTACATTTCTTCGTTCTCATCATCATATGAAGATGAAATATTACATTGAAATTCATCTTCTAGTTCCGCATCTCCGACATCGAAATCAATTTCTTCAGTATGGTTAACTGTATCGACCAACCGATCTACCTCTATCTCTTGAGCATGCATTACGTCTTCATCATTTTCTTGTTGCAAAAGGCCAATCTCGTCTTTGTTTTTGTATTTCCCCAAAATGTTAGATCTTGGATTAACTTTCAAAACATTGAGCCATGTTTGTTTTGATGATAATTTAGTGTGTGGATAGGGAATATAACAAACTTGATCTGCTTGAGATGCTGATACATCGTAAGTATTGAAATATAAATTAGTTATAAATTTGTAAGAAAAAAATATATAGTAAATTATTACCGAATACGTACGTACCGAGAATAAATGGTTCGTATTTGTAGTATTTCCCCGATGATAAGACATCAACGACACCATTTTCCGACTTCCGGGTACCTCTCGAGGGTGTAGGATCGTACCATTCACATTTAAAAAGCGTGATCTTCAAATTTAGGAGTCCGACATACTCAAGTTGAATGATATCTGTTAAAATACCATAGAAATTAGCTTCATCAGATGCATCTGAGTAATTATCCCCCTTCACACAAATACCGTAGTTACATGTCTTTCTTCTATGTCCATGTTTCTTCGTGTGGAACATATAACCTCTTGTAAAATACATCGGCCAAGTGGATGCTTTATTCATCGGACCTTGAACTAATTCTTGAGCCCATATAGGAAAGGCACGTGAATCTGTGGAACTGCATGAATTGACCTTTAATCATATATCAAAAATTAAACTTAATTAGTATTTCCAAATTAATAAATAAAATATAATATATATATATATATATATATATATGTCAAATAATTAATTAAACATACATAATCTCTAACCCATATGTGGAACTCTTCCTCTCTTTTAGATGAAATGTCATCTTTCGAAAGATATGGATACGTACATCGAATATGATCTTCAAACATGCTAGAACAGTAAATATTGAAAATTAATATATATTTCTTAATACAATGAACTGAAATGTAATAAATACAATTAATTGTTTTCATATACGTACCTCTCTAGTGGCCGAAAATATTCACAATTCTGTAATACATATGCATGTGCATATTTATATTCTTTTTCGGAGAGCCATATTTCTTTACATTTACCACTTGGACGACCCATGTGCGTAAATATATCTGGTACTTCGGGATCTGGATATACAGGCACGTCACCTTCATCGAATCTTGTAGACCTGTACATATATATATATGGTTTATATATATTATATATATTACTTATATATTATATAATAAAATAATTAATTCATAAACGTCATAACATGGTTACCTGTTTTTCATGCGAATGTGTTCAGCAAAGTAATGTTCTGAGAAGTAAGATATCTCATCATTCACATATGATTCAACAATCGACCCTGCAGCATAACGTTTGTTCTTCGCCTTGCTCTTAAGTTTTTTAAAAAACCTTTCAAATGGATACATCCACCTATATTGCACAAGTCCACCAAGTTCAGCTTCGTATGGTAGATGTACAGGAAGATGCTCCATGACGTCGAAAAATGAAGGCGGAAAGATCTTTTCCAAATTGCACAAAATTATGACTATATTTTCCTTCAGAATTTGGACACGGTTTTTTTGTAATGATCTAGAGCATAAATCACGGAAAAATCCTCCAATCCCTATATATATATATATATTAATTACCATCGATAATGAATTAGTTCAGGCAATTATTATTAATTTACGTACGTATTTCCAATTAAAAATATAGTTATTACTATATTTACCTGATAATGCTAGATGAACGTTCCGTGGTAAAAGCTCTACAAATATGAAAGGGAGAAGTCTTTCCATAAAAACATGGCAGTCATGGCTTTTCATGCCCGAAAACTTTAGTCCATCCATATCCACACAATTTGCTAAATTTTCCGCATAGCCGTCCGGAAATTTGACATCATTTTTATACATTCCAATAACCGTTCTTTCGCTTTTTGGGTCAATCAAAATATAGGGAATGGAGCATTACCCCGACCATCCACGTGCAACTCTTTTCGAGAGCAAAACTTCGCAATATCCAACCTTGACTTCACTGTATCTTTTGATTTCTCTTTTACATTCATAATAGTATTAATGATGTTATCGAAGAAATTCTTCTCTATATGCATCACATCAAGATTATGTCGAAGGTTAAGATCTGTCCAGTACGGCAACTCCCAAAATATACTTTCTTTGTGCCAATTATGCCAGCTGCCATAACCTTCTTCTTTACTTTCGTGACCGTTTCCGCCGCACTCAGATGTTCTTAAAGGATTGACAGTTTTTATTCGCTCGTACAAAACTTGTTCACCTGTCAATGATTGTGGAGGACAGTCATTCAAAGCGTGCTTCCCTTTTAAAAAATTTGTTTTCTTTTTCCGTAACGGGTGACCATTAGGAAGAAACCTTCGATGACAATCAAACCAACACGTCTTTCTCCCATTTGGTAATTGAAATGCCTTCGTATCATCCATACAAATTGGAAAGGCCAGCCTTCCATGCGTTGTCCATCCTGATAACATTCCATAAGCGGGAAAGTCGCTTATCGTCCAAAGTAACACAGCTTTTAGATTGAAATTTTGGTTGAGCGATACATCGTATGCATCAACTCCGATAGACTATAATTCTTTCAACTCATCAATCAAAGGTCGTAGGAATATGTCCAGACTAGCACGCGGATGATTGGCCCCGAATTCAAAATAGTTAGAAACAAATACTCTCTCTTCATACACATCTCCGGTGGCAAATTATATGGAGTGATAATCACCGGCCATAATGAATGATTACGAGACATCCCAAATGGGTTGAACCCATCAGTACATAAGCCAAGATAAACATTTCGAGATTCAGCAGCAAATCTAGGATGTAAATATTGAAAATTTTTCCACTCTGCAGCATCAGATTGATGACTCATTTCTCCGTCTTCTGCTTCAT
>JAEVFF010002385.1:0-13129 GCA_018901945.1 Pugionium dolabratum | reverse complement strand
TTTTCTAATTTAGAGTTTAATTTTTTTCTATTAAAATATAGTTTTAATACATTTTAATATTAAATTTATGCTAATTTAAACTAATTATGCTATTTTTCAAACAAAAACTTAAAAATGTGCTATTTTAGACAATTGTTATTTTTAGAATTTTAATTTTAAAATGCTAGATTTTGAACAAAAACTTTAAAAATGTTATTTTAGAGTATTATTATATATTTATATATACTTAAATTGAATATATTCTTATTTGTACATATATAATTTAAAAAGTACAGAAATACTCTAAAATAGTATTTTCTAATTTTAACATTTTAAAATAAAAATTCCAAAATAACATAAATTATTTTGTTAAAATACTTATTTACCATATATAAATCATAAATAAAATTAAAATACTATGTTTGAGTTTATTTTTTCCAATTTAAAGTTTAAAGTTTTTTATTAAAAAATTTAAGATATTTAATAATAAATTTGTGTTATTTTTAGAAATTTAAACTAAATATGTTATATTTGGAAAAAAAATTAAAAGAATATTATTTTGTTAATTGTCTTAAGAACTACCCACCAACTGATATATTAAATTATAAAAATGAACAGAAATGGAATGACTTGGCCTTTCTAGTTGGATCAGTTTTGAAGAGCTACCCCAACCTCATGCTTACTCAAGGAAGAAAAGTAAGTTAATTAATTAACAATAATTTTTATATATCTTAATTAAATTTTTTGGTTTTAATCATAATCATTTACTTCAGGTGTTGGAGATTCGTCCAATTATTAAATGGGATAAAGGCAAAGCACTCGAGTTCTTGTTAGAATCGCTTGGTAAGACTTTATTTATGTCTAAATATAAATTCATTGTTCATAAAATGATATAGTATAATTAAAAATTATAACTAAAACTAACATTTTTTAACATGTGTAGGATATGATAATTGCACAGATGTTTTTCCTATATATATTGGAGATGATCGTACAGATGAAGATGCCTTCAAAGTATATAACTTCTCAAAAAAATAAAAAGTTTTTTAAAATAAATAATTTAGTTTACTCTTTATATAAATATTGATTAACAGATTTTGAGAGAGAAAAAACAAGGTCTTGGGATTCTTGTATCCAAATATGCAAAGGAGACTAATGCTTCTTATTCTTTGCAAGACCCAGATGAGGCAAGCTCTCTCACTCCATAAATTATATATACAAATTAATATTATAGGAAAATTGTTATTAAAATTTTGAACATTTATGTTTACCCCATTTAAATACCAAACTTTTAAATGAACTATTTAAATGACGATATGTAGTTGATTGCATCGATTTATATATGCGATTAGTCAATATTAACAAAAAGTAACACTATTAACTTTGTTACTTATTTTAACCAACTAAAACTAGATACCGAGATATCGTATCATCGTTACAACAAATTTCGATGTTAATTTAGTGTTAATGTTGACTAATCGTATAGTTAAATCGCCGTGGTCAACTATATATTGTTATTTAAATAATTCATTAAAAAATTCAGTATTTAAATAACTCAAATATAAAATTTTAGTATTTTAATAATTATTTTCTCTAATATTATATACTTTTTGCTTTAATATGTGGACTTGTTATTAATTAATTTTTTTTTGTTGGTTTAATATATAGGTTATGCATTTTTTAAAACGATTAGTGGAATGGAAACAGTTAACATGTGGGGCATGAAGAGTTTACATTTACAGGAGAATCAATTTTCTTTTACTTTTTTTTGTTACTTATTAAAGCATTCACAATCATCTCTGCCACACACACAGTCTCTCAATGCAAAAATAACTCAAATTGTGGATCGATCCATACTAGTCCTGTCAATCTGGTTGGATCCGCCCCGTATGATCCGTCCCACGGCGGATTGAATATTTTTTTCATAAAATTTTTTTATCCGTAAAACCCGCGAGTCATTTTTTTAAAACCCGCACCCGCTCCGCATTAATCTACCGGATTTGCGTATGATCCGCGACCCGTTTTATTTTTTAAATTTTTAAAAAAATATTTAATTAGAATAAATCCAAATGATAATAAATCTAACATTAATACATCAAATATATCAAAAATTAATTTTTAAAACATCAAATTACATAAATTTTGAACATCAAGTTTGATATTAAATTGGTTTAGGATTAAATTGGTTTATGATTAAATTAGTTTAAATTTTGGTTAATTAATTTTGATCCAAAATTTACGGGTTCCGCTAACCCGCAAATTAATAAAACGAAACCCGCACCCGCTCCGTTATACCAAAACTTCGACCCCACACCCATCCCGCATATAAATTTTTTTTATTCGACCCGCATTCACCATGCAGCGGCTCAAACGGGGTGGGATCTACGGATAATGAACCATAATGACAGGCCTAATCCATACAAAGAGTGTGAGAGAGTTTTTCATTTAAACTTTTGTGTGAATCTCTAACAAAATTTAAGAGATCTATTATAAAGCACTCGTAGTCATACTTACATAAAAACTAGAAAAATTTAAATAAAATGAACAAAAAAAACTATAAAAATTTATGAATTTGCATATTTCATGTATTTTAAATATAAATTTTTACATAAATAATTTAAAACATTAAGATATGTTGATTTTTTAAATTAAACTTACATTTTTGTTGACTAAGCAAAATTAGAAATATCGTTAAATTGATTAACACATTATTAGTACGGTAACTAAACAGTGTTAAAATGCAGTTAAAAACAAGAGAAAATCAAATAAAATGAAACAAAATTATTTCTCTTAAACATCTTCTTTGAATAAGAGAATAGAAAACTTTATTTTTACAAAAAATAGCCAAAAACATATAAAAATAATGATTAAAAAGTTTATTATATAGAAATCTGTATTTTTAATATATAATCGTACCAAATATAATTTATTTTATAATATAATTTTAAAATAAAAATATAAACATATTAAAATTGAAATATATATAATTTTAATAATTTTAAATACAAAAAACCAAATAAAAATTATTTTATATAATAAATATGTAATATAATATAATACATATAATATATTAATGAAATATAATAATAATATAAGTTTATAATATGTTATATCCACGCAAGTTGTGTGCATATTATCTAGTTTCTTTTAAATAAAATGAAACAAAAATAACAAAATTCTTTGTATAATTATTTCTATTAAACAAAATTATTTCTCTTAAAATTAGTATTCAATGTACTTTTGTCATTGTTATGATTATATATAGCAAATTGGAATAATTATAATGATCAAGCATATTTATATTGAAATACACGACGTAATTAGAGCCACTAATTAAGGAGTTGATGTGTACATCGTTTAGTAAGACATCGATTGTTTCAAAACTTAATTCCTGCTTTTGTTTTTATATGTGAAAATTTCCTTTATATTGATTAAAAATTCAATTAATAAAATTTATTTAGGTTTTATCTCCTTATTTATTTAAAATTTATGTGTTAATTTCTCAGAAAATTTTAAAAACTAATTATCTGTTTTCCGATTTGAAAATTGTAAAACGCATAGTTTGTTTTTTAAAATGAACAAATAAATATTATATATGATGCTAACGATTGTGGCCCATTTAAAATATGCAAAATACAAAATTATAGAGTGCTTAGGTCTTTAGCATCTTATACGATGTTTATTTGTTCATTTTAAACTAAAATTGTTTTTATTTTTTATCCACACATGAAATAAAACGAATAAAAATAGCTGCATATATGTATTAATTTAACTAAACCATATATATATTAATTAAATTAAACCATATATACTGTACAATTATGTGACCATAATCTAATCAAATTAGATCTCTTTTGAATGGACCAAGCGTAGTATGTTTAATTTAGTTATAGAGCAGTTAATTTTGTTGAAAAACTATAAGTGCATAAATAAGCGTTGTTCGATTGTTAATCGTCGGTAACTATGGTTGCAGGTATGGTTAACATTGTACTTATTATTCGTTTGTATGTCATCAACAATTGCGATTGATCATAAATTTTTAGTTATACCATTATTTTAATCAGTGGTCAAAATAAATTGTGATGCATAACGTAATATTTGGCCGTTACGATTAATTGCATATACATTCGACAACTAAACGAACAATAATCAACTATATCATAATTTCTTATAACTGATAAACGAAAATAATTATAATCAAATTTCTCATATAATATTATATGTTTTTTTATCGTATGAGATACAATGGACCAATTTATTAACGAGTAAAAACATTTCCCTTAACTAAGTAATGTTTAAATTTTTTTGTTTTATCATTTTACGTTTTTATTATAATTTTACTCTTGTTAATTAAGTCCTTCGTAGGAGTAAAGTATTGAAGAATTATACTTAGAAAATGATAACCGGTATAACATATTTTTAGGAAAAAAGAAATAGTGTGGATAAAAAAGCTAAAACTATATTTAATTAAAAAACGAAAAAAATATGAAATTGGTTGGTGACATGTGGATGCATGTGGCTCACATGTCCAAATTATAGGGAGCACAACTTTCTCTTTTACTTGAATAATCATCTTCTCTTGACACGTCTAAAAGATGATTTATTTTTTTATATATAAAAAACTCTATTGCAAAATCTTAATGTCTTCTGAGTGGATGGTGAATTCAATCAAACACCAAAATAACCAAAAAAGAATTTTATTTTTATATGAAGTTTTAATGTTTTTTCTTCAATTGATTCACTTTGGAAAGCACTATTGATATATATTTGAAACCATAATCAAAACTAATCACAAACACATATATTATTCAAAAACTATTTTGAAATGGGTAACAATAATGTTATCATAATTAAGGATGTGAAAGTGGTCCAATTTTTTTCCAAAATAAAAAATTGGACCTATTTTGTTCACTTTCAAGTGGAATATCTTTATACACAATTATTGTTTCTCCACTTTGGTATCGTGAAAATGACTACCCAACCTTTTCAAGGTGAATATCTTAATTATTTGATTCCTTATGTATAATCGATAATAGAAATAAAATTATTATATATATAAAATAACATAATTTCATAAATTAAATATTAGTGTTGTTCGTTTGGTAGTCGCATACGGCTGCGGCTGCGGCTATGATCAACATTGCGGCTACGATATATGTTGTTTGTTTGTGTGCCGTCGGCGGTTACGGTTGCGATTGATCGCAGATATTTAGTCGCATCATTGTTTTAATCAACGGTCGAAAAAATTACGACGTATGACGCAACAGTCATATGCTGCATCTGCCGCATGTAGCTGCGCCAGCTAAACGAACAACAATCTGCCATTATTATTTGAAGTTTGCAGTGAAATTCTATTTTATTGGTTCGCTATAAAAATGATTTGCAGTTACACAAGTACGTATATAAAATATTTTCAAATATGTTTCATATATATTTTTAATATATGAATTGAAAAATATTTTAACAAATAAACATTACATTCACGTGTGATTTAAAAGTATGTCACGCTGACGTGTTACACCATCACAATATTTTAAAACAAATATTACATTAAACATAATCTATTAGAGTATGTATCAAAATAATATTAAATAAATATTTAACAGTATACTATATATAAATTTCTAATATTTCGATATAAAAACCAAACGCAATATAAAATAAAATATTAAGAGTTTTTAAAAATTAATCAAATAAAATATAAAACAAAAGTTTGATATAATTGAATATTTATCACATCTACAATTCTTTACCTATTTAATAATATCGTCTTTCCAAAATATAAATAATTTAAATTTATTTGTATAATAATATTTCTTATATATTTCATTTGTATAATCGATATTAAAATTTTTAAAATATATATATTTTAAATAAAAAATTAATTATATACATATTTAATTTATATTTATTAAATAAATAATTAACTATAATATGTAAATATTTTTCTCTATTTGGAAAAAACAAATCTCAATCTAGTTGTTATATTATTTTCAGTAACAAAGAGTGAAAGCTTTTACTACCGAACCAACATGTGATCAAATTCAAGACATATATAAGAAATCCAATATATAAATGTCTAAAAAGATAAACAATTGTTTCCAAGTTTGCAAACAATTTCTATGTAATCTCCAAAATAAAGATAATTAAAAAGAAAAAAGACGCTCTTTATATATTGTGTTCTTGTAGTCATTTTCTTTTGTCGCTCAACAATAAAATAAAAAACAAAAACATTATTGAACATTACATCGAAAATATAAATTAGTTAAGCACATTGTAACTCTAACGATACAATCATCGTATAAATAGAATATATATAGAGTGTGTCAGTTCTTGAATTCACTCTCACACTTCTCCGACACAATCACAACTTTCTTCGTATCTAACAATCCCTTAATCTTAACATCACAAGTCACGGTCACTTCCTTGTTCTTTCTCACCGGTCCTGCTTCATACTCCGCCTTTAGCTCCATCTTCAGCACCAAACTCACTGGTTGCTTCGATCCTCCAGGTGGCTTACTCACGCCCTTGGTTGACCCATCGAGCTTCACATTGACCTTTTCGGATCCAGACGCAGGCTGGGATAGCTTTGGGAATTTCCCACGTCCCAGGATCTTGTTCTTATACGTTAACGAAACCACACCATTTTTTTTCATCATATAGCTTACAGCCATGTTAGAAGTCGGATTCTCGGCTCTCAAAGCGATCTCGAAATTACTAGGCTTTACGGTTAATCTCTCTACCGAGAAAGCTGGAAGAGCGGGTTTGAAAGCGAGATGGAGGATGAGAGTGATTGCTCCGAGGATGAACCCGAAAACAACCAAGATGATGAATAACCACATAAGACGTTTAGAACATCCATCTTTCTTGTTTTTCTCTGGGTTATTGAGGCGTTTTTCGACATACTTTGCGTGTTCAGGTGGAGGAGTCCAATAGACTTGATCCCTCGGGACCTGAACAACGTAAGTCTCTAGCTCAGGGATTGAATCGGGAGGAGGAAGAGACGAAAGTGGTGTGGTTAGGACGGGAGATAGATTAAGAGAATAATTACGCCGATGGTGTGGTGGAGGATCTTGAGAGGGCAATTCGGGGAGGCTGGAGGTTGGACGATGCCAGACAGAAGGAGGATCATCGGGTTTGTCATCGTCGGATTCGTGGATGGTGGCGGAGGGAGGAAGCCGTGGCCCCTCCATCGCACAAAGGTGGAAGTTGTGAAATGTGTGGTGGAGATTAGCTTAGAAGGAAGACGAAAAAGAGAGAACTGAGAGAGGATGCGAAAATTAGGGTTTGCATGGAAAAACTAAGTGGTTGTTGTTGCATTACTCCAACTTTTGGTTGGTTTGGAGAAGATTTTGCTATTTAGAGTTAATCAACTCACCTTCAATTTTCCCTTTTTCTGTTATTTATATATAAAACTACAATACAAAATCATACATATAGTATCTATAATATAATTAACTAGATTTAACAAAAATATTCATAAATTATATAATATTATTTATTATTAAGTATAAATAAAATATTTATATCATTTTAGCTTTTATTTAAAATTATTTTTAATATTAGTTTTATATATATATAAATTAAGGAAAGAAAATTATTTTTTACGAATTTAATAGTATTTTTTAGTTAGTTTAATAAGATATATTGATTCTCAAACCAAATTAATAAGAATGGTATATATTGTAATTATTCTAGTAATTTAAATATATTTATATATTTATTTAAAATTCACTGTAGTGATAGACATTTAACATGATATTTCTGCTAATAATACGATAAAAAAAAATTAAAATGTTTCTCAAATAATATATTAGAGATTTGATTGTGGTTAACAATCAAAGAAGACGTTACTCTCTTTGTTAAAGAAACTAGTTTTCCAAAAAAAATGAGATTAATTTCAATAAAAAATCAGTGTATTATTTTATAAAAATAACATACACAATTGGACATCCATAGAAAAAATAACAACAACATATAAACATGCATGAGTAAAATGAAAAATAATATTATGTACGTAGTAAAAGGATATTAATTTGTTCGTATGGATAGAGATGAGAAATGGAAGTTAGAGTATCTTCAATGTCTTACTCTATCTTTATTCAAAAATGGAGTTATATTTTTTTTGTATTACTTTATTTTTACTCCAAAAATCTTGCAAGTATATTTTATTTCTATTATTATTATTTTTAATAATATTTTTAGTTATAAGTTACGAATTGACCCCATTTATATTTTATTTGTTACGATTTATAAATTACCGTTTTATCAAGACACTAGCTTTTGCTGTTAAATCGATTTATGTTTGTATCCTTAATTTGGTTAATTTCGGTATTTTTATATATTTTTAAGTTCATAATTATTTATGTTATTGTGTTTTCTATGATTGTTATATTTTAATTTTTAAATTAATTAGATAACTAGTTCTTTCAGATAACAATAAATTAAATTTTTTTTTAATATGTTTATATATTTTATTAACTATATAACTAAAGGATATTATGTAAGATTCAAATGAAAAAATCTAAAATTAAAATTTACTTTATAAGTTAAAAATGTTTAACTCCAAAATGAAATAACGAATATAATTATTCTAAATACAGATTAATTGTATTCATTACTTCATTTTAGAATCGGAAGTGGAGTAAAGTTGGAGAAAATTTTACCATAAAATATAGAATGATGGAATTTAGAATGAACAATAAAGTGGATTTGGAGGTCATGATGAACCTATAAAAATATAACTATTTGGTATTTGTGACTATTGATATATCAATATCTAAAAATGTTAGTAATAGTTATATAGGATCCAAAGATAATAAGATCACACATATTTTCGAAAATATAAGTTCAGTCGCTATATTATACTATACACAGAGATAATTACATGCTATATCATATTCAAGCTTATGAGATAATTTTTTATGAATAAATTCATATAAAAATATAATTTATATGACTTGTTAAACGTGACTTCAGATATCCGATTTAATTCCGGTTTAGACAACATCACTTAAACCGTGGAAGAACAGTGAATTATCGGTTTGGAATTAAAAGGATAAAGATTTTTCCTGAAAAAAAAGGTTTCCTAAAGAATAAGGAAACAAAGTTTTGCAGACAGCAGTACGCTCTGCATCTTCTGCAGGAAGGTCGCCGAAGAAGTACTCTTCTCTGTTATACATTTCGGGACTCAAATTCAAGCTATTTCAGTTTTGGGTATTGTTCCAACATATCACAGAAAGTCAACTTGCTATGTTGAACTCGAATTGGAAGCACAAGTTCAAATCTTTATCTTCATATAAGTTATATGAAGTGAGAAGTAGAGAAAAAGTGAGTTGCAGAGAATTGACGAAAGTGAAAGAGAGGGAGTTATACAAATTTTGTAAAAACTCAAAGTTTACTCTTTAGTGGATTTCCGGAAAGTTTCCGGCGAGACGTAGATTTAACCTTTCGGTTAAATCGAACTCGTAATTCTCGGTGTGCTCTGTTTTCTTTTCTGCTTTTACTTCTTTACTCACAAAGAAACAGTTTCCAAACACCTTACAAAGAGAACTAATCATCTAAAGAAAACTCAACATCAACTTTTAAAGCATAACATGAGTAAACTTATATAAAACCCTAATTTATAAATTAAAACATCTATATAAAAATAACATGTTATCGAAATAAATTGCACAATTTATAACAAAAATTAAAATCGTCCAAAATAGCTAAAATTTATTCTACCCAATATGGATCAAATTATTGTTAGTTTCCTAAATACCTCTATTTTCAGTGCCATTTGTTGTTAAGTTAAAAAAAACAATACAATAATATTCTTTGCCCGCTATCGGTGAGTGTAGTTATAGCTGTGATTAATATTGTATTACAGTTACGATATATGTTGTTTGTTTATTTGTCGTCGACAATTGTAGATGCGGTTGATCGCAGATTTTTTAATTGTACCACTGTTTTATTTAGCGGTCAAAAAAACTGCGACACATGATACAACATCTAACCGATACAATTGACTATATATAATTGTGACAGATAAACGAATAATAATTTACCACAATTGCAATCGCAAAAAGTTGCGAGTGACTAATATTCGCTTGTAATAATCATTAAAAATATGTTTGTGGGCGTTATTGCTTACTGGATGCCAATACTTTTCAAAAATTTGTTTCCATTTTTTTATACACAAGCATTAAATGATATACTTGTTTTAGAAAAATAAACAGCTGTACATGAAAAATATCAAGGAAAATCTTATCTTCATAGTGTCTACAAAGTTGTATACAATCGAAAGGTTTGTAAAAAAAAGTAGAAAAAAAAAATATTTCCAAAATTCATGTGAAACATGTTGCATTATGAGCACTTCCTTAATCCGGCACCTCATGCCGACATGTCTGCGGAGTTAACGACGTGCTTGTAGGATCCTTTATAATACTCTTTCGCTCATATCAACGGACCATAAAATGCCACGTCAACTTCGCACGCTACTCAATGACCACTTCTTCACATCTCAAAGTCTCAAAACTCTTAATATTTTGCAACAAATCTATTAATAGTTAAACAGGTCAGATCGCCACTTCTTATACATTTATATCACCAACGATGGCTCGCCGTGAAGTTCTCCTTCTCTCCCTCCTCCTCATCGCCACCGTCTCCGCCGTAAGTTCCTCAAATCCCATCATCATCATCATCATCATCATCATCATCATCATCATCAACCCTAGATTTTGACTTTTTCGTCCTCCTACTTACAAGATTTGAATCGAAATGGACAGCGACACTAGTTTAAACCCTCCAGTTAAATATTCATTTTCTTGATTTGGCAGGACGATGAAGCAGATTGTGTCTACACATTTTACCTACGAACCGGATCGATCTTCAAAGCCGGAACCGATTCGATCATAAGCGCTAGAATCTCTGACAAATATGGAGATTACATTGGGATCAGAAACCTAGAGGCATGGGGTGGTTTAATGGGACCAGGTTACAACTATTACGAGAGGGGTAATCTCGACATTTTCAGTGGGAAAGCGCCATGTCTTCCGAGTCCAATCTGTTCATTGAATCTGACCTCCGACGGATCTGGTGACCACCACGGCTGGTACGTTAACTACGTGGAAGTCACGACGGCCGGAGTTCACTCTAAATGCTCTGTCCAAAACTTCGATGTTGAGCAATGGCTTGCGACCGATACGTCACCGTATCAGCTCACTGCCGTACGTAATAACTGCCCGGTTTCGCTTAGAGAGAGTGTCAGTCGGGTCGGGTCTGAGATCCGGAAGACTCTGTCTTGGTTTGTGTGAATCATTGAATGAATGAATGTGTCTGGAGACTTATTCTATGTCGTTTTCTGAACATGGCAATAATGAAAAATGATTCGATCGAATAAAAAAATTCAGTTTTTTTACTTGTTGATGGATTTTTTTTGGCAAAATAATAATTCAAAGTTAAAATCTTTTTGAGGGAGTTCAAATCTTTACCAATTAAAAGGTTAAAGGTAAATTACTAAAGTCCTTTATGTTATAAACTAAAGCATTACTATTTTAAAGTGTTCTTTAAGTTTAATTTGGTCTGGATGTTCACATGGCTCTTTCGGATCTCTTCAACTAAAAAAAATAAATATCTAACCAAATCGAAATTGACAAATATCTGAATAAATCCTATATTTTTATACTCGAAAAATCAAAACCAAACTAAATAAATATGCATCAAAATATTCAAAATATAATTATATACCTAAAACTATTAATTATATTTAGAACTGATATAATCCAAATATTCAAATTACAATAATAAACATAAAAATATTATTTATTTTTATATTATATTTATGTTGAAGTACCCAAAGTAGATAAAATTCTTGAAAATTTGAAGTTACTATAATTAAAATTTAACAAAAATTTATTCATATTTTAATCAATTTTTTAGTTTTTATCAATATTTTAAATATCTGAATCCATATAAAATTAAATTGTCAGGGGGTCCATAAGTAAAAAGAATAAAAAAAATTTATCATTAACTTTTTTTGTAAGAAAATAATAATTTAATGGCATAAATTTTGAATAAGTGTTGGGCCATTATGGGCTCTTAAACCCAATCGATTTTGCAATCCTAGTTAGGTTGTTTCCTCCTTATAAAATGTGAACTTCTCTTCGGCATCGATCATCCTGCACCGAAAGAAAAGAGAGAGCATCCGTGAGAGATTACAACAGAGAGAGAGAGTTGGGTTTTTTGTATTTCTTTATTTCTTCTAGAGTGTTCATCTTCTTTTTTATAAAATATTAATTTAATAAAGTTTTGTTTCCGAGAGTACCTATAACGGAACTCGTATTAAATTGTGTTTTTGGCAAAGAGATTAATACCTCACAATTGGTATCAGAGCATTCCAGTTTATCTGAACAGAAACTTTGAAGTATTGCAATGGCAAGTTCAAGGGTTGAGCTGAACAGATTTGACGGCAATGGTGATTTCTCCCTGTGGAAGGTCAGAATGCTTACGCACCTGGGTATCCTTGGTCTAAACGATATCCTGGCTGATGAGTCACTCAGACGAGAGCCCTGTTAGAACGCGAAAAACCGGATATTAAAATCACCATATGAAAAACGATTTATGGATCAAACGATTGAAAAAACGAATTAAGAAGAAAGACGAATTCGCATATGCGAGATGATCTGTTTCCTTAATTCAATAAATCTCCCGTAGTATGGCGGTTTGATGAGATTTTGAATTCCAGGATACAACCGCGATAAGACTATAATAGCAACACTCGATTATAGAATCTACGAACGACAACTACGCTATACTCTCGAGACTTACAGTGCGAAAATGGAAGATGGTGAGGAGAGGGATCGCTGGAAACGATTTGGGAGAGAATATGAAAGGTGAGGCGGCCGAATTAGGTTAATGAGGATTAAGGCTTGTTTTTATAGCCTTAAGGGAGCGGTTTTTGCAACCCTAAAACGTGGGAGGAAACCGAACCGACGAAAAAATCGTGAACGGTTAGGAGAGAAAACCGTGGGTATGGTTTAGAGTTTTGACTTGGTTTTGGGCCAAAACCGTAATCAAAATTTGGCCCAAAAAGAATCTTATTGGACCTACAGCCCTTTGCCAAGACCCAAGACCCGAGACCCGAGACCCGAGCCCCGAGCCCGAGCCC
>JAEVFF010002384.1:0-13130 GCA_018901945.1 Pugionium dolabratum | reverse complement strand
TCTTCTATGAACTTGACATCTCTAGACACATATGTCCTGTTGTTGCTTGGATCATAACACTTATAACCCTTTTGTGTTGTCGAGTATCCAAGGAACATACACTTGATGCTCTTTGCCTCCAACTTGTTTCTTAGATCACCTGGAACATACACAAAGCACACACACCCAAATACACGTAAATATCAATGGAGGGTTTAGTTTTATTGAGTACCTCAAATGGGGATATGTCTTGCAAGACTTTGGTTGGAATCCGATTGATGAGGTAGCAAGCAACCAAGACTGCATCTTCCCAAAAACTTTTAGGAACATTGGTATGAAACATCATGGATCTTGCTACTTCCATTAAGTGTCGGTTCTTCCTTTCAGCAACTCCATTTTGTTGTGGTGTGTGTGGGCAGCTAGTTTGATGTAGTATTCCATGTTTGTTTAAATGAGCTTTGAATCTTTGACTTGTGTATTCCTCTCCATTATCTGATCTTAACACTTTGATCTTGGCATTGAATTGATTAGTAACATAATTATGAAAGTTTATAAATGCCTCATAAAACCTATCTTTAGATGGAAGTAATGTAACCCATGTATATTTCGATTTCTCATCTATAAAGGTCACAAAGTATTTATTCCTATCTCTAGACATGCAAGGTGAGGCCCAAACATCGGAATGTACTAAATCAAAGCAATGCTCATAAATGGTAGACGATTTAGGGAAAACAACACGACAATGTTTGCCAAGGATACAAGCCTCACAAAGTGAGTGATCATAAGCAACATTAGGCATTATTAAGCTTAAAGCACGAGCATGAGGATGTCCTAATCTAGCGTGCCATAAAACATCTTTATTAGCAAAAACACAAGATTTGAAAGCTAAGGAATCCGAACTGCTTGGAGGAGTGTCCTCAAGAACATAGAGCTCATTTTGAGTCCCACCACTTCCAAGTATCTTACCACTCTTAATATCGTGAAAGTAAAAATTGTTAGGTCCAAATGTAACATTGCAATTCAGGTCTTTAGTAGCCCTTTTGACCGAAACTAGGTTAGACTTAAACTTAGGTACAAAGAAAGCAGTACTTTCTTTGTGAAATAGTCTTAATTTTCCGGTTCCTTCAATTGGAATACTCTTACCATCAGCTATAGTTACTTGTCCTAGACATGGTTTAATGTTCTTTAACAACCTAGCATTTCTAATCATATGGTGAGAAGCACCCGAATCCACTACCAACTTATGATCCGGTTTATCAAGCAATTTATGGGAGTAGAGTGTGATGCCGGAGAGTTTTGAGGCATAGGCCTTGATGAGATCCTCCAAGTCACTCTTCTTAGCATACTCCATGGATACATTCATAGCTACCTCCCCTCCTTGGTTGGTTGAACCTGCCTGTTCAGTCACAACCTTTTGAGAGATGTTAGCCTTTGAATCCTTGAACCGGTTTGGATTGAGATGAGGATGAAGTATCCAGCACTTGTCCTTGATGTGGCCATTCCTATTACAATGTTCACACATCACACTCTTCCTACCCTCTTGCTTAAACACGCTCTTGTTGGCCATGACTAGTTCTCCTTTTCCACCAAACAAACGAATGTTGCCTTGCTCCTTCTGAATCCGTGAGCACACCTCTTCGAAATCAGGGAGTTTTGGCTCCCTTAGGATGGACTTAATCACATCCTTAAAGGCTGGATTTAGGTTGAGAAGGAGCCCAAATATCTTGTCTTGTTCCTTCCTTTCATTAAGCACCTTTGGATCAATAGAACTTGGTCTCAACATGTCAAGCTCGGACCATGTTGATTGGAACTTGCCTAGGAACTTTGTGAACTCCATATCCTCTTGGTGTAGATCATTGAGAGCCTTCTTAACTTCATACACACGGCTGAGGTTTGAAATATCCCCATACACCCTCTTGAGAGTGTCCCAAAGAGACTTGGCGGTTTCACAATGTGAATAAGCTTCAAGAATGGATGGTTCCAATGAATTTTGGAGGAATCCAAGGACTGATTGATCTTCTTGGAACCACCTAGCTTCTTCTTTTCTTGTTGCCTCATCCTTCTTCTCCTTTGGATCATCAATAGATGGAGTATTATCCTCCAA
Source organism: Pugionium dolabratum (assembly GCA_018901945.1). Classification (NCBI taxonomy): domain Eukaryota; kingdom Viridiplantae; phylum Streptophyta; class Magnoliopsida; order Brassicales; family Brassicaceae; genus Pugionium; species Pugionium dolabratum. Next base: position 11,047 of record JAEVFF010002384.1, on the reverse strand, counting down.
GATGTAATTCCAAAGTCCTTTGCCACAAATGGTTGTCTTGATGGTTCTTGACCATAATGTGTAGTTCAAGCATTTGAGAACTACTGGTATCACCGTAGGTTTCAGGCTGGAACTGATTTGAACTGTATCCTCCATTGTTAGGCTTTGAAGAGCTCAAAGGAGGCAGCTTTTATGGTTGAATAAAACTGTGAGTTTTTTAGTTTAAAAGCTGAGAGAGTTTTGACAGAATTTTAGATTAGAAACTGAGAGATTTAAGTAGAAAATATAAGAAAATGATCTTACGCTCTGATACCATGAAAGAATATTGAGATTAGAGAGGAGAAATGTGAAGAATTGAATCCAGAAACTCAAAGAAAAGCATGAGAAAATGAGAAAATGTCTTACCCATTGCTCTTATACTTGATGGTGAACACCCACTTGGAACTCACAGCCTTCTTGCCTTTGGGAAGTTCTTGTATATCCCATGTATGATTCCTTTCCATAGCTCCTTTCTCATCTTTTACTGCATCTAACCATTCTTTCTTGCTCTTAGCTTCTTCATAAGTCCTTGGAATCTGACTTTGTTTAATCTTTCCAAGGAATGCTTGATGACTAGATGGCAAGAGGTCAAGGGAACAAACAGCTTGTATGGGATGAGCCACGGCCTGGTTGTTGTAGAATACCCTAGTGTTTTCCCAATTGGACGGGTCTTTCCTAAGTCTAGTACTCCTCCTTAAATGCTGAACAGGTGGTGCAGCCTCCTCTACAACCGTTTCCTCTTCCATTTGGTGAATAGGTTCCTCTATACCCAATTTCAAGTCGTCTTGTTCTTGATTTTGGGCCATAGCTTCTTCTTGGATTGGAGTTGGTTCTTGAGTTACCACCCCTTGTTCATTCTCTTGGGTATCTTGTGAACTACTTCAGGTTCTTGTTTCTTCGTGTCTTGAATCCTTTGGCAGATCATTTCCCAAATGATTCAAGAGAAACCTCAAACTCGTAGCCAAATCAGAAGGTGACCTTGAGAGATCCTTCACTCCTTCCCAATCTTTCTGATCATAATAGCTTCGTTCTTCTATGAACTTGACATCTCTAGACACATATGTCCTGTTGTTGCTCGGATCATAGCACTTATAACCCTTTTGTGTTGTCGAATATCCAAGAAACATACACTTGATGCTCTTTGCCTTAAACTTGTTTCTTAGATCACCTGGAACATACACAAAGCACACACACCCAAATACACGTAAATGATCAATGGAAGGTTTAGTTTTATTGAGTACCTCAAATGGGATATATCTTGCAAGACTTTGGTTGGAATCCGATTGATGAGGTAGCAAGCAACCAAGACTGCATCTCCCCCAAAACTTTTAGGAACATTGGTATGAAACATCATGGATCTTGCTACTTCCATTAAGTGTCGGTTCTTCCTTTCAGCAACTCCATTTTGTTGTGGTGTGTGTGGACAGCTAGTTTGATGCTCTTTTCCATGTTTGTTTAGATGAGCTTTGAATCTTTGACTTGTGTATTCCCCTCCATTATCTGATCTTAACACTTTGATCTTGGCATTGAATTGATTAGTAACATAATTATGAAAAGTTTATAAATGCCTCATAAACCCTATCTTTAGATGGAAGTAATGTAACCCATGTATATTTCGATTTCTCATCTATAAAGGTCACAAAGTATTTATTTCTATCTCTAGACATGCAAGGTGAGGTCCAAACATCGGAATGTACTAAATCAAAGCAATGCTCATAAATTGTAGACGATTTAGGGAAAACAACACGACAATGTTTGGCAAGGATACAAGCCTCACAAACTGAGTGATCATAAGCGACATTAGGAATTATTAAGCTTAAAGCACGAGCATGAGGATGTCCTAATCTAGCATGCCATAAGACATCTTTTAGCAAAAACACAGGATTTGAAAGCTAAGGAATCCAAATTGCTTGGAGGGTCTTCAAGAACATAGAGCTCATCTTGAGTTACACCACCTCCAAGTATCTTACCACTCTTAATATCCTGAAAGTAAACATTGGTAGGCCCAAATGTAACATTGCAATTGAGGTCTTTAGTAGCCTTTTTGACAGAAACTAGATTAGACTTAAATTTAGGTACAAAGAATGCATTAGTTTCTTTGTCAACTAGTCTTAATTTTCCGGTTCCTTCAATTGGAATACCCTTACCATCAGCTATAGTTACTTGTCCTAGACATGGTTCAATGTTCTTTAACAACCTAGCATTGCTAATCATATGGTGAGAAGCGCCTGAATCCACTACCAACTTATGATCTGGTTTATCAAGCGATTTATGGGAGTAGAGTGTGATACCGGAGAGTTTTGAGGCATAGGCCTTGATGAGATCCTCCAAGTCACTCTTCTTAACATACTCCATGGATACATTTATAGCTAGCTCCCCTCCTTGGTTGGATGAACTTGCCGGTTCAGTCGCAACCATTTGAGAGATGTTAGCCTTTGAATCCTTGAACCGGTTTGGCTTGAGATGAGGATGAAGTATCCAGCACTTGTCCTTGATGCGGCCATTCCTCTTACAATGCTCACACATCACACTCTTCCTATCCTCTTGCTTAAACACGCTTTTGTTGGCCATGACTAGTTCTCCTTTACCACCAAACAAACCAATGTTGTCCCTTTGAATCCGTGAGCACACCTCTTCGAAATCAGGGAGTTTTGGCTCTCTCAGGATGGACTTAATCACATCCTTAAAGGCTGGATTTAGGTTGAGAAGGAGCCAAAATATCTTGTCTTGTTCCTTCCTTTCATTAAGCACCTTTGGATCCATAGAACTTGGTCTCAACATGTCAAGCTCGGACCATGTTGACTGGAACTTGCCCATGAATTTTTATTTGAAAAGTTGAATGATCGAGTTTACAACTGAAAGCCCCTATTTATACTATAAGGGGACGTAAATATGAGGAGCCTACAACATTAAATTGGTTACAATTACAATGGAAGACTTGACCAAAGACCTTGACCAAAGACCTTGACCAAAGACCTTGACTTCATTAACTCTTATTTTGACTATGAATGTAGACACTTCCCCCCCCCCTTTGATGACGCCAATTTTGATCATTTTGAATTGAACTCCTTTTGATTTTAAACAACAAATTGGGCTGGTTGTAATGTGATTCATTTGCCTCATTAAAAACCTTACCAAGAAAACCTAATGGGAGAAAACTTGGATAAGGGAAAAAGAGTACAGATGGATCACATACCCATTTGTATGTTGTCTTGAGCTTGTACTAAAATCAGAGTGCTTTTAGGCACTTCTCCAATCAAGCTCAAGTGAATTTTTTGTGCATTCTCCTTGTTGAGCATGCAGCTGATTGCCTCTTTGAGTTTCTTGGCCTTGGCTCGGGTTAATGGTCCAGCTGGTAGTGCAAGAGCTTTTTCATGTTCCACTGGTTCATTTCTAGCCATGAGCTTCTCTTTTTGTGTGCTTTCCATGCTCGTATCAATGCTACAACCGCCGAGTATAAAAAGGAGGTTGGAGCATTCAGAAAGACCATCCAGAAATCAAGCACAACAAAGACTGCTTAGGGTTTTCTGGTGAATTGGTGAGTGTTTGTAAGGGTTAGAGAGTGTTCTGTTTTGGTTCACTAGAGCAAGAAAGAGTCTGCTCTGTCGTGAACAAAACAAGTGAGGTTAGAATATCTTGGATAGACTAGGAATCGTTTGGGGACAATCTACAGGGGTAGAGTTGTGTAATTGCCAAGGGTTAAATGTGATTTGTAGTAATCAACTTAACAAGATTCTAGTTAATAAAAGATATCGTTTGTGAATTTTTGTGTTCTGTCGAGTTTTCTACACTAACACTCTTCACTACTGGGTGGAAACAGGTGGGATTGGGTAGGGAGCTCAAGGCTTGTAGACACTTTCGACATCTCTAAATGTCTCAGCCTCCCCGGGAAAACACATATTGATCGATCCAGATATGGATCATCATATCCTTCTCCAGTTGATCAAAGATGCATTTAGTTGAGCAAGTTCGATATGTTCACTAGCCCTTATAACTCAACTTTCACAAGATATAACATGTAGCATATCTAGATTATTTTAGGTGGATTGATGCAACACTCTTTTGGTTGTATTTGATCTTTTTCCTAGCATCATATTACAAAGTGCACACTTAAACAATTAGTTACAAAAATAAATCAAGATAATAACCAATAGATATCACAGACAATCATCTTAAAATCAACATATTCATGAAATCTCTTTTAATCTATAAAATCTAACTACAAAATCTATACTAATAAAAGTAGAAATTTTAGGCCTCTCATATTATCCACACAGGTAAAAAAAATTGCTTTACCATAATGACACGGGAATTATTAAAACAAAAATAAAGAGAAAAATTTGAAGCCTCTCATAATGTCCACGTAAGTCAAAAAAATTGTTATACCATGATGATAGTATATCTCTAATATATTATTTGAATAACATTTTAGAAAAATAATTTTATTCTGACATGTTATTAACTGAAATGTTATGCTGACGTGTCATCACCATATTGAATTTGAAATAAATATATAAATACACTTAAATTACTATAATAATTACAATATATTCTATTGTTATTAATTTGGTTAGAAAATCAATATATTTTATTAAACTAACAAAAAATACTATTAAATTCATAAAAAATTATTTTTTCTTTAATTTATATATACAAAAATTATTATTAAAAATAATTTTAATAAAAGTTAGAATGATAAAATATTTAATTTATATTTGGTAATAAATAATATTAGATAATTTACTAATATTTTTCGTCACGCAAATATGAGTATAAATTTATTTACTCAAAAATGATAAAAAAAAGTCATAAGAGAAGCTGAAACAAAATCAGTACTCATAAATCGAAGTAGAAACAAAAAGGGTGTAAAGATCTATCTAGAAAATAATATCTTTTGTGATAGTGGCCAGAATCGTTCTGGACGAGACTGCATAATTTGTCTTCATGAAAATTGGCAAAAAGTTTTTATTCCAAATATATATATATATATATATATATATGAGCAAATGTCTAAAATAGCACATTTCTAAGTTTTTATTCCAAAAATAGCATCATTAGTTTAAATTTCCAATAATAGTACAAATTTAAGATTAAAATGCATTAAAACTATATTTTAAAAGAAAAAACTAAACCCTAAATTAGAAAAAATGAACCCAAATACAATAATTTAAATTTATATATAATTTGTTTAAAATAAATAAGTATTTTTACATAAGTATTTGTGCTATTTTTTGGAGTTTAATTTTGAGATGCTAAATTTGGATGAAAAACTTAAAAAATGCTATTTTAGGGTATTACTCTATATTATTTCTAGGTCATTTATTTGTATTATTAATGAAAATTGAGAGAACTTTTCTTCTAGTGGATTTCTACGGTTTTTTCTTCAAGTTCTTTTTTCTATTCATTCTAGACTTAGCACTTGTTATTCTTAGGATTTTCCGACTGAATCACTTATATATCTGTTAATCATGCGACCTGAGGTCTTCTACTTTATCCGAAATTTGTCATAATTTATGCAAGCTCCATGCAAATCTCATTGGAAAGCAACCATACACGTTTTCAAGTTTCTTAAGTCTTCTGCTGTTCAACTATGACTCGGCTGGACTGCGTGTCAAGGGACAAGATGATAATTTAGTGATTATGTCATGTTCCTTGGTGGAACCTCAATATATTGGAAGGCTTGGAAAGAACACACTATTTCACATTCTTCCGTTGATACTGAGTATCGCTCTATACACAATGCACTCTCAGAAATTTTGTGACTGCATCCATTTCTATTCTAACTTGGCTTTCCTCAAACCAAACCAAGTTGCCATACACATTTTGACATAGTCAAGTTGCCATTCACATTGCAGTAAATCCAGTTTGCTATGAATGCACTAAGCGTGCATATCATGTTGGATTTTCATGGGGTTCAGGATGAGGTTTTAGATAGAAAATTGCTACAAATTTATGTTGGAACTAAAGATCAGCTTGCGAACTTGTTAACAAAGGCTTCGGCGCTAAGTGTCCAAGTTGATTATTGTCAATCTTCATGCATGAAAATAAAACATGATATTAGCGTCAGAAAAATCATTCGTAATCTTCGCTAAACCATAGTTGGGACAAAATAGAGACGAAAACCAAATCGTCGGTAAACAGTCAATCTTAATAAGAATTTGGTAATTCGTTGGTAAAGATAGGAAGAACAAGATGCATTGGTAAAATTTTATCGTTAAAGCATAGTAAATTCCAGGTTGTCGCTAAATTACCAACAAATTAACAATAATTAAATTAAAATTATCGCTATCTAAATTATAAACGAATTAACAATGAGTTAGGGAACATAATCTTCCTTGTTAGTTACTCATTTTAGCATAATATTTAATTAATATATTTAATTTTTAGTGAGTTACAGAAATGATCCAAAATCTCCAATTTACGATATAGGATTCGTGAAAACACTCAAAATTCGGTAAAGAGAAAAATTGGTGGGAATCTTTCTTTTGAGAGAAATTGTTGGGAAAAGATCAATCAATTGTCTAGTAGAGTTGAAATTAGGTAAGTTCGCTTTTAATCTCAGATTTCATATTGTTTTTCTTTCTGTTGATTTAAATCTGAGATTTTTGAAGAAATTTGCAATGGATGATTTTGACGAGATTCATTACAAATCAAAGTAGTAGAACGAGACTCGAATTGGGTGAAGACGATTTTGGATTGGTATCATTTTTGGGATATTTCGTTTTGGGGATATATTAGTATCGTTTTCGGGATATATGTATATACTCAAAAACGATTCTATGATATATCGTTTTTCTTCATTTTCGTAAGCCTAATTCATCATTTTTTGGATTTGTGCAATAAATTAATCTAAAAGTTCAATTATGTGGAAGTTTGAAGCAATAAAACGAAGATTACATACATGTTGGTGAATTGGATTGCAATTTCATGAGGTGGAAACTAAATTAAATTGAATGAGTGAAGTTTGTTGATTTTATTTTCTCGAAGCAATGATTTCGGCATCGATTAGTTAGCTATAGTAAAAAGAACCAAAGAAAGATATGAAGACCTTAAACTATTTGTTGGACACCATGAATGAAAACATGAATCATTTACGTAATCTAGAGAAAAGGTGGTGAGATTGAAGTATTTTCAAACAAGAATACTTAGAGCATATGTTTGATGTCAGTGGTTTTGTAACAAGTAACCAACACAAAGATATTCAAGATGAGGAGGAGTAAGAAGAAGAGTATGTAGATATTGATGATTAGGATGATGTTAACAGGTCTAAAGAAGATGAAGAAGGCTTGCAATATTACGATGAAACACTTGAAGATGAGGTTTTGTTCATTCAAATTTTTGATTCCAATGTAAATCAAAATCAGAATAAGGTTGGCGAAGGAGATGATTTTGTTGTACATGTAGGAGATGGTGATAATGATGCTAGGTTTAGGTTGTTATTGACGAAGCTAGAATGAACAGTTCAAAAAAGAAAACATATTGCAAAATTCATGAAGATCAAAAAGATGTAGAACAAGAAGCAGAAGAAAGTGAGCGTGAATTTGGATTAATAAGGTGATGAAGAATACCCAAACACCACAATAGACACAAATGAAGAATGGGAAAAAATGGAGCCTAAAAAAATTAAAAAGGAAAGAAAAGTTTGTTGGATATTTTGATAGAGCCATACATATAGTTGTTTTAGAAGTTCAATAGTAGTGTAAAGTTTAAGGACCAATTACTGTATTATTTTTTAAAAACGGTATACGATGTGAAGATGGCAAAGTCAAAAGCAAATGATTGCCGTTATCTATTGATCGAAAAACTGTCTTTCGAGCACCAATAAATAGGTGAATGGTCAAAGTTTTCCATATGAAGCATAATCATGAAAGTCAAGTAGAGTTTCAATGCTAAAATAAGATGTAATTGCAGGATTGTTCAGAGAAGAGCTACAAAAGAATGTTAATTTACAAGCATATGAGATCAAAGACGCAATCAAAGTATACCATTGTTGCACCTATTTCAAAGTGTTATAGAGGTAGGTATATTTCTTTGGAAATGATATTTAGCTCAAACAACAATAGTTTAGCAAACTGTAGGATTATGCGACATAACTTTTTAGATCACATAGTGGAAACACAACTGCGCTTTGCAATATTCCTGTGAATGGTCTACAGATGTTTAATTGTTTCTACATCTATTTTGAAGATATGAGGACTAACTGAAACAGTTGATGTAGACCGGTTATTGGACTTGATAGATGTTTCCTGAAATGAGAGTTTAATGAAGAAGTGCTAGTGCATTTACAGGAAGTAGCTTTCAACCTACACCTAAAGTATTTTCCTCTACTTGATGTATTTTCTTTTGTTCAAGTAGCTCTCCTCTTACCCTTTAACTCCTTTTGTTTTAGCCAATAAGAGATAGGTGAGTTACAACTATGAAAAGTAGCTCCCAAAATACATAAAGTGGTGAATCAAAATCTCAATTTCAGTTCATCTGCAGTGATCCTCAACCATCACTTCTCAACTAATCAACCAAAGACTCATGCGAAGAAGCTTACACGAGGAAGCTCACTGAAGATGAGAAAGACCGATAACATTCCAAATGTTGTTAGAACATTTTGAAGTCCATTTAATGATCAACCTTTTAAAGTGTCCGGAGACAAGATTTTATGTTAGGAGTGTCTTAACTCTCAACCTACGGAAAACATTTGCTCACAACCCCCACATTATTATCTAATGTAGCATGTATTTTTCAAATTATGTATGTAGTACATCTTTCAGTATTTCATGAGCTTAATTATATGTAATCGGATAGTCATATATTGAATGTATATTGATTTTGACTTAAAAAATGATTTTGGAATTTCTCATTTATCTATAGAAATTAAAACAGTTTAGTACAATATAACAAAAGATGATGTTATAATTTTTAGATAACAATCTTCTAAGCCTATTGACATTACAACACCAATAATCATAACATATTGAATATATGAAGTTATTAAAACACATCTTAATACGACTCTCTTTTCTTTCAAGATCAACACTTTTTTCGTTATAGTGTTTCACATTATTTGCACGTTTCCTTCAACTCTTCCATTAATTGTATTAGACTTTGAATCGAACTCTCTGCCTCAGGAGTTATACCTTACACGCTATGCAAACTTCTTATCTCCTCTTCTTGCTCACAAATGACATCCATTGCTTTTAAAAAAAGATTAATGTTGCCACGTATGTGGTTTCTCCACATCAAACCAACAAAAAAACTCGCAAGATTCATACCCGTTCTTAACTTTTTACTTTTGACAACTATAAAACCTATGGCTAGGTTTGTATTTGTCAAAACTTGCAAATTTTTTGTTGTCCTATTGCAATAAAAAATTGTGATGCTTTTCCGGAAATCTGATTTACAAATGAAATTTTTTGTCAATTGCAAAAATAGCTTTTGTGTTTTCAAAGAAATCTACCTAAAATATAAATGCAAAGTATAATTCTCCAAAAATCTTCTTTTAAAATGCAAAATTTCATCAATTACAAAAATAACATTTCCATTTTCAAGAAAGACTTTTAATAAGTTTGTGTAAAAAATGTAAATGCAAAGCATGCTTCTCACGAAGTGTTCTTTGCAAATTAAAATTTTTGTTAATTACAAAAATAAAATTTCTATCTCTAAAGAAGATTTATTGAGAATTCTGCATAAAAGTGTAAATCCAAAACACACTTTCATCAATTACAAGACTATCTAGTTGTTTTAAAAGAACACTTCTCGAAAAGTTTGCATAAAAATGTATAAAACATAATTATGGAGAAGTCTTTTTTGAAAAATGCAAAATGTTGCCAACTTTTTAATACGTTTTTTATGTAAAATGTATGTATGATGATCTAATATGTTTATATATATATTTTTATATTATGGTTCAAAATATGATGTCTTTGGGGAATAGGAGGTGAGAGAGACATGACATTTTGTGGTGGATAGTCAAAAAAGTTAGCAAAATATTTGTAGTGCATGATGGTTGCAAACATGAAGATTTCGTTGCAATTATACATTATGATTGTAATTTAGATAACCAGTCTAATTTTATGGAGTAAATTTATCTAATACCAATTCCGTTACTACAAAAAACAAATTTGCGATATTTCCTATGAATATCACAAATTATAGAATAATTCGTAACATAATCGACTTATTTAAAATACATGTTATATTTCTTTGTGTCTCGACAAGAGTGGAGTTAGATGTTGAAATAATAATGCTGATGAATATGATGATGTCTCTGTGACGAATATTTGAATGTTGTTGATGATGAGAACGTAGTTTACTCGAATTATGAGGATTACAATGTTTACAATAAAATGAAAGACGAGGATAATGATGAAGATGATAGCCAATTCAGTTTTAATGTTAGAGATTTGAAAACAGAATGTCACGGACAAGGAAAAAGCTATACTTTGTCATGTGTTGACAATTTGTATATCAACCAAAATTTTCTTGCAAGGCGGACATGGTATCACAATTTCATATGATGTCACTTGTGCATGCAGTTCTACTTTAAAATATATAAGTCGAAAAAATGTTATATGTGGTCATGTCATATATAGGGTTGTCAATGTAAGCCTCAAGCTTCAATGAAGTTCATTGGAATTAAAATGTTTGGGTAAATAATTATGTGAAGGTTCATGCATGTTCAATGATAAACAAGCTAACTCTCCATAGACAAAGTATTTAAGATAAATTGATAAATTATTTATGGAACGCGTTGGAATAATTGAAGAAATTAGAACAAAACATATCAAAGATTCAATAAAGGAAATGTTTGGTATTTTTATGGATTATACCACATCATATATATTTCAGTGATATATGCTCAAAAATTTGTAAGGAGAACACGAGAAGATATAAATGAAAATTTGCTTTCAAATTTATATTCCATTAAAAACCTAATCTGTGGACTATTAGTGGTCTGAAACTTGATTATCATAATAGGTTTAGATATCTATTCATTGCATTTGGAGATTTGCTTGCTCAATTTGACTATCTCAGAAAA
>JAEVFF010002383.1:0-13131 GCA_018901945.1 Pugionium dolabratum | reverse complement strand
TTTTATTTAAAATTATTTTTAAAATTAATTTTTGTATATGTAAATTAAGAAAATAAAAATAACTTTTTTATGAATTTTAAATTTTTTTGTTGGTTAGTTTAATAAAATATATTGATTATCTCACCAAATTAATATCAATGATATATATTATAATTATTTGAACTGTCAGAGTTTGAACTCGAACCAGATCCTGAGTTGTTTGAGCTATCTGATCTCCATCCCCAATGAGGGATCGAACCCCAACTCCAACTCGAACCGTCAGAATCTGAACCAGGACCTGAGTTAGAGCTGCTTGACCCATCGGATCCCCAACCCCAACCTGACCCGTTGCTCCAACTCCAGCTCCACGCTTCAACTCCAGATGAGAAGAGACATGCAAACGCTAAGACGAGCAGGAGTAAGTTCTTTTGTAAAGCAGAGAGAGCCATAATTGTTTCTTGTTCTTACGTATTTGCGTGATTTATGCTTTGTGAATTGTGAGTTGTTTGTTAGGTTGTAAGAAACGTATTTATAGAGAAGGATAAACTAAACCCAATTGATTTAGGAAAATAATATTTGATTTAATTACATTAGTTTTCGTCTTTTTGATTTTATCAATTTGCCTTTTAGAGTACGACTAATCATTACTTTGACTCCACATTAGCTTTTTTGAATTATCACAACAACGAGTCAATATTAATTAATTAATTAATCTTGTTTTCGTTTCTGGTTTTTATCTGTCTGCCAACTAAAAGGAAATTAATTATAATTCTCCCAAACGTTTTTGTTTTATTACACACGAACAAATCAAAAGAACAAAACAATATCACCCTCAGTTTTGCATCGTGCGTTAGCCTTTACGATATCATTTCATATCATTAAAATGTATAATTTACTGATTATAAAATCGACATTGTATATTTTGAAACCTCTAGTAAAGAACAAAGATCACAATCGTATTTGAAATACTTTAGTTTGAAAAGTATAAAATATGTTAAATTCAATATGAAATAAAAATATTGTTAAAATTGAGAGGTCAAGTAAATACATGCAATTCTTTAAAAAAAAACTACGTAATTTACTGGTTAATATAGGATTTTCCTATATGTTCAAAGTTCAATATTGAAATAATTTCAGAGGTTTTACCTAACTTTGTTCTTGTCAACAAACAATTCAAAATGTCTTGACTTTTTAAAACAATTTCAGATCAAATAGCAATAATTCGAAACACTTATGTTTACATTATTTCGGAAATCCAAAAACTCAATCGTATATATATGTAAAATACAAGATTTTTCATCTTAACAGGAAAAAGAGGAAAGCGGATACTCAATTTAAAAGTGAGTAAATCGAATTTCATACTCGATTTCATAGATACATATAATTCTATAGAAAGTTATATTCGATGAAAGTCGTATATACTATTTGCAAAGAGATATTTCATATCTTTCGAGATCCACCCTACAATAAGCCAAACTAAAACATTTGAGCCCTTATAAAAATAAAATATATTTTTGAACTTCTTTCACGCTCATCTCACGTCGAGATATTGTAGAAGAAAAAACTGCAACATCCGATCCAATTTATCATAATCGATTAGTTAACATGTTGGTTAACCGTATTCTGAAACACATAAAAAATTCATTAGCTTATCAAATTATCTATCGAGCCTTAAAAAGATTTAACAAAAGACAGAAACAATTTCACTATCTATTTTACGTCAACCAATATGTGAAGTAACTCCCGATATAGCAGTAAAAGTAAGACGCTGATCAACTCATCAAACACTTGCCGTTCCTTGGTTATTAGGGCATCCAAAAATGTCCAGGTAGAAATATGGCTTTCAAATTAAGTTTCAAATTAGTTGATGCTGCCAAAGGAGTGGCGATTACATACGCAAAAACGAAAAGACTCATAGAATGGTAGAGGCAAATAGAGCGTTTGCACATCTCTAATATATTATTTGAGAAACAGTTTAAGAAAATAACCTTAAACTAACGTATTATTAACAAAATATTATGTTCATGAATTGACCTATGATCATATATCAAAAATTAAACTTAATTAGTATTTCCAAATTAATAAATGAAATATAATATACATGTCAAATAATTAATTAAAGATACATAATCCCTAATCCCTAAAAGAAATTTGACTCATACACCTAATATATTATTTCAAAAATATTTAAAAAAAATATTAATCTAACGTGTTATTAATAGAAATATCATGATTAAATGTTATCACCACATTGAATTTCAAATAAATATATAAATAAATTTAAATTAATAGAATAATTATGATATATATGTCATTGTTATTAATTTGGTTAGATAATAAAAATATTTTATTAAACTAACAAAAAATACTATTAAATTCATTAAAAAAAATATTTTTATTTTCTTAATTTATATATACAATATTATTTGTTAAAAATATATTTAAATAAAAGTTAAAATTATATAATATTTAATTTATATTTAGTCGTAAACAATACTATACTATACGTGGGTATAAATCAATACGTTTTTTGGAATTTTCACTTCTACATATGAGGTTACATTTATTATTTAACTTTTAGTCTTTTACCATTCATTTATCGTTGACATTACAACACTAAAACGTTGTTTTAAATTACCATTTATCTAACGACAATACAATATCTATAAGCATAATAAAACCCATCAATGCAGTTACCAAAACATTTTTTAAAACCAAATTCTTTTTATTCAGTATTAACATTTCTCATTCTTTCACATTCTTTGCAAACTTACTTCAAATTTTCTATTAATTGCCTTGAATTTTGAACCAAATCCTCACGATTTATATCGTTTAACGTATTGTGAAAGTTTTTTTCCTCCTGTTTTTGCTTAAGAACATCCTTTAATTCAAGCAAAACTTGATGATGTGGTTTTCCATATCGAACTAACAGAAAAACTCGCAATACATATATCTATATCCAATTTTACGCATTTGACAACTATAAAACGTACGACCAAGATTGAATTTGTTTGTCCATATTTGCATAATTTTGTTTTCCGATTACAATAACAAACAACTCCATCGAGTTTTGTACTTAACAAATGAAGAATTTGAATCGTGAAATATTTGCAGGAGAATTAATATATACAACAAAACACAATACCAAAATCTACAAAATTCACCAACCGAAATATCTTTATCAAATCTATAAATATAACAAAACAATTTTTTTTGAATTGTTGTTGTCATAAATAATACAAATTAACTCATTATTTCTCTAATACATGGTGATTTTACGTTTATCATCTTTTGGACTTAATTTTTTCATATGATTTGTGATACAATCTTTTCAAGATTTTGAAAGGTGAAAAAATAATAGAAACCGTAACTTTTATTTTGCTTATATTGTTTTTATTTTTTGCTTATATTTTTTTTTGTTTTTGCTCATATTTTTCTTGTTTTTTTACTTATATTTTTTTTTGTTTTTTACTTATATTTTTTTTGTTTTTTGCTTATATTTTTCTTTGAACCATTAGTTTTTTATATTTTGGCTTTTTTGTAAAATTAAGTTTTATTTTTAAATACTAATTTCTTAAATTATCAATTATATAATTGCAAAATGAACTACTCAATAAATATGTAAAATTAATAACCATGATTGAAAAATCCAAATTATTCATCGTAATTTATCAAACCAAATTAATTATTTAAAACAATTATAAATACATAAAATCTAAAAAAACCATAAAACTGAAAACATATATGGTATTAAATATCTTTTAAAACTCATTTCTAATTTAATATATATGATTTACTTTTTTGGAAAATAAATTTATGTTTAAAATTACTATATCACATTTGACTAAACGCCATGTCATAATTTTTTTTAACACGTTATGGTGTTAACACGTCAGCATAGTATTTTTGTTATTAACACGTCATGATAAAATTAATTTGTTAAAAAGATTCTAAAATAATATATTAGGGATACTTAAAAATGACACTAGATTATGCATTAGATTTAGATTTGATTTCTAATGACTCTTTAGATATCCTTTTTTTGTAATCTGACCCTTTTGTCCATCCATCCGATCCTCCCACTACAATCCTTTTAGACGTTTCACTGTCCATGACCAAGCCTGAATTAGAACCCCAACTCCAACTCCAACCTGACCTAGAATTCCAGTTCCATCTCCAACGTGAACCATCAGCAATATCAATGAGAACAACATTTCTTATGACAAACAATACCAAAACAAAAAAGAAACAACCAAATTTTATTTTTTTTTCTTTCTCTCTTTGAAATGAAGAGTACCTTATATACGTCTCATTCTCCTGATTTTTTTTGAAATCTTGTTGTCAGAAATAATACAAATTAACTCATTATTTCTCTAATACATAGTGATTTTACGGTTATCATCTTTTGGACTTAATTTTTCCATATGATTTGTGATACAATCTTTTCAAGATTTTGAAAGGTGAAAAAATAGAAATCGTAACTTTTATTTTGCTTATATTGTTTTTGTTTTTTGCTTGTATTTTTTTTTGTTTTTGCTCATATTTTTCTTGTTTTTTTACTTATATTTTTTTTTGTTTTTTACTTATATTTTTTTGTTTTTTGCTTATATTTTTCTTTGAACCATTAGTTTTTTATATTTTGGCTTTTTGTAAAATTAAGTTTTATTTTTAAATACTAATTCTTAAATTATCAATTATATAATTGGAAAATGAACTACTCAATAAATATGTAAAATTAATAACCATGATTGAAAAATCCAAATTATTCATCGTAATTTATCACACCAAATTAATTATTTAAAACAATTATAAATACATAAAATCTAAAAAAAACATAAAACTGAAAACATATATGGTATTAAATATCTTTTAAAACTCATTTCTAATTTAATTAGAACCAAAACTGTTTGAGTTGTTGTGGTCCGAACCCCAACTCCAACTCCAGCCTGACCTAGGATTCCAGTTCCATCTCCAACGTGAACCATCAGGGTTTGTACCCGAACCTGATCTGGAGCTACTTGACCCGTGGGATCCCCAACCCCAGCCCCAACCAGAGCCGTCAGAGTTTGAACTCGAACCTGATCCTGAGTTGTTTGAGCTATCTGATCTCCATCCCCAATGAGGGATCGAACCCCAACTCCAACTCGAACCGTCAGAATCCGAACCAGGACCTGAGTTAGAGCTGCTTGACCCATCGGATCCCCAACCCCAACCTGACCCGTTGCTCCAACTCCAGCTCCACGCTTCAACTCCAGATGAGAAGAGACATGCAAACGCTAAGACGAGCAGGAGTAAGTTCTTTTGTAAAGCAGAGAGAGCCATAATTGTTTCTTGTTCTTACGTATTTGCGTGATTTATGCTTTGTGAATTGTGAGTTGTTTGTTAGGTTGTAAGAAACGTATTTATAGAGAAGGATAAACTAAACTCAATTGATTTAGGAAAATAATATTTGATTTAATTACATTAGTTTTCGTCTTTTTGATTTTATCAATTTGCCTTTTAGAGTTATCACATATATCTACGACTAATCATTACTTTGACTCCACATTAGCTTTTTTGAATTATCACAACAACGAGTCAATATTAATTAATTAATTAATCTTGTTTTCGTAGATCAACTCATCAAGCACTTGCCATTCCTTGGTTATTAGGGCATCCAAAAATGTCCGAGGAGAAATATGGCTTTCAAATTAAGTTTCAAATTAGTTGATGCTACCAAAGGAGTGGCGATTACATACGCAAAAACGAAAAGACTCATAGAATGGCAGAGGCAAATAGAGCGTTTGCACATCTCTAATATATTATTTGAGAAACAGTTTAAGAAAATAACCTTAAATTAACGTGTTATTAACAAAATATTATGTTGACGTGTCATTACCATAATGAATTTAAAATAAATATAAAAGTAGGTTTAATTTACTAGAATAATTACAATATATGTCATTGCTAATAATTTATTTAGAAAATCAATATATTTCATTAAACTAACCCAAAATATTTTTATATTCTTAAAAATTAATTATTTTTTTCTTTAATTTATATATACGATAATTTATAAATAATTTTAAATAAATATAGAAATAGATTTAATTTATTAGAATAATTACAATATATTCGAGTGCTATTAGTTTGGTTAGAAAATCAATATATTTTACTATGAAATCAATAACATATGTAATTTATTTAAGTTATAGAAATACTTTTTGAATTGAATGACAACTAATAAATATATATATATATATATAATAATATATTATATATATAAATATTTAAATACATGATAACAAAATTAAATTATCTATTAATAGATAATTAACATATAAAATTTAAAATATTTATATATTATTTGTTTATATTAAAAAAATATATTTTTTAACAACGTAAACTATACGAATATTTTTTTTTCTACACAAAATGTGGATCTAAATCTAGTTTTGGTTAATCCATGAATATGATCAATATATACACATAGATCCATGGATCCATACATCTCGATCCGAAAAAAAATCAATAGAAAATAAAAAAAATCAAACTTGATCGATCTCTTTCTCGAATACATGAAAAGGAAAGAAAAGACGAATTATGATCAACCAACATTTATCGAATTTGAAAAAGAGTCAGAGGAAACGGTTTGATTCTCTTATTTTTCTTTCCCAAACCAAGAGATTTGTAAATCGAGAGCCTAATGCATATAGATACAAATGGTCCAATAGGAGCAGAGAAATCCCAATTCATTATACCTTTTGATATAATCAAATAGAAAGCCCCAAAGGCGCCATATTTTAGGAGCCCAAATTATGTGATTGGATAAATCCTTTTCTATCCGTTGCGGGTCGAGGATTCCTTCTCCTTCCCCTTCTTCAAACTCCGATTCGTATTTCCATATAGAACTGCTCAACGATAGAACAAGATCCTAATATTGAATGAGAGAGAAGCTTAAATAATATTGCAGGAGTAAGGATCTAGGGTTAGTGCGAATCAATAAGTTGGAACCACTTCGTTAAGGGTTTTTATTTTTATATTGAAAAAAGTTCTTTCAGGCAATTTTACAATGGAAAAGGAAATTTTCTAAACAAGACAAAGCCAAATCCAGCTGGTCTTGTAAAAGATCCGCCACATAGGGAGTACATTTATTTTTCAAATGCTTCATATCATCAAGTGTACCCATTCTAAATTTCATCTTAGTCAAATGATTGAGAGCTGCTAATATATCTCGCAGTAACAAAAATATATTGTTTTGAGGTATATTAAGATTCAATCTCTAGCTAATAAATTTGGCGACCAATCCTTCCTAATTCACACCTTTGGTGAAAGAATTTTTTTTTTTGTAATAACTTACATAAGGATTAAGAAAATATTGGATCCCCACCTACACAATAAAATTGTTGATAAAACTCCAAAATAGCATTTTCTTTTAACCCAAGTTTTTTTTCTCCATATCGGTCAACATAGCTAAGAAAATTTCATGATAGCAAACATTATGTAGAATTTGTCTTAGATTTGAACCCTTACTAGATATATATCATATTTATAGAATACGATTAACTTTCAAGATGCCTTGGTGGTTAAATGGTAGACATGCGGGACTCAAAATGTCGTGCTAAAAAGTGCTTATCTGGTATTAAAGACGAGCTACGAATAAATAAAACAGCTTTCAACAGTATCCATACAGTCACATGAATTGTAAATGCCTGAATATGATGTACCAAAAAATCTGCCGTTTCTAATATAATAGGTAACAAAGCTACTTTGCCACTCACGGCTACTAACTCATTGTCCTCCAAGTCAAACTGGTGCTCGCTGTTTAACTAAGGCCTGTTACACTAGGTGCTAAAACATGGGTATTTTGTATCCATTGAGCAAACATTGGTCGTAATTATATAGCGGTATCTGAAAACATATCTTGTGTACGCCCTAAAGCACTCATGGTATCATTATTGAATATATAAACCAAAACCGTGGAAGCTTAGAAATATACATGGTATTCTTTCTACTATATGTATTCTAATAAAAAATGCATAAGGTTTTCAAAAAGAATAGTTAGACTTTTTCGATATAAAACATTCATGTCGATAAAATATTTTGAGTCTTTTTGTATAATACGGAATAGTTAGACTTTTTAATTTGTAATATATTTATGTTTTTAACATATATTTAAACTATATTTTGGTATAATTATATATTAAAACTATGGATTTATACATAATACACCTTTGAACCATTAGTTTAATATATTTTAGCTATTTTTTGTAAACTTATGTTTTATTTTTAAATACTAATTTTTAAATTATCAATTACATAATTGGAACATGAAAAACTCAATAAATATGTAAAATTAATAACCATGATTGAAAAAATATAAATTATTCATCATAATTTATCAAACCAAATTAATTATTTAAAACAACTATAAATGCATAAAATCTAAACAAAACCATAAAACTGAAAACATACATGGTATTAAATATTTTTTTTATATCATTTCTAATTTAATATATATGATTTACTTTTTTTGAAAATAACTTTATTTTTAAAATTACTATGTCACATTTGACTAAATATCATGTCATAATTTGTTTTAGCTATGTTATTTTTTAATAATATGTAAATATTTTTTCTAAAATCACTTCTATGTTTAATATATATGACTTTTTAATAATTTTATTTTTAAAATGATCATGTCATATTTGATTAATTTATTTTTTAAATAAATTTATATTTAAAATTGATATGTCACATTTGACTAAACGTCATGTCATAATTCTTTTTAATCATGTCATTTTTTCTAATGAAATATAATCTTTTTTTTATAACTCACTTCTATTTTAATATTAAAAGTATTAAGAGGACATGATGTCCGTTGGTATTTTCTGTTAATTAATTACACAAAAAATTAAACATACAAATATTGGTTCTATATAATTATGTTCTTTAATTAATATACGATAAACTTGAAGTTTATGTTGTTGTAGCAAAGGATGTTTAAATGCCAGTTGCTCTGCTATGTTGATGCAGTCTATAAAATCTTCATCTGAGCTTTTTTAGATTTCAAAAAAAATAAAACTTAAGGAGTTAATTACGTATTAAGTTTTTTTATCAGATGTTTATTGTTTACTTAAGGAGTTAATTACTCTGTCTAAATTTTTTGCAACGCAACAAAAAATTGTAGTTTCATGGTTTGAATTGTTATTATTACAAGTTTGAAAGTTTAAAAGTAGTGAGGAGGTTTGAACTATTAGTAAGTGTAATTTTGAAAATTAAAAATACGATTTTCCCGAATTGAAAGCCTAAGACCATGAGGCGATGTCCAGCAAGCTAACCTAATTTCGGACATTTCCGATGAATTCCAACGATTTTCTCATATCTAAAATCTAAATCGAACTTCACAATCAACAAACTCATTCCATCCGAACCTAGCTTGGTCTCTGTATACCACCCATATCTTCCTCGGTAACTTCACAATCATCTTCCACAATACTACACTATCATCGGATTCCATAACATCTTCTTCACCCATATTAAAATCTCCACGAACATTGAAATTTTCATCTAATACCCTATGCACTATCGAAATTTTGATTTGGGGAACCTAATTATTCGAATTGATCCATTGCAAATTAGAAACTGCAAACAATATCCTCTCACATTACACTCGAATTGGAAATATCCGAAAAATAGCCGAAAATCACTGAAAACCGTCAGAAATCGGGTTACCTTACCGAAAATTGCTTTAGATGTTAGATTTGGATAGTTTGTTGGTACTATAAAATTTCACAGTTAAGAAACTTTGGGATTTATATCCACGTCCTGCGTAGGGAAAACTATTCGTGAATTATATAATTTTGTTTATTAGTAAATGTAAAATAGATATTTATTTAATTTTAACTTTTATTTAAAATTATTTTTAAAATTAATTTTTGTATATGTAAATTAAGAAAATAAAAATAACTGTTTTTACGAATTTTAAATTTTTTTGTTGGTTAGTTTAATAAAATATATTGATTATCTAACCAAATTAATATCAATGATATATATTATAATTATTTTAGTAAATTAATCTCATTTGTATATTTATTTGAAATTCATTGTGATGATAACACGTTAGCATGATATTTTTATTAATAACACGTTAAAATGAGATTATTTTCTTAAAATATTTTTCAAATAATATATTAGAAATTTTTAATCAAATAAAGTCATCACTAGGTTGTGGACTCCCATAAGCATCTATTGTTTTAGGCAAACATCACTTAGCTGGAAAATAGTAAACATTTATATTTCTAAATTTAGTTAAGCATATTTGAGCTCAATTTTATATTCAATTTTAATATTTTATTGCACAAACTAATAAATTATGTAATTATTATATAAACTAGATTTACACATTCACCTTGTGGAAAAAATATTCATATATTATAATTAATTAATTATTTAATAAATATAAATTAAATATTTACATAATTTTTAAAACTGAAAACATATATGGTATTAAATATCTTTTAAAACTCATTTCTAATTTAATATATATGATTTACTTTTTTGGGAAATAAATTTATGTTTAAAATTACTATATCACATTTGACTAAACGTCATGTCATAATTGTTTTTAGTCATGTCATGTTTTCTAATGACATATCATCATTTTTCTATAAACTCATTTCTCTTTTAATATTAAGAGAATGGTGTTGACATAAAGTAAAACCACAAACAACTCCATAAATAATAGTAATCTCATTTATTGACTACAAATAACAACAAAGTGAAACCCTCATAATTGATATTTTTTAACATTGTTGTTGAATTTGATATCAAAAAAATTACCAAGGAGGGTATTGTAACTGGCATTCTTTGTCATTCTTTGTCTCCACCTACTATGATCTTTTTGGTGTATTGTAACTGGCATTGGTGCTTTTTGAATTTTTGTTGTTAGGACTCCATCCCCAACCCCAACCCCAACCAGAACCGTCTTGGCTAGAACCCCATCCCCATCCTGCTCCTGGACTTGAACCTGACCCACTTGAACCTGACCCACTTGAACCTGACCCACTTGAATGGTTAGAACCTGTACCCCAACCCCAACCCCATCCTAATTTTTTATTTAAATGTGACATACTTGAGGGACTGGAGCTAGCAACACCCCAACCCCATCTCGAACCCGGACCACTTGAATTGTTGGAGTCTCCACCCCAACCCCACCCAAAGCCCCTATTGGCCTTAACACATGATGTAGAGACTATAGAGGCAATGGTCACAATAACTAAAACAATGTTTAGAAATCGAGAATGAATCATCGCTTCTTTTGTGAATTGTTAGTATTTGTAATTAGATAAATGATTATGATTGTTTTTCTTTGGAGACTTAGATTGAGTATATATAGGAGAAAGAGAGATAGTGCCAAATTGCTGGAAAATGTGAAAATTTAGTGATTTTTTTGACAATAAAGAAAAGTGATTATTGACCAACATTTAATCTCTTTTTGGCATTCGTTTACATGGAAAAAAATACTGCAATGAGAAATGAAAAGATATAAGGAAACGTTAATTAGTGGAAGATCGTTGACTAGTAAGTCAATGCTTTTTAAAGTGGAAGAAACTCATTACTGGTTTAATTGCGATTTGAACAAATTAACGTTGAAGAATCCAAACATAAATTTAGATATTAATTTGAACGACTTCTTCCTTAAATTGTCTCTTTAGTTACGTTTCACCGACGACAAGATGATAAGATGATGAGCAAACGTTCAGTGTATTAAAACAATGGTTCATGCTACTTGGATGAATTATTATTTTTTTTAACATTTTAGGATAATTGTTTAAAAATAATACTTTTTAAAGTTATTTTTCCAAAAATAACATAATTAGTTTAAATTTCTATTAATAGCACAAATTTAAAATTAAAATACATTAAAACTATATTTTAATAGAAAAAATAAATCCTAAATTGGAAAAAATAAACCCAAATATAATATTTTAAATTTATGTATAATTTATTTAGAATAAATAAATATTTTTACATAATTATTTATGTTATTTTTGAAATTTTAATTTTATGGTGCTAGATTTGAAAAAAAAAAATTTTAAGTGCTATTTAACGGTATTACTCAAATATTTTATGCAATAAGTTAAAACAATACGGTAATATTGCACCACATCTACGTTCATCTCAGATGTACGGAGTTCGACTTTATATTCTCTCTAATGAAGGTATTAAATATTTGTATGAAAATATTAGTTTATTGCACCGACCCGTTGTGATATAGTAGTGACAAGAAAAAAAAATTAAAACAATACAATTTCATGGTTTAAAAATGTACTAAATTTATTTTATTAAAATGTTTTTCAAATAATATATTAGAGATGTTAGTTAATATTGACTTCAGTTCAAGTCTTCAATTAATGATTTTAAATTATGAATAATTGTATCAAACGTTAGCATATTCTAAGATAAACTGTTTAGTATAATTTCGGTTTCAAATTTTTGACAAATATTTTTATTTGTTGCCAAGATCATGTTTAACATCATGTTTAACTTCATGTTTAACATCATGTTTATATGTAAAATAACATCATGTTACTTTTATTTTGTTTTAGCAATTATGTATATATGAAAAATATTTTGAAGGGCAATTGAAAAAAATAGTACTTTATTAATATTTTTTTCTAAATATAGCACCATTAGTTTAAATTTCTAAAAATATCATAAATTTAATATTAAAATATCTTAAAACTTTTTTTTAATAAGAAAAAATAAACCCTAAATTGGAAAAATAATCTAAATATAATATTTTAGTTATATTTGAAATTTAATTAGAGTAAATATATATATAATGAGAAAATAATTTGTGCTTATTTTTGAAATTTTAAGTTTTTAGTGATAAATTTGGAACAAAAACTTAAAACATGCGATTTAGGGTATTACTCTACTTTAAATACCACATGATTTTTTTTCAAAATATAACATAATTAGATTTATATCCATGTTATGCGTGGGGAAAAATATTCGTAAATTAGATAATATTTTTTATTAGTATATATAAATTAAATATTTATATAATTTTAAATTTTATTTAAAATTATCTTTAGTATTATTTTTTGTACATATAAATTAAAAAAAATAATTATTTTTTACGAATTTAATAGTATTTTTTGGTTA
>JAEVFF010002382.1:0-13132 GCA_018901945.1 Pugionium dolabratum | reverse complement strand
GCCGGACCCTCCACCTATAGGACCAGACCGGTCAACATTGCCGGCGGAGAGGCCCAAGCTTCCAGCACACTTGGTGGGGACGTGAATGACACCGCCGGTCCCCCTGATGACACCACCGACTCCGGGATCAACTTGGCCGGTCCTGAAGTCATTCCGGCCAGTACTGCGCACAATCCAGCCGGTACAGCCGATCCAGCCGAGTACACGCGCACTTCCACTTCTACACAAGAGGACTCGGACCAAATGAGCTACCAGATCCAGGACATGCCCCTAGAAGAAGTATCTACACCAGTGGTACCTCCAGGAGCAATGACAAGAAGCAGATCAAGAGCACTCTTCCACAAATTCAGCTTATGGGTCGACAAGCTTCTAGAAGAAGATCGACTAAGGACAATGGGCCAAAAATAAAAGGAAGAGTCCAATAGCTTCTCAACAACACAAGGGACATCAGAGACTTGGGCTTTAGTGGCAAGAGAGGTCAGGGCCCAAATATTCTTAACCCTACTCCAAGTCGAAGACTAGGAGCAAGGCGCGTGCATGCCACAAGGACGGCCACCTTCCATTTCTTGGCCGTGAGGTGAGTTAAGGTAAGTTTACATTTGAATATATGCCTCTTTCTGTTTTTCAGGGTAGGATCTAGTTGCTTTACATTTTTGAGTCAAGAACATTTTAGGAATAGGTCCTTTTTTCGGTTATGCACTTTTGTATCTTTTCCTTTTGTGCACTTTTGTAAATTTTCCTTTTATTTGTTTGAGTCGACCCTAGAAGGTCAAGCTGTCGAGCATATTAATAAGGCTCCTTCCAGCATTGTAGTTCGACAACCTTTTTTGATATTAATAAAGATCGCATTTTCTTTCAACAAGTTATTCTCTCAAGAGACTTGTGCGCTTAGAACCTAGTTGAGACCAGCCCTCCTAGCTCTAAGTTTGTGATTTATCACGAGGTTCATCACCCCTCGTGTGGTTCACTTCAACCTTCCATCGTTTACCAACCAGAAAACCCCTATCCAGAAGCCTAAGGTTGAGTTTCTCACCTAATCTTCTACAAACAGCCCACGCGCATACAACCTTGAATCAAGGCTTGTATCATTTTGGTATCAGAGCTTAAAGCTCCTAAACCAGGTTGTTTCTATCGTTTTGCTTGTTTTGTTTTGTGTTCTTGCATTAGTTTAAGTCGCATTCAAGAAAAATCAAAAAAAAAACAACATCAAACTCCAAACCGAGTGCATCTAGCCTCCTACGTGTATCACTAGGGTTTAGGTTCACTTTTGCATTGTCAATCACGTTTTCCTTTTTGTTTAATTCATATTTCCATTAATTTTAAGTTAAATTAAAAAGAAAACAAAAAGAAAAGAAAAGAAAATAGGAAAATACCCAAAAGATTTTGAATTGGACAGCTAGCACAAGTTGTCTAGGAAGTTTCCTTTTTTCGAATTTCCTTTCCTTATGATTTTTCCTTTTTGCATTTTTTCGAAACCCCTATAAAAAGAAAACCCTCCTAACAATTTAGGAGCATCCTAACTTGTCTTCTTTCTTTGTAGCACACCATGGGAGAAGAAAATAGAGAAGCAACCGAAGCCATGATGGCCATGTTCACCGCACTCCAAACACAACTCGCATCCATAGGCGAGAGGTTGGAGCGCATGGAAAGACCGGTGAGATTCCAGGCCATAAGGCACGTGAGAGCTGAGCAAGACCGTCCTGAGGGTCCTGAGTACCTTAGGACACGGCACGAACAGGAGGAACCCCAGCCAGATGGAGATGAGGACACACAACCTCATAACTATCACCATAGGCCGAGAGGACCTCCACGGCAACCAGAGGCAGAAGATGATGGCTTTGAGCCATATGGTCTTCACCAGAGACCAAGAATGCCTCCTAGACGTCATGAGGATGGAGATGAACACACCTATAACCGGGTAATTCATCCTGATGTTAAACTAACTCCTCCAACTTTTGCAGGAAAGTAGACCCCGAGGCTTACCTAGATTGGGAGAAGCGAATGGATCATATCTTTGATCACTACAACCAACCAGGACCTAGGAGAGTCTCAATGGCAGTAGCACAACTCATGGACAATGCCCTCATCTGGTGGGATCGTGAGGTATCTGACAGAAGGAGGAAGAGAATGAGACCCGTAGACTCATGGGTCGACATGAAAGACCTCATGCGACAAAGGTATGTTCCACCTTACTTTCATAGGGATTTGCAACGACGTTTTCGTACTCTTAAGCAGGGTACCAGATCAGTAGAGGAGTACTATGAAGAGTTCGAGAGGTTAAGGAACAGATTGGAGCTCAATGATGATGAAGAAGCATTGATGGCACAATTCTTGGATGGACTCCAAGAAAGGATCAGCTGCAAGGTGGAAAGGCAAATCTACAACGACTTCAAGGACTTGTTCCACCTATCTGTGCAAGCTGAACAGCACATCAAACGTAAGAGCCAAGACATCCGCAGCAAGCCTAAGACACCTTGGGCACCAAGCAACATGCCTAAGACAGTGGACAAAGGCAAAAGCGTAGAGATCGAGTCAAGGTTCAAGAGCAAGCCTCCTGAACCCACCCGTGACCAGAGAGAGCCTGGTAAGTCTTCTAACCCTCAAAGATCACGTGACATAACTTGTTTCAAGTGCAGGGGACGTGGACACATCTCAAGGGAGTGCCCAAACAACCGAGTCATGCTGATTACGGAGGCAGGAGAATATGAGTCCCAAGATGAAGAGGACTATGAACCAGAAGGAGAATATGGTGACATTGAGTACCCTGATGTGGGGGAAGTGCTGGTCACTAGACGTATCCTCAGTGCAATGGTGGATCCTTCAGAGACCATCCAAAGGGAGAACATCTTCCACAGCCGTTGCACCATCAAGGGAAAGGTATGTAACCTCATCATAGATGGTGGTTCTTGCACTAACGTTGCTAGTGCGTATATGGTTGATAAGCTAGGTCTAGAGAGGACACGGCATCCTCGACCATATAGACTGAGATGGCTTGATGACAAAGTGGAGCTCAAGATTCATGAGCAAGTCACTGTGCCATTCAGTGTGGGCAAGTACCAAGACCAGGTCGTGTGCGACGTGGTGCCCATGCAAGCTGGCCATCTTCTGCTAGGAAGACCATGGCAGTTTGACAAAGAGACCAGGCATGATGGCAGAACCAATCTCTACACCTTCGTGCATGACAAGAGAAAGGTCAGCCTAGCTCCTCTTACACCTGCCCAAGTACATGAGCTACAACTCCAAATGAGTAAGGAAAGAAAACTTGTCAAGTCTAACTTTCTTATTCAACCTAGTCATGTCCGGAGAGCTTTAGCCTCGAAGGACTTAATGTTACTAATGGTTTTCAAGGAAGTGTTGAGTATAGAACAGGGACAGGTAGAGCTACCTCATGAAGTAGCAACACTCCTCAACAAATTCCAGGATGTATTTCCAGAGGAGATACCAGCAGGCTTGCCTCCTTTACGTGGCATAGAACACCAGATTGATCTAGTGCCCGGAGCAGCCCTGCCCAACCGGCCAGCCTACCGGATGAGTCCAGAGGAGTCCAAGGAGCTTGAGAAGCAAGTCAAGGAGCTCCTGGAGAAAGGATATGTTCGAGAGAGCCTCAGTCCATGTGCCGTACCAGTGCTACTAGTGCCCAAGAAGGATGGGACTTGGCGCATGTGCGTGGACTGCCGAGCAATCAACAACATCACAGTCAAGTATAGGCATCCAATACCACGACTGGATGACATGCTAGATGAGCTGAGTGGAGCCACGGTCTTCTCCAAGATAGACCTCAAAAGTGGATACCACCAGGTAAGAATGAAGGAAGGTGATGAGTGGAAGACTGCTTTCAAGACAAAGCAAGGGCTCTACGAGTGGACAGTCATGCCATTTGGCTTGACTAATGCCCCAAGCACCTTCATGCGCCTTATGAACCAAGTTCTTAGGGCGTACATCAGTAAGTTCGTAGTAGTTTACTTTGATGACATCTTGGTTTATAGTAAGTGCCTACGGGAACACCTCACACATCTTGAGATGGTACTTAAAACCCTTCGACAAGAAGAGCTTTATGCCAATCTCAAGAAGTGCACCTTTTGTACTGATAAGCTTGTCTTTTTAGGTTTTGTTGTAAGTTCACAGGGCCTACAGGTTGATGAAGAGAAGATTCGAGCCATACAAGAATGGCCAACACCAGGCAACATCAGCCAAGTAAGGAGCTTCCACGGACTGGCCAGCTTCTATAGGAGATTCGTGCCCAACTTCAGCAGTATTGCCTCACCACTGACGGCAGTAGTGAAGAAGAACGTGGGATTCAGCTGGGGAGAAGCTCAGGAGAAGGCATTCCAGGCCTTGAAGGACAGCCTTACACACGCACCAGTGCTAGTCCTGCCCGACTTCAACAAGACGTTGGAAGTGGAGTGTGATGCCTCTGGAATAGGCATAGGAGCAGTGCTAACCCAAGGAGGGAGACCAGTGGCGTACTTCAGTGAGAAGCTAGGTGGTGCCTCACTGAACTACCCCCACTTATGACAAGGAGCTCTATGCCCTTGTCCGAGCATTGGAGACTTGGCAACATTACTTGTTGTCCAAGGAGTTTGTGATCCACACTGATCACGAGACTCTCAAACACCTCAGAGGGCAAACCAATCTCAAGAGGAGACATGCCAGGTGGATGGAGTTCATAGAGACCTTCCCGTACATCATCAAGTACAAGAAGGGCAAAGAAATGTGGTAGCCGATGCACTATCAAGGAGGTTTGCCTTGATATCAACCATGGAGGCAAAGGTCCTAGGATTCGAGCACATCAAGGATCTATACAAGGATGATCTTGACCTTGCTGAGAGCTACAAGGAGTGTAGCACAGGGAGTCATGGCAAATTCTACATCCATGAGGGATTCTTGTTCCGAGAAAGAAGGCTGTGCATACCACAAGGATCATTAAGGGAGCTTATCATCCGAGAAGCTCATGGAGGAGGACTCATGGGCCACTTTGGTGTCGACAAGACTCTAGCAGTGGTCAAGGAGCACTTCTACTGGCCACACATCAAGAGGACAGTAGAAGCTCATTGTGCAAGATGCATCACTTGCAAGAAGGCAAAGTCCCGAGTGCAACCTCACGGGTTGTATCTCCCACTGCCCATACCTACACATCCATGGGTGGACATCTCAATGGACTTTGTTCTAGGTCTGCCCAAGATCAACCACAAAGATGCAATCTTTGTAGTGGTGGACAGATTCTCCAAGATGGCACACTTCATTCCATGTGCCAATGTCAATGATGCCACACAAACAGCTGAGCTGTTCTTCAGGGAGATAGTACGGCTTCATGGAGTGCCAAGGGCCATCGTATCAGATAGGGACACCAAGTTCCTCAGCCATTTCTGGAGGACCCTTTGGAGAAAGCTAGGCACGAAGCTACTCTTCTCAACCACTTGCCATCCTCAAACCGATGGCCAAACTGAAGTTGTCAACAGGACCCTATCAACTCTTCTCAGAACAACACTAGGGAAGAACCTAAAGACTTGGGTGGAGTGCCTGCCATTCATTGAGTTCGCCTACAACCGAGCCGTGCACTCAGCAACCAAGAAGACCACCATTTGAAGTGGTATACGGCTTCAACCCTCTCACCCCATTGGAGCAAACACCACTGCCACCAGCTGAGATGACCAACTTCAACGGAGCATCCAAAGCAGAGTTCATAAGGAGGTTACACCAGAAGGTAGCAGAGAACTTGGAAAAGAGGACCGGACAGTACGTGACTCATGCCAACAAAGGAGAAAGGAGGTGATCTTTCAACCAGGCGATTGGGTGTGGCTACACCTACGGCAGGAGAGGTTCCCAAACCTAAGGAGTTCCAAGCTAGCACAAAGAGGAGATGGACCATTCAGAGTGCTCGAGAGGATCAACAACAACGCCTACCGGATCGAGCTGCCAGGTGAGTTTAATGTGTCCAATACGTTCAATGTTACTGACTTGGCCCCTTTCCATGCAGATGATCCAGTTTTGAGGACAAAACCTACTGAAGAGGGAGGGAATGATGAGGACATCAGGTCGTACATCCAGCCAGGAGACCAGACTGGCCGACCAGGAAGCTTGCCCGAGACAGCAGGACCATCTGGCGCGCCTGCCGGACCAGACAGTACCGCCGGACCCTCGACCTATAGGACCAGACCGGTCAACATCGCCGGCGGAGAGGCCCAAGCTTCCGGCACACTTGGTGGGGACGTGAATGACACCGCCGGTCCCCCTGATGACACCGCCGACTCCGGGATCAACTTGGCCGGTCCTGAAGTCATTCCGGCCAGTACCGCGCACAATCCAGCCGGTACAGGCCATCCAGCCGAGTACACGCACACTTCCACTTCTACACAAGAGGACTCGGACCAAATGAGCTACCAGCTCCAGGACATGCACTTAGAGGAAGTATCTACACCAGTGGTACCTCCAGGAGCAATGACAAGAAGCAGATCAAGAGCACTCTTCCACAAATTCAGCTTATGGGTCGACAAGCTTCTAGAGGAAGAGCAGCTAAGGACAATGGGCCAGAAGAGCAAATTAGAGTCCAAAGGCTTCTCAACAACACAAGGAACATCAGAGACTTGGGCTTTAGTGGCAAGAGAGGTCAGGGCCCAAAGATATTTAACCCTACTCCAAGTCGAAGACTAGGAGCAAGGCGCGTGCATGCCACAAGGACGGCCACCTTCAATTTCTTGGCCATGAGGTAAGTTAAGGTAAGTTTCAATTCGAATATATGCCTCTTTCTGTTTTGCAGGGTAGGATCTAGAATATTTATTTTATTGAGTCAAAGACATTTTAGGAATAGGTCCTTTTTCGATTATACACTTTTGTATCTTTTCCTTTTGTGCACTTTTGTAAGTTTTCCTTTTCTTATTTGGGTCGACCCTAGAAGGTCAAGCTGTCGAGCATATTAATAAGGCTCCTTCCAGCATTGTAGTTCGACAACCTTTTTGCTAATTAATAAAGATCGAATTTTCTTTACAAGTTATTCTCCCAAAGAAGCTTGTGGGCTTAGAACCTAGTTGAGACCAGCCCTCTTAGCTCTAAGTTTGTGATTTATCACGAGGTTCATCACCCCTCGTGTGGTTCACTTCACCCTTCCATCGTTTACCAACCAGAAAACCCCTATTCAGAAGCCTAAGGTTGAGTTTCTCACCTAATCTTCTACAAACAGCCCACGCGCATACATCCTTGAATCAAGGCTTGTATCAATATATGTCCTTGCATACTACTATAGAGAGAGTTGCAGAAGAAATTTCGAAAACTAATTCAAGACTCGAAATCTGTTGAAAAATACTTTGATGAGTTTGATATGTTTAGAAATAGGTTGGAGACTAAGATTCATAAAAAACTTTGATGGCTCAATTACTTGATGGTCTACAAGATTGAATTGTTAGGAAAGTCGAGAGACAAACATATCATGATCTAGCTGAGTTCCATCTTGCGGTTAAGGCTGAGCAGCATATAAAAAGGAAGATTATCTCAGCAAACCGTAGCAAGTATACCTGGAATCAACAACTTCAATGTTTCTAGAAAAAGGAAAGGCCATTGACACAAAACCCAGATTCAATAAATCCATCTGAAACTTGTGAAAACAATAACGCAGAGCAAGGTGAAACTCCAACTCACAGATTTTTTTGACAAAACTTATTTTAAATATCAGGAAAAATACCACTATGCAAGAGAATGCCCAAACCAGAAAGTTATGAACCTTAAATCAAATGGCGAATATGAATCTCAATATGTAGAGGAATATGAACCAGAAAAAACCAAGTAAGATGATGTGGGTTCTCCTGACACTGGAGAGCTTCAAGTTCCAAAGAGATTCCTCGACATTCTTTTTGAACCAAAAACTATACAAAGAGAAAATATTTTCCAATTTAAGTGTACAATAAACTCTAAGGTATATAGTTTGATCATAGATGGTGGTTCTTTAAGTGCACTATTTAAGTGCAAAATTGGAGACCAAGTTACCATACCATTCACATAAGCAAGTATGCAGATCAAGTTGTGTGTGATGTGGTTTGTATGCAAGCTGGACATCTATTTCTAGGTTTTCCATGGCAATTTGACAAAGAAACATTACAAAATGGCTGCACCAATCACTATACCTTCATGCACAACAACAAGAAACATAGCCTAACACCTTTAACACCACAGTAAATGCTAAGTAAAACTAACCTTTATGTAACACTTGCCACTGTTTTGAAATCTTTTGATTCTCACGAACATGTGCTACTAATGATCTTTAAAAAGGGTTGTTTTTAGGTCAAGAAAAGGAAGAATTCCTTGATGCTGTTCAAGAGCATTTTGAAAAATTAACTTATATTTTTCTAAAAGAGATATATACCACCAGAATTGTCACCTATAAGAGGAATCGAGCATCAAATTGATCTTGTTCTTGGAGCACCTTTGCCAAACCGAGCTTTGTATAGAGTTAATCTAGAAGAAGCAAAGGAGCTGGAAAAAAGTACAAGACTTAATGTCTAAGGGCCATATCCGAGAAAGTCTAAGCCTATGTGTTGTTCCTGTTCTTCTAGTGCCTAAGAAAGATGGAACCTAGAGAATATGTGTTGATTGTAGAGCAACCAACAATATCACTGTCAAATACCGACATCCAATTCCTAGACTTTATGACCGGCTAGACGAACTCAATGGAGCAACTATCTTCTCAAACATGCATGGATCTTAGAAGTGGATATCATCAGGTGAGTATGAAAGAAGGTGATGAATGGAAGACAACGTTTAAAACCAAACAAGGAATATATGAATCGCTAGTCTTGCCATTTGGATTCACAAACGCTCTAAGTACATTAATGAGACTCATGAACCATGCCTTACTTAAAAGTCGATGAAGAAAAGATCACAGCAATTCAAGATTGGCCAACCCCAACACAATCGGACATGTGAGGAGTTTTCATGGATTGGCTAGTTTTTAGAGAAGATTTTTCAAGGATTTTAGTACTTTTGCTACACTCCTCACTTCAGTAATTATGAAGAATGTGGAGTTCAAATGGGGACCATCACAAGAGATGATATTCAATGAGCTGAAAGATTGCCTTACACATGCGCCTGTTTTGGTACTTCATAACTTTGATAAAACCTTTGAAATTGAATGTGATGCTTCTGGAACAGGTATAGGAGTTTTCCTAATGCAAGAAAAAAAACCAGTAGGTTACTTCAATGAGAAATTTAGTGGAGCTTCACTTAACTATAATCACATATGATAAAGAGCTCCATGCTTTGGTAAGGTCTCTTAAACATGGCAACATTACCTACTATCAAAAGAGTTTGTTATTCATATAGATCATGGGACACTTAAGCACTTGAGAGGAAAAACTAAGCTTAAGAAGTACCATGCAAAGTGGCTTGAGTTTGTGGGAAATTTTCCGTATGTGTTCAAATATAAGAAGGGTAAAAATAACATTGTGGCTAATGCTCTATCAAGAAAACATGCACTTATCAGCACAATGCAAGCTAAGATTATGGAATTTGAGCAAGGTAATGTATGAGACTGATCTAGATTTTCAAGAAATGTTCAAATATACCAACAAGGCCACCTCTGATATACCTATTTTGAGGACATAACCTTTTCAAAAGGGAGGAGATGATGATGACATCAATACCAGCTCACTAGATGCCGAAAAAGAGCCCATTACTATACATACTATGAGACAAGCTCCAAAAACAAGATCAGACGCAAGAAACCTTAGTAAGGTGTTCAACAAATCTATGGAGAGTCTCATCACAATCATTGAAGATGGAGGATTCCATGAAGCTGAAATTACAAAAGAAATACAAGAAGAATATTATAAACAACTAAAGACTACAAAAACTTCACTTCTTCGAGATACAAGGTTTCAAAGATACAACCTTGTTCATCATTGCAAAAAAAACTTAATAAGACATTATATGGAGCTATAATAGACCAAGATGCGTATTTAAAATTCATATGTTTAAATTAACGTTTTTTAACTTGTTTTGCAGGAATGTGGCTGTAAGTGAAGAGTCTTTTATTTGTCATTAGGTAGTTTTAGTCCTTTCATTATAATATATTTTCAGCCCTAGAAGGCAACTGCTGCTGGACTAGTTAATAAAGTATCTTCTCAGGATGTAATCACATAATTTTTATGAAATAAAAACTTAGTTTTTCTTCTTTTGAAAGGAGCTGATGTCTCCAGCATTCTTTTGTGTGAATCCTTGAAGCTTGAGTGCTCTAGACTTATCACAGACTTTCCATAATGTGTGTGACGTCTCTCGATCCACCCATCTATCAAACCATCTCTTAGATCTTCCTGAAAATGCTCTTCAGCCAGCTGAAGGATCACCATTGCTTAGTTCATCAAACCATCACTCCTGAGTCTCTAGAAATGCCGTACATCCAACTAGAGTCTTTCCAATAGTTCCCCTTACTCGAACAAGCCCCATTGTTCCTGCATCAAAAAGGTACTTCATGTCGGTCCAATTGTTTACAGTGCCATATATTTGCCTTCTCCTTTCGGCTACTTTTCTATTCCACCAAGCTAATGCTTCTCACTGAGTTGGACAGCTTCTAGGGCCACCTTCTTGTGCTCATTGTAGTTGTAGCACTCAAAAATGTACTTCATACGCCTTTCCCAACCACTATAGGCCTCCGGGTCTGATTTTTCTACAAAAGCAGGGGAGTTAGTTTAAACTCTAAATTACCTTCTCTAGGTTCATAGTCTCTAATCCGAGACCCTCTGATGGGTTCACGCCTTCTAAGGTGTTGATGCTGCTGGGCTGCCATGTTCTCTTGATAGAAGTCTCTTTTTTCAAAAGGAAAGAAGACCCTAGTCTTCTCGGCCTTGTCTCTCTGGTGCGGGTGTAACCATACAAGTCGGTCTCCAAAGCTCTTTATCTCGTCTCTCATGGCAGTGAGCATATGGAGCACGACAAATTGTGGTACTTGGGACTCTTTTTGCATAATTTTTGCTGCAAAAACTAAAAATAATACATTCCTCGGGAAGTAGTTACCAAGATATGAATTTATCTAATGCATCAATGAGAAGTCTACAATTTTCTTTTTGGGTTTTATGGTGTTTTTAAGTAATGTAAATATTCTAAATAATTGGCAATCTTACCAAAATATTAAGGCTTGGTGGACAACGTTATAGACAAAGGCAATTAGCTACTAAAAACAAATTTGCTCTTTTAGAGTTTTTCTTTTCTTTTGATTGCGATATGTCCTATTTTCTTTCTTCTCTTCTACTTCCTTTTCTATTCCTTTTATATTTTCTCAAGACTAACTAAAGAATGAAGATGATGAATATGGATTAAACATGAAACCTTCAACTAGAACAAGACGCAAACTAAATTTTGTGTGTTTTTCTTAAACTACCAACTAGTGTTATGGAACTACTCTATTATTACCTAAAGAACTAAATGGAACAAATGAAATAGACTTAAACCTATCTGTTGGAACTTTTAGCTCTGATACCAGATTATGTAAGATGCTGTATGAATCTTTACAAAGGACAAGGGCTGGCCGTGACACGAATCGGTGGTTACTCTCTCTCGGTATTACCAAAGGGAATAAGGTGGCGATCTAACTAGCTCTCAATCACTCTATATCATGGGATCAAGGCTGGGGCAATGCTGGGAGAAGTTAGGTGTGCCACAAATAGGTAATAGATCACGTGAGGTTCAAACAAGGAAGCAACGATGCTCTCTTGGTTGAACTGTAAAGGTTCTTTCTTTTGAAAGAAAATTCGATCTTTATTAATATCAAAAAGGTTAAAAATTACAAGGATGAAAGAGACCTTTATATAATGGTTCTTCAGTCTTTACCTAATGGCTGAAATAAAGGAAAGAAATACAACATGGAAATCACAAAAAAGGAAATCGTAACAATACATAAAAAGAAAAAAATGCATAAACTGTAAAAAGGAAAAGTCTAAGTTGCATGTGATTTCTTGTGGGAGGCGTCTAAGTTCGAATTTGGAATCATGTTGGACCATTGTGAGGGTCGTTTGATCCTGCAAGAATAAAATAAATGGACCATGCCTTAGCGTTACTTGCAAATGGCCGTTTAGAGGCACTAACTGTTGATTATATGTGCATTTGGTGCATGGCGTGTCTTGGGTATTTTCCTTGGGATATAAACTCTTCTAAGTCTTCACTTGATGCCTCAGGATCTTGTTCTTGAAGCTTTTCTAGTTGCCTTGCTTTATCTTGAAACTCTTCAAGTTGCCTATCTTAATCTTGAAGCTCTATGTCTGAGGACATTGTTCCGGCTCTTTCTTGTCCATTGTGGCCATATCGGGTTTTTGTGTGCTCTTGATTTGCAAAATTAGTTATGGTACTTGCAAAATGAGTTATGGTACTTGATTTGCAATTAGAGGCAGAAAACATTTCTGGATGAAGATGATCATTGTTGTGGCCAATGGTCAATTGATTCTTCGGTAAGATCATCGGCTGGCTGATATATTGTGGCCGGTAGGCCATCTAGGCCGGTGGTGCCGGCGCTGGCAGGGACCCGGAGGTTTTCTAGTCTTGCACTTTTCTCATGGCCAAGGGATTTGAAGTAGTTCTCCATGGCTAGATGGAACCGCTTCCTCATTTGCTTGCTCTAGGACTGTGTAGTTGGCGTCTCTCGTATTACGGGCTATAGCTCCAGTTCATGGTCAGTACCGAGGTCCTCATCAATGTCCAAGACACTTTGTGATGAGGACATCAGGTCGTACATCCAGCCAGGAGACCAGACTGGCCGACCAGGAAGCTTGCCCGAGACAGCAGGACCATCTGGCGCGCCTGCCGGATCAGACAGTACCGCCGGACCCTCGACCTATAGGACCAGACCGGTCAACATCGCCGGCGGAGAGGCCCAAGCTTCCGGCACACTTGGTGGGGACGTGAATGACACCGCCGGTCCCCTGATGACACCGCCGACTCCGGGATCAACTTGGCCGGTCCTGAAGTCATTCCGGCCAGTACCGCGCACAATCCAGCCGGTACAGGCCATCCAGCCGAGTACACGCGGGCTTCCACTTCTACACAAGAGGACTCGGAACAAATGAGCTACCAGCTCCAGGACATGCACTTAGAGGAAGTCTCAACACCAGTGGTACCTCAAGGAGCAATGACAAGAAGCAGATCAAGGGCGCTCTTC
>JAEVFF010002381.1:0-13165 GCA_018901945.1 Pugionium dolabratum | reverse complement strand
AAACATAACTATCAGTTCTGGTATGAACTTTTTATTTTATTTGGAAAACACAGACAAATGATCTCTGTTACCAGATTATGTTATTATTGTTTATTCTCCTTTTTACTCGATTTATTAGGATACATTGAAGTTTTACATCTTTATTTTAAGTTGTTAACATGGAAACAATTCAAGAGCCAGAATAGAAAGAAGATTCTTATTTCAAGAGGCCACAGTAAGTCCTTAGAGCAGATAGATCTCTCCTTCCGGATCCCTCGGAGGTGAACTTAAAGTATGCTTCGAAATCAAAGGGGTTAAAGAGACGAGTATGCTCGGCATCAACCATCTCTTCTGGTGCATATATCAAAGTACCGGTTTTCGGGATAGAGAAAAGTCCTGCCGAGTACCTTGTCTTTGTCCCCGTCCTCATCACACGGTGAACCGCAGATCTCACCCGGCCGTTTAAAAGTACCTGAAAGAATGGTTAGACATCATCATCATCACCTGTTGGCAAGCCTTAGAGAGAAAGGATAGGACTTACGTGCAAAAGGTTTCCACCAATGACAAGGAATGATGAATCTTGGGAAGGATTGGCTTTGATCCAGTGCCTACCATCTTTGGTTTTGACCTCGATTCCGTCTGCTACATCATTCTGGCAAAGTATGGTGAGTATATTTCTATCTGTATGAGCCTCCATGCCTAACTCCTCTTTTTGAAAAACTCCTTTGTACTTCATCATCCGCATTAGGCATTTTGTTGATTTCAGATGTTCGTTTATGTAGTTCTCGTTGAGACCAAAACTCTCCATGATCATTCTCCGGATATTGAACTCCAGTTCCGATAGATGCTCGGTAAAGGACAGAACCGTCTCACTGCAAAAACAGAGCAAATACCCATTGATTCTTTAGAACTTTTTTATCTGTTTTTAAGATACAAATGAATAAAGTAATGAGAGAAGAAGAATGTTGCAAGATCCCAGAACCTGAAACGCATGTTGCCTTGGGGCCAGAGGTTCTGTGTAAAGTCATTGACTTTCTCGACATTGTTTGCAACGTCAATACCCACTCCCTCGTACAAAGGATTTATAGAATTCTGACCCACGTAACCTCTGTACTTTACCTCCGATACAGCTCTCTGTTTTGTCTCTAACGGTAACTCGAAAAGCTCTTTGGAGACCTCAAACACAGCTTTACGAAGCTCGACAGTGACTTTATCGAACAAGGCCTCGAAGCATCCGTACTCTTCCAGAGCTTTCCGCACATGGACTCTCACCGAGTCCCATTCGACAGTTCCCGGTTTCAAATCTCGGCTCGTGAAATCAATGGTCGGGAGTTGAAGAGGAAGATTAGTTTCCAAAGTCGTCATTGTGCTGTCTCACAAACTTGTTGTGTTTCTTTTGAAGATCATTACACATGGCTTATCTTATGGAGGACCGGAAAAAATCACGTGTATCTAAAGTTAGTTCGGTCAAATTCTATATCTTCTGAGTTCTGGCAACACCTTTGCTTTGTCTGTAATTTACCTCCGATACAGCTCTCTGTTTTGTCTCTAATGGTAACTCGAAAAGCTCTTTCGAGACTTCAAACACAGCTTTCCGAAGCTTGACAGTGTGACTTTATCGAACAATGCCTCGAAGCATATGTACTCTTCTAGAGCTTTATCTCTTCATTTTGTTGTCTCACATTACACATGTTTCATTCCTATTTATTGGACATCTCGGAGAGCCGTCGTTTGCAGTTTCTGTGGCTCTGTTCTAAGTCTTACAGTTGAACTTAAGACTTCCTTAATTATTAATTAACCACTGGTTTTGTCTTTTATATGATCCTTTAATTTTTATGGTATACACAGATTATACATTGTTGTTAGAAAAGAGAAACCATAGATTTTGTTAAATGGTTTACTTATGTAAACTATATGAATTTATACGAATAAACCTATTTTCATTCGTATTTTTTTGTTTTTCTTTAACTAAATAAACTATTTTTTTCTTTCGTAAACTAAACAAACTATATAAATTATTGTAATTTCATGAATTTCATTAATATTTAAATGTTAAATAACTATTAAACTTGATTTTAATTCAAAAATATAGTTTTAATTTGTATTTATTTTGAAGTTAACACTAGATTTTCAAATTAAAACATGGTTTAATAGCGATTTAACATGTAATCGTTATCGAAATTTATGTAATATTAATAATTTATTAAATTTATATAGTTTACGAAAGAAAAACACAGTTTATGTAGATAAAAAATACATAAAAAGTACAGATATAAATAGGTTTATTCGTATTATTTCGTATAGTGAACGAAAGTAAACCCTTTGTTAAATATTCTATGATTCTTTTTCTTGATAAGTAAAATATTCTATGATTTTTTCTACCTGAAAGAGGACATTGTGAAATTTTGTAATCTCTTGTAATTACATGAAAGCTATACATATTATGGCTAATGGTTACAAAGTTTATGTATATCTAATGTGGTATTGGTGTGACTAGTAAAAGATGTAACAATTATTCAATTTATGTTGTTACATACTATATCGTTATAATTGATGACCTAAACTCATTAATTTGTCATTAAACAAAAAAAGCTGTGGAATGGTCACTGTCACTAATCAATAATAATGTTCAAACATTTGAAGACTTATAAATCTTATTATCTCTTCACAATTATTCTATAATCTGTGTTCTCCAATGGCTAAGAAGCTTTTGTATTGTGTAATTTTTGCCATGTTTTTGTTGCTTAAGGTTTCACTAATTAATCAAATAATTATGCGATGATTCCAAAATTTCTTGTTTCAAATTTTAATTAAGCTTAAAAAGTGTTTAGTGGATTGAAGATGTTAACCATAAAGTGTGAAAACCCTTAGAAAATAAATTCACCATTATAGTAAATTTTAAAATATTAAAATCTCTTCTAATCATTGTCCATATATAGTCAGCTAATTCTCACTTTTTTAGTTTTTATTTTAAATATACAATCATTAGTTTATTTCCAATAATAACATTAATTTGATATTAAATTAATTTAAAATATTTTTTTATTGAAAAAGTTATTATTTTTGAAATTTTAATCTTATTATGTTAGATTTATAACAAAAATTTGAAAAATATTATTTTTTCTAAATTAGGATTCAATTTTTTCTATTAAAATATAGTTTTAATACATTTCAATTTTAAATTTATGATATTATTAGAAATTTAAATTAATAATGATATTTTTGGAAGCAAAACTTAAAAGCAATTGTATTTTATAGAAGGACAAATGTCTAAAATAGCACATTTCTAAGTTTTTGTTCCAAAAATAGCATCATTAGTTTAAATTTCCAATAATAACACAAATTTAAGATTAAAATGCATTAAACCTATATTTTAATAAAAAAATTAAACTCTAAATTGGAAATAATGAACCAAAATACAATATTTTAAATTTATGTATAATTTATTTAGAATAAATAAGTATTTTCACATAAATATTTGTACTATTTTTGGGAATTTAATTTTATGATACTAGATTTGGAAAAAAAATTTTAAAAGGTACTATTTTATGGTATTACTCTTTATAGAATTGCTCTTTTATTTTTAATGAAATCAATCGATGTTATCTTAATCTCTTTCACGCTTTTTGGGTTGTTCTATTGATGTTGCTGCTACGAGAGATGCGAGTGTTGTTGATGTGTCTGATCTACAAGATTAGTCCGATATCATTTGTCTTACTTGAAAGTCAAACTTGAAAGTCAATATCAGAGCAGAGGTTTTTCAGCATAAGTCAATATAAATTGTTTCTTGATTTCTTGTGTTCATCATAACGATTATAGATTCAGTGCAATTCAAGGCGAAGAAGATAATTAAAATTTCAATGGGCATAATTCCAGACTTATTTAAAAGAGAAAGTTGGTGTTGTTTTCACATTCCACAGTAGGTCTTGAGAGGAGATTGAGAGCTATATCCAGCTTCTGTGTAGTAGAATTGGAGGAAATCGACATAATCAAAGGGCTTAAACAGTCGAGGATGTTCTTCATCCACGAGCTCATCTGGTGAATTCAGGATATATCCTGCTTTTGGAATTGAGAATAATCCGAGAGAGTACCTCGTCTCTGTTCCCTTCATCATGACACGGTGATGAGGAGAGTATAATCGACCATTCAGAAATGCCTGTGTTAACAAAAACCATCAAAGTATTGATTCTGTTTTGAAGGAAGTAAAAAGAAGAAGAATAACAACCAAATCTTACATGGAGAGAATCTCCGATCATTACGATGAAAGAATCTTGTGATGGCTTCACTTTGATCCAATTTTTGTCTTTGGTCTGCACTTCCAGACCTTCAACGTTGTTCTGGTAAAGTATAGTGACTATGTTTTTATCGGTATGAGTGTTTAGTCCCAACTTTGTCTCCTCTGTATCAGGTCCTTTGTATTTCATCACTCGCAGGAGGTAATTTGTCGAGTGAAGATGTTCATCGATGTATTTATCCAGTTTGAAGCTCTCCATGATCATTCTTCTGATAGTTATGTCTAGTTCTGATAACTTCTTCGAAAACGAATGGATTGTTGTGCTGGTAGTAGTAACAGAAATCTGATCAAAATATGTCTGAACTAATCGGAATAAAGACAGAAAGTTGTTTACTGACCTGAAACTCTTGTTGCCCTGAGGCCATAGCTTCTCAGTAAAGCTGTTGACTTTCTCCTCAACATCAGAATCATCAATTCCCATGCTCTCGTACAGTGGCACCATTGGGTATTGACCCAAATATCCATGGAACGGTTTCTCAGATACGTTTCTCAGTTTGGTCTGTAAGGGTAAGTTGAAAAGCTCTTCTAAGGACCCGAATATCGATTTTCGTAGCTCAACAGGGATTCTATCGAAAGAGGCCTCGAAACAGCCATAGTCTTGTAGAGCTTTTTGTACATCAGCTTTGGTTAAGTCCCATTCGGGCGATCCAGGTTTCAAGTTTTGGTTTGAGAAATTGATGACTGGGAGATGAAGAGGAAGTAGATGAGTTTCAAAATCCATTTCTACTGAGACAAGAAAGATATCTTGCTGAACTGAATTGTTAGAGACCACTTATATATGTTCTGGAACCAGCGAATCTTGATTCTGTGCATAAGATGTCAAATTTCTCTGTGAATTTGGGAACTACGCTGAGATAGAAAATCACTATTTGCCCTCTTGCAGATAGAATATTATTATTCTTTAGTCAACTATTCCAAAGGCAATTGAAGACAAAACATAACTATCAGTTCTGGTATGAACTTTTTATTTTATTTGGAAAACACATACAAATGATCTTTATGCTATCTGATTACGATATTATTGTTTATTCTCCTTTTGTACACGAAATATTAGGATACATTGAAGTTTTACATCTTTATTTTAAGTTGTTAACATGGAAACAATTCAAGAGCCAGAATAGAAAGAAATTCTTATTTGGGTTTACTTCCTCTAGCTACACAACCTAGTGCAACTAAACTTCGTTCAACATGAACTTTTCGGGTCTTTCATATATTACACAAACTGTATTTTTCTGTTGTAAAAACCCTAAACAATGATAAAACTTTCAATTTCAAAATCGCTGTTAAATCTTAACCGATTCCGTTTAAATCGACAGTAAACCAATCAATTGAACCAACAAAACCGATTCATAAAATAAAACCGATTAACTGAACCAAGAACCGATTAATTGAACCAAAAACCGATAAATTGAACCAAGAACCAAAAACCAAATAACTTGCAACTTTGAAATCGATTTTAGGTCAAAATCGAATTGGGGGAAAATCGAATTGGGAGAAAATCGAATTGGGGGAAAATCGATTCTAGGGCAGCAAGAGGAAATTGGCGGTGGTGATGGCTCGAACGAAGGCGGAGGCAGCGCGGTTTCCATATTCTCCTAACAGAAACACGTCGCAACCCACACAACGAAAAGCAGTGTTCGTCGAGGAAATGAGAGAAGTCGAAGAGGAAAGAGAAAACTCGAAGAGGAAGAAGAGGAAGAAGAGGGAGGAGGCGAAGAAGAGGGAGGAGGCGACGAAGAGGGAGGAGGCGACGAAGAGAGAGACCGGGAGGAAGAGAGAGACCTAGACGAGAGAGACCTAGAGGAGAGAGACCAGGAGACAGAGAGACACAGGGAGGAGAGAGATCGGGAGGCAGAGAGAGACAGGGAGGCAGAGAGAGACAGGGAGGAGAGAGACCCAGAGGTTGAGAGAGACCGAGAGGAAGAGAGAGACAGTGAGGAAGAGGGAGACATCGACGGCAATGGCAAAGGTGAGTTTGTAGATGAACCTCCGATAAATCACAATGAAATACCGGATTCTTCTGATGATGAGAGCAATGATAGGGAGCTTGAAAGAGGTACGACAAGGGTAGGAGGAGGTAGAGGTAGGTTGTATCTTGGGCAATCGTTTTTTAGTGGGAATGAGTTCAAGCAAGCTGTTTTGGAATATGCATTGAATACGGGATCAAACATTGAACAAGAGAGATGGGAGAAGACTCGGCTTGGTTTTAAGTGTGGTATGAGAGGTTCTTGCCGATGGAAAGTATATTGTTCGTATGATGAACCAACAAACAAATGGCTGGTGAAGTCATTTCATGACTCTCATGGGTGCATTCCAAATTCAAAATGCAAGATATTGAAGAGTCCAGCCATTGCAAGACTATTTTTGGATAAGATAAGGAGAAATGAAAATCTTATGCCTCTCGAGATTCAAGAAGCTATTAAAGAACAATGGAAATTGTCTGCTTCAGTCAACCAATGCCAGAAAGGAAGACTTCTTGCTTTGAAATGGATTCAAGCCGAGTATGAAGAACAGTTTGCATATCTACGAGGCTACTGCCAGGAGATACGGCGGACAAATCCAGGTTCTACGTGTGAAATAGGCACGGTAGTTAATGAGAATGGTGATGATGTCTTTGAGCGGTTTTATGTGTGTTTCAATATTTTGCGGACAACGTGGTTGAGGACTTGTCGCAGAATCATAGGCGTAGATGGCTGTTTTTTAAGAACACGGCAAAAAGGTATCTTGCTTACTGCAATTGGCCGAGACGCCAATAACCAAATATATCCTTTGGCTTGGACTGTGGTTCAGTCGGAGACAACCGATAATTGGGTATGGTTTATGAAGATGTTAAAGGCTGATTTTGGGTTACAAGATGGCAGTGGATTTATTCTCGTCTCGGACCGTCAAAAAGTATGTATTTAATTTGTTAAAAATTGTTACTTAGTCGGCTGTTTGATATTGGTTTTTTTTGATAAAAAATGTGATTTTTACGTTTATTGTAGGGGCTCATTCACGCAGCTAGGCAAGAGACACCCAACATTGAACATAGATGGTGTGTCAAACACATCTACGAAAACTTCAAGAAACAATATGGTAAGGTTGTCCTTTTGAAACCACTAATTTGGAGCTTGTCTTGGAGTTACAGTCCAACAGAATACCCTTCTTATTTCAAGAGGCCACAGTAAGTCCTGAGAGCAGATAGATCTCTCCTTCC
Organism: Pugionium dolabratum; assembly: GCA_018901945.1. Lineage (NCBI taxonomy): Eukaryota > Viridiplantae > Streptophyta > Magnoliopsida > Brassicales > Brassicaceae > Pugionium > Pugionium dolabratum. Next base: position 5,696 of record JAEVFF010002381.1, on the reverse strand, counting down.
GGATCCCTCGGAGGTGAACTTAAAGTATGCTTCGAAATCAAAGGGGTTAAAGAGACGAGTATGCTCGGCATCAACCATCTCTTCTGGTGCATATATCAAAGTACCGGTTTTCGGGATAGAGAAAAGTCCTGCCGAGTACCTTGTCTTTGTCCCCGTCCTCATCACACGGTGAACCGCAGATCGCACCCGGCCGTTCAAAAGTACCTGAAAGAATGGTTAGACATCATCATCATCACCTGTTGGCAAGCCTTAGAGAGAAAGGAGAGGACTTACGTGCAAAAGGTTTCCACCAATGACAAGGAATGATGAATCTTGGGAAGGATTGGCTTTGATCCAGTGCCTACCATCTTTGGTTTTGACCTCGATTCCGTCTGCTACATCATTCTGGCAAAGTATGGTGAGTATATTTCTATCTGTATGAGCTTCCATGCCTAACTCCTCTTTTTCAAAAACTCCTTTGTACTTCATCATCCGCATTAGGCATTTTGTTGATTTCAGATGTTCGTTTATGTAGTTCTCGTTGAGACCAAAACTCTCCATGATCATTCTCCGGATATTGAACTCCAGTTCCGATAGATGCTCGGTAAAGGACAGAACCGTCTCACTGCAAAAACAGAGCAAATACCCATTGATTCTTTAGAACTTTTTTATCTGTTTTTAAGATACAAATGAATAAAGTAATGAGAGAAGAAGAATGTTGCAAGATCCCAGAACCTGAAACGCATGTTGCCTTGGGGCCAGAGGTTCTGTGTAAAGTCATTGACTTTCTCGACATTGTTTGCAACGTCAATACCCACTCCCTCGTACAAAGGATTTATAGAATTCTGACCCACATAACCTCTGTACTTTACCTCCGATACAGCTCTCTGTTTTGTCTCTAACGGTAACTCGAAAAGCTCTTTGGAGACCTCAAACACAGCTTTACGAAGCTCGACAGTGACTTTATCGAACAAGGCCTCGAAGCATCCGTACTCTTCCAGAGCTTTCCGCACATGGACTCTCACCGAGTCCCACTCGACAGTTCCCGGTTTCAAATCTCGGCTCGTGAAATCAATGGTCGGGAGTTGAAGAGGAAGATTAGTTTCCAAAGTCGTCATTGTGCTGTCTCACAAACTTGTTGTGTTTCTTTTGAAGATCATTACACATGGCTTATCTTATGGAGGACCGGAAAAAATCACGTGTATCTAAAGTGAGTTCGGTCAAATTCTATATCTTCTGAGTTCTGGCAACACCTTTGCCTTTGTCTGTAATTTACCTCCGATACAGCTCTCTGTTTTGTCTCTAACGGTAACTCGAAAAGCTCTTTGGAGACCTCAAACACAGCTTTACGAAGCTCGACAGTGACTTTATCGAACAAGGCCTCGAAGCATCCGTACTCTTCCAGAGCTTTCCGCACATGGACTCTCACCGAGTCCCACTCGACAGTTCCCGGTTTCAAATCTCGGCTCGTGAAATCAATGGTCGGGAGTTGAAGAGGAAGATTAGTTTCCAAAGTCGTCATTGTGCTGTCTCACAAACTTGTTGTGTTTCTTTTGAAGATCATTACACATGGCTTATCTTATGGAGGACCGGAAAAAATCACGTGTATCTAAAGTGAGTTCGGTCAAATTCTATATCTTCTGAGTTCTGGCAACACCTTTGCCTTTGTCTGTAATTTACCTCCGATACAGCTCTTTGTTTTGTCTCTAACGGTAACTCGAAAAGCTCTTTCGAGACTTCAAACACAGCTTTCCGAAGCTTGACAGTGACTTTATCGAAGAATGCCTCGAAGCATATGTACTCTTCTAGAGCTTTCCGCACATGGACATTCACCGAGTCCCACTCGACAGTTCCCGGTTTTAGATCTCTGCTCGTGAAATCAATGGTCGGAAGGTGAAGAGCGATATAAGACTATTAGTTTCCAAACTCGTCATTTTGTTGTCTCACATTACACATGTTTTATTCCTATTTATTGGACATGTCGGAGAGCCGTCGTTTGCAGTTTCTGTGGCTCTGTTCTTAAGTCTTACCGTTGAACTTAAGATTTCCTTAATTATTAACCACTGGTTTTGTCTTTATATGATCCTTTAATTTTTATGGTATACACAGATTATAGATTGTTGTTAGAAAAGAGAAACCATAGATTTTGTTAAATATTCTATGATTTTTCTCTACCTGAAAGAGGACATTGTGAAATTTTGTAATCTCTTGTAACATGAAAGCTATACATATTATGGCTAATGGTTACAAAGTTTATGTATATCTAATGTGGTATTGGTGTGACTAGTAAAAGATGTTAATTTCGTATAAATTTTTTTTTTATAATTATTAGAAAAAATTCAATTGTTTTTTTTTGTAATAAATTTATAGTTAAATAGAAATAAAATTTGATCTAAACTTTGATTAATAAACTATAAAATTTTGGATATTTTAATTATTTTAGTTATTTTTGGAGTGTAAGAATAACTGATATTTTAATGTTAATAATTGTAATTTTGATTTATTAAATTGTATCAATTCCAAATATAATTAAAAAAATTTAGATATATACTTATATTTCAAGTATTTCATATATTCATTCGTTTTCGGTTTGATTCTACGGTTTAGAGCATTTCCAAGATAACTAATCAGCTCCTAGTAGTTCTTAGTAGATGGCTGGGTATTTCTCAACCACTTTTTTTTATTCCTTACCTCTTGACAATTCGCTTCTGTACAAATTAGCGGTATGGAAAGACTACCAATTGATTCAGTATTCGTTGGTACACCTCTCGTAACCGGACCCTAAATCAAACCTTCCTTACACGGAATTATATGGAAGCCAACATCCGGGATGTTGCGAGTTAAAGTAGAAGTTTAACCAGAACTGTCGCTTTTTAGAATCCAAAGATCTGTTATCCCCGAGATGAACATGACTTCATAAACTTTTTTTTGCTTTGATTTCGATTTTTGAGATATTGAAATATAAGAACTATTCAGATATTTTTATGGATTCTAATTCCATTCAACATTTTTTTTAATCGGTTCTTGGAGTCTTTGATCCAAACCTAAGAAAATCAGCGACATGTGTGTAGTGTAACGGCGTAATAAATACAATACCAAGTTGTTTTCAACAAACACAAAGACGTGTTTCTTGTCGCTAACTTTCTGAAAAAAGACATAAGCAATTAATAAACTAACTAGATTTATATAATTTTTTGCGTGGGAAAAAATATTCATAAATTATATTTTATTAGTAAATATAAATTAAATATTTATATAATTTTAATTTTTATTTAAAATTATTTAAATATTATTTTTTGTATATATAAATTTAGAAAAAATAATTATTTTTATGAATTTAATAGTATTTTTGGTTAGTTTAATAAAATATATCAATACTCTAACCAAATTAATAATAATGACATATATGTAATTATTCGAATAACTTAAGCCTATTTATATATTTATTTGAAATTTACTGTAATGATAAAACGTAATCATGGTATTTTTGTTAATAACACGTGAGAGTAAAGTATTTTCTTAAATTATTTTTCAAATAATATATTAGAAATTAGGTAATAACTTAAATCTATTTATATTTATTTGAAATTATTTATAAATTAACGAATTAAAAATTTAAATAAATAAAAATTATTGTTTTTATAAATATAATACTATTTTTTGGTTAGTTGAATAAAATATATTGATTCTCTAACCAAATTAATATCAGTGGCATGTATTGTAATTATTCTAGTAACTTAAATCTTTTTATATATTTAAGCTGAAACTCGTTGTGCTGTTGACACGTCAGCATGACATTTTTGTTATTAACACGTCATGGTAAGGTTACTTTGTTAAAAAGATTCTCAAATAATATATTAGGGATATATTAATAAACTAATATCTATGATACATTTTTATTATTGAGAAAAAAACTTAAAAAATACACAAATTTGTAAATATTTTCTAGAAAAATAAATAAATTATTTTGATTCACATTTTAAATCATAAAAGATAAAATATTGTATTAAAAATACACAAACTTTCTAATTTCGTAATTTTGACACCGACAGACTAACATACGTTTGCGATGTTAACATAATTTATTATATGGTGTTCAGTTTATTAACACCGCTAAAACAGAGAAAAAAAGAGGTCTCTATGATCATCACACTCAGAAAGAACTAAGAAACAAACTAAATAGACGACTAGTGAAACTACTTAACATCTCTTTCTATTTATCTAAAACCAAATCTAAATCAAAGAGAAAATTAGAAAGTAGATAAACAATAGAGAGTAAGGAAACTCAATCTACTTCACAGATAATTCTGATGGCGAGATGTGTAAAAGGAATAGGAAGCTCCGACTCTCGTCTTGTCGGAGTCTTCAACTACTCAATTTCGGCGACAATGGATTCACCGGAGAAATCCCAAATGAAATGGTTTGAATCCCCTCTCTTGCAATATCTCTGAACTTGAGCTGTAATTCCTTTATCGAAGAAATCTCGTCGCAGTTTTCAACCTTCGTCATCAATCTTGGAATTATCGATATCTCGCACAACAAATTCGTCAGTGCTAAAATTACGAAATTAAAAAATTTGTATATTTTTAATAAAATATTTATTTTTCATGATTTAAAATGTGAATAAAAATAGCTCGTGTATTTTTTTAACAAATATTTATAAGGTTGTGTATTTTTAAATTTTTTATGTTCTTCTTTTAAGCTTTTTGGTAGAATTTTGGAGGTTAGGCATACCCTAAGACAAAGAAGAATTATTCAATTTATGTGGTTAAAAAAGCTGTGGAATGGTCACTGTCACTAATCAATAATAATGTTCAAACATTTGAAGACTTATAAATCTTATCATCTCTTCACAATTATTCTATAATCTGTGTTCTCCAATGGCTAAGAAGCTTTTGTATTGTGTAATTTTTGCCATGTTTTTGTTGCTTAAGTTTTCACCAATTAATCAATTAATTATGCGATGATTCCAAAATTTCTTGTTTCAAATTTTAATTAAGGTTAAAAAGTGTTTAGTGGATTGAAGATGTTAACCATAAAGTGTGAAAACCCTTAGAAAATAAATTCAACATTATAGTAAATTTTCAAATACTAAAATCTCTTCTAAACATTGTAGTCAAGTAATTCTCACTTTTTTAGTTTTTATTTTAAATATATTATCATTAGTTTATTTCCAATAATAACACTAATTTGATATTAAATTAATTTAAAATATTTTTTATTGAAAAAGTTATTATTTTTGAAATTTTAATTTTACTATGTTAGATTTATAACAAAAATTTGAAAAATATTATTTTTTCCAAATTAGGGTTCAATTTTTTCTATTAAAATATAGTTTTAATACATTTCAATTTTAAATTTGTGATATTATTAGAAATTTAAATTAATAATGATATTTTTGGAAGTAAAACTTAAAACAATTGTATTTTATAGAAGGGCAAATGTCTAAAATAGCACATTTTTAAGTTTTTGTTCCAAAAATAGCATCATTAGTTTAAATTTCCAATAATAACACAAATTTAAGATTAAAATGCATTAAACCTATATTTTAATAAAAAAAATTAAACCCTAAATTGGAAATAATGAACCAAAATACAATATTTTAAGTTTATGTATAATTTATTTAGAATAAATAAGTATTTTCACATAAATATTTGTACTATTTTTGGGAATTTAATTTTATGATGCTAGATTTGGAAGAAATTTTTTAAAAGGTG
>JAEVFF010002380.1:0-13175 GCA_018901945.1 Pugionium dolabratum | reverse complement strand
AAGAATCTCCTAAGAGTATATTATACAATGAGTCTTTACAGCCCTTTTATAGAGGATTTACAATGTGAACACAAAAGAAAACGAATTCAAACTTGTGGATGAGTTTTAATAGAGGAGGAGCCTGTCAACAACCAATGAGAAGAGAGGAGACAGCATGGGCATGACTGTTTGGTGTGGTTGCCAAGACTGTGTGCAACATGGGCATGACTGTTTGGTGTGGTTGCCAAGACTGTGTGCAGCATGGGCATGACTGTTTGGTGTGGTTGCCAAGACTGTGTGCAGTATGGGCATGACTTTTCCACCTTGATTCTTCTCCCAAGGTAGCTATTTAACCATTTCAACCATGTGGTTAATAATAACCCATCCTTTTTCATTCCCCTTGTTATTCAAACTGAATTTTCGTGCTCACACTTGCCTTGTAGGTCAAGATAGGTCTTATTTGATTTTCCTATGTCAATAGATGGTTCATCAATTATCATGTGATCAAACCAATTTTCTTGATTCAGATAAATGCCATCTTCAGACATAATTAAATATTCAAATTGTTATACTGATTATGATTAAATTTGCAATTTAGTTATAATTGCATAAGGCTATAACAAATACCAAACAACTAATTAAATCCATTATTTTTCTCTAATTGTTTGGATCATTTTAAGGTATGATGATGATCAGAATGATAACATAAGTTTTGTTCGTTTGATCACCGCAAACAGTTATGGTTGCGGTTTTGGTTAATACTGTAATTGCAGCTGCGATATATGTTGTTCGTTTGTCGGTCGATGACGATTGCGGTTGATCACAGATTTTTAGATGTATTGCTGTATTATTTAACGGTCAAAAAAATTGTGACGCAAGACACAACATTTGACTACATATAGATGCAACAGATAAACGAACAACAACATATCTATAGTCGTATAAACCTGCGGCTGACAAACGAATATTACCATAATATATCATTCTAGTTTATCAAAATATGGTTAAAATTTGAGACTTATTGGAATTTACTGGCATTTTGGCTTCATCTCATCTACAACTAAAATTTTAGCTCCATTTCATCCACAGCTAAAGTTTCGTAATTGACACTTACTAGGATTTTCTTTCTTTCTTCTCATATGTTTTTTTTCAAATTTGTTTTTCTCAATTGTAAGTTTTTGGATAACAATTTTAAATTTTTTCCACAATTAAAATAATATAATAAATTTAATGTAAAGATAATAAAAAGATTTTCTTATTGCCAATATTGATAAATATATTATTAAAAGATTTAGTAGATATTCATGTACCAAAATCATTTTATTATATAAAGTTACATGTGTTTAATGTGAACTTGACGTGTGGAAAATTTATAATTGATCAGATTATGATTTTTACATGTATTAATATAGGAGTAATATCATTAAATAACATATTTTTAAGTTTTGGTTCCAAATTTATCATTTAAAACTTAAAATTCCAAAAATACCATAAATTATTTTCTAAAAATACATATTTATCATAATTGAATTATAAATATAATTAAAATATTATATTTAGGTTTTTTCTAATTTATGATTTTTTTTTTATTAAAAGAATTTTAAAATATTTTAATATTAAATTTGTGATATTTTAATAAATTTAAATTAATGGTTGTATATTTGGAAGAAAAATATAAAAGTGTATTATTTGGAAGAAAAATATTAGATCAATTTTTTATTTAAATTCTCGAATTTTGTGATATATTGAATGAAGTTTTATTTTGCGATAACGTGCTATGTGTTTGTTCTGTGTCTCTATCAACATAGAATCTTGACTCATCAGTTAAATTGTCTCTTCCTATGCTTGAATGTTGCTTTTTCCCATGTGATCGGAGATGTATTTTAGGTTTATATAACCATTTTAGTTAATTGTAATATATTAATTTCAAACACACTTTCAAATGGATATTTTACGATTAAAATTAATGGTAATTTTATAAAATAACACTATTTAAAATTTTTATTTTAAAATAACACAAATTTAATAATAAAATAATCAAAAATCTCTTACTAATAAAAAAAATTTAAATCTTAAAGTTGAAAAAAATTGAATGAAAAAATTATTTTTTAATTTTATATATAGTTATTTGAGGTAAATAATTATTTTCACATAATAATTTGTGTTGTTTTAGGAATTTTATTTTTAATTTGTTAGATTTAGAAAATAAATTTAAAAATATGCTATTTTATGATATTATTTTAAAATAAATTATATTTAAATACTAAATTGATTTTCTTTTTAATTTTGATAAAATATATCATAAATTATAAATAACTATAATTTAAAAATCAGTTAATAGTGCCTAGCTTACAACTGTCCGTTTCTGCAAATAATCATTCCCGCACCTGTGTGCTGGCCTAACCAGTTTGGATACTAATAAGACCTTTTACTCTTGTAAATATTGAAGCTATTGTGTCTCGGCCGAACGCACAAAAACAGTCGATGTTAGTGTTGTTTGTTTATATGTAGTTTAGCGATTATAGTTACGGTTGATTGTAAATTTTTTGTTGTACTGTTGTTTTAATCAGCGATAAAAAATTGTAATGTAAAACGCATCATATGACCAATATGATTAACCGCAGGTAGCTGCGCCAGATAAACGAACATGATTATTATTTTTATTATATACAATAAAACTTCAAATTCGTTCTGGGCGTTCGGATATTCGTTTCAGTTTTGGTCGGTTATATTTTATTTCAATTTTTTTGATTGAAGAGATTAAAGATCTATTCGATTTTTCATATATTTCGGTTCAGTTATACCTCGGTTTCGGTCAGTTCGATTATTAAAATTAAAAACCGAAAATAATCGATAATCATTCGGTTAACCGAAAATAACTGGATATAACCAAAAATTTGAAAATAACTGAAAAATAACCAAGAATAATCGAAACGTTCAAAATATTTTTGAATAACCAAAAATAATTAAAAATAATTCAATTTGTTTAGATATTATTTTGGTTTTCGATTTGATTTGATTAGTAACTAATAACCATAGTTTTCTAAAATAATATCCGTTCGGTTAATTATTTATAACCGAATACCAACTAAAATCTGCTTTTTCGATTCGGTTAATTTAGTTCGGATTATTTGTTCATGCCTAATTTTAATAATAAATAATATTCTCGTATTTATATTTTGATCAACAGTTTTTACGATGCATTTTTTTAATATAATTACTAATCCAAATGGGACTATACATTTATATTCAATATTTTAAAATTAATTTTATTACTTGATAAATTGAAAATCGATAAAGTTTATGACTTTACGTATTAATATATATTTATAAAATATTAGTATTGTTCGTTTGGTCGCCGTAAGCAATTGTGGTTATAGATGCGGCCAACACTGTAGTTGTGGCTGTGGCAGATATTGTTCGTTTGGATACCATTGACGATTGTGATTTTGTTAGCGATTGTGTTTGTGGTTGATCGCATATTTTTAATCATATTATTATTTTAATTAATAGTTAAAAAAATTTGATGTAAAATAGATCGTATGATCGCTGCGTCTACCGCATATACGTAAAACAAGTAAATGAATAACAATTTGCTAAACTATGACTCAGTGAGGCTGAAAAACATGATCATTATTATTTTAAAAAGTTATACGGTGTATTTACTATTTAGTAATCTGTCTATATCGTAACCAAATAACATATGTGCACACGTGGCCTCCCTGCGTCTTCTTTAGAATTGCTCGCTATGTACGATACTGTAGCTCTTATCAATCAAGTCCGCTTTTTGTTCTTCTTGTCAATTATGTGGTTCATACACAAACTTTTGTCTTAATTCTTGCCATCGGTTTCCCCTACAACTCTCGGATTCTCTTTTCTTCAATTTTTTTTTTTTGTAAATTCTCTTCCTTTTATAAGATTTTTTTCAGATTTCCTGAAACGTAAAGGTTGAAAATGGTTTTGCTTGGGAATGTTTCTGCGGTGAATTTGCCTTATCGAAACGGGTTTTTGGAGGCACTAACATCTGGAGGTTGCGAATTAATGGGTCACACCTTCAGGCTTTCAACTTCTCAAGCACTTAAGACAAGAACAATGAGGAGGAGGAGTGCTTGTCCTTTGCAGGTCTCTATCTGGTTTTCGCTAGAGTTCTCTAAATTTTATCTACTGGTAAGTTTTGTTATGATTAAAGAGGAACTTACAGGTAGTTTGTGTGGATATTCCAAGGCCAGAGCTAGAAAATACTGTCAATTTCTTGGAAGCTGCAAGTTTGTCTGCATCTTTTCGTAGTGCTCCTCGTCCTGCAAAGCCTTTAAAAGTTGTAATTGCTGGTGCTGGTATGTCAAAACTTAATTTTGGGATCTGATGAAGTTTTGTTTTTCATTTTGATATGATTAAACTTTATCTCTCAAATGACTGCAGGATTGGCTGGATTGTCGACTGCAAAGTACCTGGCTGATGCAGGCCATAAACCTCTGTTGCTTGAAGCAAGAGATGTTCTTGGTGGAAAGGTATTTTGATTGGTCTCACTTTCTATGTCTTTTATAATCAAACTCATGGTTGTTTATGTTTACCCTTCTTATCAGACTTGCTAGTCACCAAATGAGCTTGTGATAGACTTAATATTTAGAGTCTTAGGTAGAAAAAATGTGTACATGGATCTGTTTTGTTTGTTGTGTACGATTTTATAACATATGTATACATTGTTGTTGCATTATCTGGCTCTTGGGTTAGGTTCTTTTTTTAGCAAGTTTTATGTTTATGAGAATCTATTACTGATGTCAAATTTGTGTTCCTCCAGGTAGCTGCATGGAAGGATGAAGATGGTGATTGGTATGAAACCGGTTTACATATATTTTGTAAGTTCATATGTTTGACAACTTGGGTTTGAACTTACATGTGATTTACTAATTTGTGCCTGAGGCTCTGATAATCGGTAGCTGAATAAGACATCTCTTAGCAGCAGAGATATTTCTGTTTGCAAAGTGTTCAAATTAATAGTAAGCAGTTTTCTTGAAGCGTATCTTGGACTATGCTTGTTGAGATCAGCAAGAATCCATTGTTTTAGCCACTTTAACATTTTGAAGAAAGACGTAAATCAAATCTTATGGTTGAGCAATCGTCAACAAAAAAATTATTCATGTTATTTCATTTCCCAAGTAACGTTCTGAACTTTTTTTGCTTTGATTCTTTTCATATGCTTGCTGGAAGTCGGTGCTTATCCAAATGTGCAGAGCTTATTTGGAGAACTTGGGATCAATGATCGGTTGCAGTGGAAGGAACACTCCATGATTTTCGCGATGCCAAGTAAACCTGGTGAATTTAGTAGATTTGATTTCCCAGATGCCCTACCAGCACCCTTAAATGGTGAGAGGATAAACTTATATTGATAAACTCGTTTGTCTTGCTAAAGCAACGACTCCTATTTCGAGCTGCCACTAAACATACATAATGAAATCCACTCATGTAGAAGGGGTAATCAAGCTGAAATGTTATTCGGCAAGGAAAAATACGATGAGTGATCTTCATTGCAGCATGGTCCTCTGATAGAAGTAATTTTTTTTCTGGGAGATAGTTAAAAACTGTTTGTGTGGATATTTACTTTTTAGGTATTTGGGCTATTTTGCGGAACAGCGAAATGCTGACATGGCCAGAGAAAATAAAGTTTGCTATCGGACTTCTGCCGGCTATGGTAGGCGGTCAAGCTTATGTTGAGGCCCAAGATGGTTTATCAGTTGAAGAATGGATGAGAAAGCAGGTAAGCAGGCTAATTGATTGAGTTCACGTTTCCTGTGACATATTGTAGAGTTTATTTCTTACTCTCTAGTAAGATTGCTGACTTTCCGAGTTCATGAGGTTCTTTGTTGCTTCCTTGTCTTGCGTGCTTTTGCTCATCAAATAAAAATGGGTTGTGATGATTTTCATTTTCTTTTCTCTGGCTATCTATTCTTTCCAGGGAGTACCTGATCGCGTGACTGATGAGGTGTTTATTGCCATGTCAAAGGCTCTGAATTTTATAAACCCTGATGAACTCTCAATGCAATGCATTCTGATAGCTTTGAACCGGTTTCTTCAGGTTAGGCATTCCAGTCTTTTATTTCTCTCCCTTCTTCTTATTGCAACTCCTTTGTGAACATTTATTACAATAACAAATCGTAGTTACCACTAATATGGTTGACATTAAAAAAAGTACGAGGATGATTTTACCTTAGTTTCTTATCAATGAGTGGCTCTTTCCTAGAACAAGATCAATTTCACTATTACATTCATCCAATGTGGCAGTTGAAAGAGATGCACATGACGGCTAAATTTTTGCTTGAGTTTGTTGGTTGGTCACTCATCAGCTGTTTCTCATATCTAGTTTGAAACTTATGGTGTAAAGCTACAATAAATGGTTAGGATTTTGAAGATTTGTAATGCAAAATCATAGAAACTACATTGACAGGAAAAACATGGTTCCAAGATGGCATTCTTGGATGGTAATCCTCCGGAAAGGCTTTGTATGCCAATTGTGGATCATATTAGATCACTAGGTGGTGAAGTACGACTGAATTCCAGGATAAAGAAAATTGAGCTCAAGAATGATGGTACGGTTAAGAATTTCTTACTCACTGATGGAAGCACAATTGAAGGAGACGCTTATGTGTTTGCCACTCCAGGTTCACTTCTATTGCTGTATTTGTGGATTTACATTCCATTTTTGTTGGCTCCTGCTTCATATGCTGTTTACGTTTATCTTGTAGTTGATATCCTGAAGCTACTTTTGCCGGATTCCTGGAAAGAAATACCATACTTCAAGAGATTAGAAAAATTAGTTGGAGTGCCAGTTATTAATGTTCATATATGGTTAGTGAGACCGATACCTCTCTGTTTTTCTGCCATTTCACTGTGAGATCAGAGGCAAATCTTAAGTGCTATGAATTGATATCACAGGTTTGATCGAAAACTACAGAACACATATGATCACCTACTCTTTAGCAGGTGAATTTCTTATTTAAGTCGTATAGGATACTGGTCGAACTCAGTGTGCGAAAAAAGAAAAGATTCCATGAATACTTGACTATTCAAAAAAGAAAGAACAATTGTTTAATCTAGAATCAGAAACAGTTAAGACTTGTTCTTGGTTAAACTTTTGCTATATCTTCAACAATCTTGTTTGGGTATTTTTGCAGAAGTAACCTTCTCAGTGTATATGCAGACATGTCCTTAACTTGTAAGGTAAGAACGTGGTCTTGTCTTTCTACATGTGTTCCTTTACTATATATCTATCATAAGAGATCACAACTTGGTGCATGGTGAATCTTCTCATGTATTAGTCTAGTTGGATTCAACCTGAATTGTTCTAGAGCTAACAAAGCGTTTTTCCTTAACTCTAGGAATATTACGATCCTAACCGGTCGATGCTGGAGCTAGTATTTGCACCTGCAGAGGAATGGATATCACGTAGCGACTCTGATATCATAGATGCTACGATGAAAGAACTTGAGAAACTCTTCCCCGATGAAATCGCAGCTGATCAAAGCAAAGCTAAAATTTTGAAATACCATGTGGTTAAAACTCCAAGGTTAGAGAAGAAAAGTGTCTTATTTAAGCTTCACATCAGACAGAAGGATGCAAGTTTATGATTTATAGATTCAAACATCTTTCACTCTCTCTTGTTGCATAATCAGGTCTGTGTATAAGACCATACCAAACTGTGAACCATGTCGTCCTCTACAGAGATCTCCTATTCAAGGTTTCTACTTAGCTGGAGATTACACTAAACAGAAGTACTTAGCTTCAATGGAAGGTGCCGTTCTCTCTGGCAAATTCTGCTCACAGTCTATTGTGCAGGTAATAAAAAAACTTGCCATTCAAAAGAATTGATATGTTAACCAATGATCCGGTTTTTGTCAATAACCGGTGTGTTGACTCGGTTTTGGTTATATAGAGAGAGAGATTGCTTATTCTGAATGTCAAAATTGGGTTACTGATTCTTCAGGATTACGAGCTACTTGCTGCTTCTGAACCGACAAAGTTGTCGGAGGTGACTGTATCAACATGAGAGTGGAAAGCTTAAAGATCATTGCTTGTAATCATTGTTTTTTGTAACTTTTTTTGTGTATAAATCTCATTGCAATCCAAAATTCGAACCCTATTCTCTTCAGTAGTAAATGAATCTCACAGATTTGACATTATCATTTTATTATCTGAAAAAGGTAAATTACTGTCTTCCTTTTGTAAATCAAAATGATTTGTCATTATATGTCTTCTCTTATATGTATTCTTGGTACAAAATACTAAAACTGTTAAAAAAATATGGATAAATAATATTGATATTAATATTATATTAAAGTTAGAATAAATCTATCATTTTTAACATGCAATTTTATATCAAGTTTAAAAGTGTTTATTTAACACTAACTATTTGTTTTCAGTATAAATAATAACAGAAATTTTAAATAAGTACATATAATTTGATTCAAAATAGTTTTCATATTTATGATTATATATATAAATTAAAAATTTTGAAATATTTTACCCGAACCAAAATTTCGTTTATAAAAGCAGTAAACTTAATTCTGAAGATTTAAACCCGTAGAAAAAAATATTTACACATTATAATTAATTATTTATTTAGTAAATATAAATTAAATATATACATGTATTCTTCAACAAATCAAATGGGTTCGTATTTTAGTATGTATGTTTGTTGAAATCGTTGTTGTTTCTTTTCTTAATTTTGTGCAGTTGAACATGTTTTTTTGTTGAATTTACAAATTCAAACAAAAAAAGAGAAAGCAAAGAGAGATGCTTTCCGAGAGTGTTAGGATTTTATGACCGTTTATGATTGCTTTTTCTTGTTATTTTGTATTGTTTAGATTAAGAAGATACGATTACCAAGTTTTCATTTAACGTACTTCTCGGATATAATATATTTTTTACAAACTTACACTATTAATTGAATGAACACTTTTACAAAGATATTGTGTTTTAGAAACATTTAGAAGAGGAACAACAAGGAAGAGAAAATCAACCAAGATCTAAATCAATGCTTTGTGATCTCTTAATTTCAATGATTTTCGGATTCTCTTTGTTGTTGTGAATGAACCGTATTTATATCCTCTTTACCCTTGTTTCCTATTAGGTTTTGGAGTTCTATTTCCATTAGGGCTAGGAAAACTCTAATTTTAGCATGGGTCATGCTAAAATTTGTATTGGGTCTTAATACCGAGGCCCATTATTCCCCAAACTCTACCTTAGGTCCAGTATTCTATTTTATCCCAATTATTCATTTTCTGTTCCGATAAAAAAATGCAGCTCATGTACAACTCGTGGCATATTATCTTGTTTGACCAAGTGGAAAGCTTGTAAATGTGGAGAGTTATTCGTGAATAGAACTGCAAAAACAAGTGAAAACCCAGAAAGATTGTTTCATTCCTTCCCAAATAGATCGAAAGAGGTTATATATGAGATTCATTGTTAATTTTAATGTTTTAAAATATAACATTGTATCCTATCATACGCATCTTGTGAAGAAAAGCTATTCTTTGTTTAGATGGCGATAAAGCAATGGTAGAAGAGATTGAAATAACAAAGAAATTATACTTTCGTTGAAGAAGAAGGTAGAAAACATGCAAAAAGTTGTATGTGAACATTGTTAGAACTCGGTTTTACGAAAGTGGTTATTGATCACTTTCCAGTGAATTTTCCAGTGAAGACGTTCATTGGAATAACTAGTTTTAGTGAATGATGTGATCATCGTTATGAGCATTATATTGTAATGTATTCAAATATCAAAACCGCAGTTTCGATAAATGTACATGTGGTCGTAAATCAGTCGCAAATTTGCGACTGATTTGCGACTACCAGTTAATTTGGAGGGAGTTTGAACGTTTTCGTTTCCCACCAAATTAATTGGTATTCGCAAATCAGTCGCAAATTTGCGACTGATTTGCAACTACATCATTTTTGCCACTGATTTGCGACCACCTCCGTGGTCGCAAAAAAAACTATAAATACACGAAGGTTTTCCCTCATTTTTCACAAATCTCTCAAAACTTCTTTATTAAAATCCCTCAAAACACTTTCTAAACACTTCAGAAAAACTATCTCTAAAAATGGCAAGTAGTGGTAGGTCGTTAAGAGGTCGTGGAAGACGATCTTTCGGATCGTCTTCCGGCCGAGGAACCTCTTCAGCCTCCTTGAACCCTTCACCATCCGCTAATAGAGCGGCATCGCGCTTCTCTCCCCAATACAATTTTATTCCTCACTCCGTTCCTGAAACCCAAACACCTCCACGGTTTCAGGAATCGGATGAACATGATGAGGAGGAACAAATTCCCGATTGCGAAACGGGAACGGATGAACAAACTATCACTCTTGATAGTTTGTTGCAAACTCCGGGCCGCGAACAGTATTTGACTGTGCTTTCTCCAGAAGCGGCTCCTAATACAATGTGGTAAGCATTTTTTATAAATAATAAATTTTTTAATAAATATTTATTAAAATTGTAAGTATATTTATATAAATTTAAATTTTTTTTAATAAATATTAGGTTTGACCGCGATAACGGGGTTATTACTCGTCAAATCGCAAAAATTTTGAAAAATAAATTTGATGGTCCGTACTACAGCTGGACCGTCGTACCTCATGAGAGGCAGGAGAAATATTTCATAGAATTTGCGGTAAGTTTTGTTTTTAAATTGTGTACATATTTTATAAAATATAAATAATATATATTAATATTATTTAATTTAATTTCAAGCAATCGTACACCTGAGATCCTCTGATCACCTCGGTGGTACGAAAAGAGTTCGAGGCCGTCTGCGTAAGGCGGATGAAAGGGATGGTGAGCACGGTTCATACAACCGGAAACCATCCCAGATGGATTTCCCCAAGTTTGTACAAAATAATGACAGACTATTGGGCAACAGAAACATCTACAGAGAGGAGTACGAAATCCTCTCATAACCGCAACTCCGCTCGGGACGGTCTTGGCCTGCATAAACATTTATCGGACCAAAAACCCTACATTCAGGTCCAGCAGGAAATGGTAAGTAAATTTTTTTTTATTAATATTTTTTCTCGCAATTAAATAATATTTTAATATCTGTGAAGGAACATAATTTTGGACGACCAGTCTCAATAGGTGAGGTCTTTATAAAGACTCACACAAGATCGGATGGTTCATATGTAGATTTGAAAGCAAAACAAATCTGTGAAGCATACGAACGAAACATCCAAGAGAAGATGGCGATCGTGGAGGTCGATCCAACAGAAACATCCGATGGAACTTCCCGTCCAATTGTGCTGACTCAAGCACAGAAAAATGAGATATTCTTACAGGTAAAAAAAAATTTTCAAACTTTTTTCTTCTAACATATTTTTCTAATTAATTAAATAATTAAATTTATTATTTAATTTACGTTTTTGTAATTTTCTAGTCATCTGTTCCTGATGAACGAGGTCGTCTTTATGGACTCGGTAGTCTCAGCCGCGTATAGTCTACGGGTAGAAGTAGTGGGGTACAAACCCATTCACCCGAGTACGTTATGCTTCAAGAACAAAACACGTTGATTAAAGCACAAAACGCGCAGATTATGGAAAAATATGAGAAGATTGAAGAGCTGAACAGAGAAAACCAGAAGAAGATCTCGAGTTTGGAGATGCTCCTCGGATATATCCAACGGACGGATCCCGCATTCGCCTCCTTTATGCGGGATAACGATTGCACAGGGGAACCATCGATGGCTCCGCCCACCACCCCATTTTCGCCATCAGATTTCCAATTTCCGCCACCGGACAATTAGATTTTTTTTTTCATGTATTAAATAATTTTCAATAATAAATGTTATAATTTTAAATTTGTATATCTTTTTATTCAATATTTTATATTAATTAGTTTACATATTTTTTATTTAATATTATAATATTTTTAATTCATTAATAAAAATTAGTAATAAATAATATTAATTTTAAACCAATTATATTAATATTTAATAAAAATTATTTTATTAATATTTTGAATTTCAAATAATTACTTTTATTATTGAAATTAATTTCCAAAATTATTATTGAAATTTAAATTTATAAATATTATTTTACATTTTTTTAAAATAATTTAAATATTTCTAAATTAAAATTTTAAATAATTAATATTATATTTTTTTCCAAATATACGAAATTATTTCAATAATAATAAAAAATATAATATTTTTTTTTAAATCTAATTACGGTGTAGTCGTAAATTAGTCCTAAATCAGTCGCAATTTTTGCCACCGATTTGCGACTCCTTCATACATGTGGTCACAAATCAGTCACAAAATACTGTGACTGATTTGCGGCTGCTGTTCTCCTGTAGTCGCAAATCAGTCGTAATGTTTTGTGACTGTTTTGCGACTGCGAGATATGTGCAGTCGCAAAACAGTCACAAAAAATTGCGACTAATTTGCGACTGCGGTTTTCCTGTAGTCACAAAACAGTCACAAATTTTTGTGACTGTTTTGCGACTACGGTTCTCCTGCAGTCGCAAAACAGTCACAAAAAACTGTGACTGATTTGCAACTGCGGTTCTACCGTAGTCGCAAATCAGTCACAAAAAACTGTGACTGATTTGCAACTGCGGTTCTACCGTAGTCGCAAATCAGTCACAAAATTTTGTGACTGTTTTGTGACTACATATTTAGCAACCACAAACGTAGTCGCAAAACAGTAGCAAAATTTGTTACGGAAATTCAGTGGCAAATTAGTCGCAAAAATAGTCACCATCTTGTGGTCGCAAATTAGTCGTAAAAGAACCACTATTCCCGTGGTCGCAAATTAGTCGCAAATGTGTGACTGATTTGCGACTAATTTTTTTTGCGACTAGTAGTTTGCGACCACATCACGTGGTCGCAAATCGCATGTTTTCTTGTAGTGTTACATTGATTTGTCTTTGCATTTATTCAATTTAAACTATTATTTTTTAGAATTGGTTTATTCTAAAAATTTAAATTTAATTATTTATTAGAATTTATTCATATTTGTTTAAATTGTTAATTATTTGAATCATATTTGGTTTTTTTTTACTAATATACTAGTCTTTTTTCTATTAGCATATTTGAAGTTTAATATGGCTAACAACAACCAAATGCTGATCGACGGTCAAAACAATGAGTTTGAACCGATTAATGTTGGAGTCGGTGGAGGTAGCTCTCATGGTAACAGGTCAAGTGAGT
>JAEVFF010000238.1:893292-908500 GCA_018901945.1 Pugionium dolabratum | reverse complement strand
ATAGGATTCGTGTCATTCGGAGCTCCAAATCAAAAGTTATGATTTAGTGCGTACATATCAAGTTGATCGCCGAGTTAAGATGATCATTATTAACTGATCATTGGTTCTCACTGATTGAAAATGAAGTATAATGCATGGTATCACACAGTTCGAGATAGATTGGATTACTTGGACGCTTGGTTGTATCTATTTTTGTCTAAAATTTTGTCACAATATATAAAATTGAGCAAGCTTAACATGGGCATTGCATTCGTGTCATTATGAGCTATAACTCAAAAGTTATGGACGATTTAGTGCAGACATCTCAAGTTGATCGGCCAGTTAAAATGATCATTCTAAACTGATCGTAGGTGCTTATTGAGTAAAGGCTTACAAATGAAGCATAATGCAGAGCATCGCCCAGTTCAGTATAGATTGGATTACTTGGACGCTTTGTCGTATTTTTTTGTTTCAAATTTTGTCACAATATAGAAAATTGAGCTAGCTTATCGTGGGAATTGGATCCATGTCATTACGAGCTATAAAAAAAAGTTGTGGACAATTTAGTGCAGACATATCAAGTTGATCGGCCAGTTAAAATGATTATTTTAAACTGATCATTCATGCTCATTGAGTAAAGACATATAAATGAAGCATAATGCAGAGCATCACCCAGTTTGGGATATATTGGATTACTTTAACACTTTGTCATATCTATTTGTGTCTCAAATTTTGTCACAATATAGAATATCGAGCTAGCTTAATGTGGGCATTGGATTCGTGTCACTCGGAGCTCTAGATCAAAAGTTACGGACGATTTAGTGTGGACATGTCAAGTTGATCGGCCTGTTAAAATGATCATTCTTAACTAATCATTGGTGCTTATTGAGTAAAGGCTTACAAATGAAGCATAATGAAGAGCATCACGCAGTTCGGTATACATTGGATTACTTGGACGCTTTGTCGTCTCTATTTGTGTCTATAATATTGTCAAAATATAGAAAATTAAGCTACCTAACGTGGGCATTGGATTCGTGTCTGATCCCTAAATCAAAAGGTACGGACGATTTAGTGCGAACATATCAAGTTAATCGGCCAGTTAAAATGGTTATTCTAAACTGATCATTTGAACTCATTGAGTAAAGGCTTATAAATGAAGCCAAATGTAGAGCATCACGCAGTTCGGGATAGATTGGATTACTTGGACGCTTTTCGTATCAATTTCTGTCTCAAATTTTGTCACAATATAGATAAGTGGGCATTGGATTCGTGTCATTCGGAGCTCTGAATCAAATGTTACGGACGATTAGCGCGGACATATCAAGTTGACCGTCCAGTTAAAATGATCATTCTTAACTGATCATTGGTGCTCATTGAGTGAAAGCTTATAAATGAAGCATAATGCAGAGCATCACTGAGTTCAGTATAGATTGGATTACTTGGACGCTTTGTCGTCTCTATTTATGTCGATAATTTTGTAAAAATATAGAAAATTGAGCTACCTAAAGTGGGCATTGGATTTGTGTCATTCTAATATCTAAATCAAAAGTTACGGACTATTTAGTGCGGAAATGTCAAGTTAATCGGCCAGTTAAAATGATCGTTTTTAACTTATCATTGGTGCTCATAGAGTAAAAGCTTTTAAATGAAGCATAATGCATGGAATCACGCAGTTTGGGATAGTGTGGACTACTTGGATGACTGGTCGTCTCTGTTTCTGTCTATAATTCTGTCAAAATATAGAAATTTGAGCTAGTTTAACGTAGGCATAGGATTCGTGTCATTCGGAGCTCCAAATCAAAAGTTATGATTTAGTGCGTACATATCAAGTTGATCGTCGAGTTAAGATGATCATTGGTTCTCACTGATTGAAAATGAAGTATAATTCATGGTATCACACAGTTCGAGATAGATTGGATTACTTGGACGCTTGGTTGTATCTATTTTTGTCTAAAATTTTGTCACAATATATAAAATTGAGCAAGCTTAAAATGGGTATTGCATTCGTGTCATTATGAGCTATAAATCAAAACTTATGGATGATTTAGTGCAGACATGTCAAGTTGATCGGCCAGTTAAAATGATCATTCTAAACTGATCGTAGGTGCTTATTTAGTAAAGGCTTACAAATGAAGCATAATGCAGAGCATCACACAGTTCAGTATAGATTGGATTACTTGGACGCTTTGTCGTATTTTTTTGTTTCAAATTTTGTCACAATATAGAAAATTGAGCTAGCTTATCGTGGGAATTGGATCCATGTCATTACGAGCTATAAAAAAAAGTTGTGGACAATTTAGTGCAGACATATCAAGTTGATCGGCCAGTTAAAATGATTATTTTAAACTGATCATTCATGCTCATTGAGTAAAGACATATAAATGAAGCATAATGCAGAGCATCACCCAGTTTGGGATATATTGGATTACTTTAACACTTTGTCATATCTATTTGTGTCTCAAATTTTGTCACAATATAGAATATCGAGCTAGCTTAATGTGGGCATTGGATTCGTGTCACTCGGAGCTCTAGATCAAAAGTTACGGACGATTTAGTGTGGACATGTCAAGTTGATCGGCCTGTTAAAATGATCATTCTTAACTAATCATTGGTGCTTATTGAGTAAAGGCTTACAAATGAAGCATAATGAAGAGCATCACGCAGTTCGGTATACATTGGATTACTTGGACGCTTTGTCGTCTCTATTTGTGTCTATAATATTGTCAAAATATAGAAAATTAAGCTACCTAACGTGGGCATTGGATTCGTGTCTGATCCCTAAATCAAAAGGTACGGACGATTTAGTGCGTACATATCAAGTTAATCGGCCAGTTAAAATGGTTATTCTAAACTGATCATTTGAACTCATTGAGTAAAGGCTTATAAATGAAGCCAAATGTAGAGCATCACGCAGTTCGGGATAGATTGGATTACTTGGACGCTTTTTCGTATCAATTTCTGTCTCAAATTTTGTCACAATATAGATAAGTGGGCATTGGATTCGTGTCATTCGGAGCTCTGAATCAAATGTTACGGACGATTAGCGCGGACATATCAAGTTGACCGTCCAGTTAAAATGATCATTCTTAACTGATCATTGGTGCTCATTGAGTGAAAGCTTATAAATGAAGCATAATGCATGGCATCACACAGTTCGAGATAGATTGGATTACTTGGTTGTTTGGTCGTATCTATTTTTGTACAAAATTTTTTCACAATATAGAAAATTGAGCTAGCTTAACATGGGCATTGGATTCGTGTCATTATGAGCTATAAATCAAAAGTTATGGATGTTTTAGTGAAGACATGTGAAGTTGATCGGCCAGTTAAAATGATCATTATAAACTGATCATTCATGCTCATTGAGTAAATGCTGATAAATGATGCATAATGTAGAGCAACACGTAGTTTGGGATAGATTGAATTATTTGGATGCTTTGTTGTATCTATTTTTGTCTAAAATTTTGTCACAATATAGAAAATTGAGCTAGCTTGATGTGGGCATTGGATTCGTGTCATTATGAGCTATAAATCAACAGTTATGGACGATTTAGTGCAGACATGTGAAGTTGATCGTCCAGTTAAAATGATCATTCTAAACTAATCATTCGTGCTCATTGAGTAAAGGCTTATAAATGAAGCATAATGTAGAGCAACACGCAGTTTGGCATAGATTGGATTACTTGGATCCTTTCTCGTATCTATTTTTGTCTCAGATTTTGTCACAATATAGAAAATCGAGTTAGCTTAATGTGGGCAATGGATTCGTGTCATTATGAGCTATAAATCAAAAGTTATGGACAATTTTGTGCAGACATGTCAAGTTGATCGGCCAGTAAAAATGATTATTCTAAACTGATCATTGGTGCTTATTGAGTAAAGGCTTACAAATGAAGCATAATGCAGAGCATCACTGAGTTCAGTATAGATTGGATTACTTGGACGCTTTGTCGTCTCTATTTATGTCGATAATTTTGTAAAAATATAGAAAATTGAGCTACCTAAAGTGGGCATTGGATTTGTGTCATTCTAATATCTAAATCAAAAGTTACGGACTATTTAGTGCGGAAATATCAAGTTAATCGGCCAGTTAAAATGATCGTTTTTAACTTATCATTGGTGCTCATAGAGTAAAAGCTTTTAAATGAAGCATAATGCATGGAATCACGCAGTTTGGGATAGTGTGGACTACTTGGATGACTGGTCGTCTCTGTTTCTGTCTATAATTCTGTCAAAATATAGAAATTTGAGCTAGTTTAACGTAGGCATAGGATTCGTGTCATTCGGAGCTCCAAATCAAAAGTTATGATTTAGTGCGTACATATCAAGTTGATCGTCGAGTTAAGATGATCATTATTAACTGATCATTGGTTCTCACTGATTGAAAATGAAGTATAATGCATGGTATCACACAGTTCGAGATAGATTGGATTACTTGGACGCTTGGTTGTATCTATTTTTGTCTAAAATTTTGTCACAATATATAAAATTGAGCAAGCTTAAAATGGGTATTGCATTCGTGTCATTATGAGCTATAAATCAAAAGTTATGGACGATTTAGTGCAGACATGTCAAGTTGATCGGCCAGTTAAAATGATCATTCTAAACTGATCGTAGGTGCTTATTGAGTAAAGGCTTACAAATGAAGCATAATGCAGAGCATCACACAGTTCAGTATAGATTGGATTACTTGGACGCTTTGTCGTATTTTTTTGTTTCAAATTTTGTCACAATATAGAAAATTGAGCTAGCTTATCGTGGGAATTGGATCCATGTCATTACGAGCTATAAAAAAAAGTTGTGGACAATTTAGTGCAGACATATCAAGTTGATCGGCCAGTTAAAATGATTATTTTAAACTGATCATTCGTGCTCATTGAGTAAAGACATATAAATGAAGCATAATGCAGAGCATCACCCAGTTTGGGATATATTGGATTACTTTAACACTTTGTCATATCTATTTGTGTCTCAAATTTTGTCACAATATAGAATATCGAGCTAGCTTAATGTGGGCATTGGATTCGTGTCACTCGGAGCTCTAGATCAAAAGTTACGGACGATTTAGTGTGGACATGTCAAGTTGATCGGCCTGTTAAAATGATCATTCTTAACTAATCATTGGTGCTTATTGAGTAAAGGCTTACAAATGAAGCATAATGAAGAGCATCACGCAGTTCGGTATACATTGGATTACTTGGACGCTTTGTCGTCTCTATTTGTGTCTATAATATTGTCAAAATATAGAAAATTAAGCTACCTAACGTGGGCATTGGATTCGTGTCTGATCCCTAAATCAAAAGGTACGGACGATTTAGTGCGTACATATCAAGTTAATCGGCCAGTTAAAATGGTTATTCTAAACTGATCATTTGAACTCATTGAGTAAAGGCTTATAAATGAAGCCAAATGTAGAGCATCACGCAGTTCGGGATAGATTGGATTAACTTGGACGCTTTTTCGTATCAATTTCTGTCTCAAATTTTGTCACAATATAGATAAGTGGGCATTGGATTCGTGTCATTCGGAGCTCTGAATCAAAAGTTACGGACGATTAGCGCGGACATATCAAGTTGACTGTCCAGTTAAAATGATCATTCTTAACTGATCATTGGTGCTCATTGAGTGAAAGCTTACAAATGAAGCATAATGCATGGCATCACACAGTTCGAGATAGATTGGATTACTTGGTTGTTTGGTCGTATCTATTTTTGTACAAATTTTTTTCACAATATAGAAAATTGAGCTAGCTTAACATGGGCATCGGATTCGTGTCATTATGAGCTATAAATCAAAAGTTATGGATGTTTTAGTGAAGACATGTGAAGTTGATCGGCAAGTTAAAATGATCATTATAAACTGATCATTCATGCTCATTGAGTAAATGCTGATAAATGATGAATAATGTAGAGCAACACGTAGTTTGGGATAGATTGAATTATTTGGATGCTTTGTTGTATCTATTTTTGTCTCAAATTTTGTCACAATATAGAAAATTAAGCTAGCTTGATGTGGGCATTGGATTCGTGTCATTATGAGCTATAAATCAACAGTTATGGACGATTTAGTGGAGACATGTCAAGTCGATGGGCCAGTTAAAATGATCATTCTAAATTGATCATTGGTGTTTATTGAGTAAAGGCTTACAAATGAAGCATAATGCAGAGCATCACACAGTTCAATATAGATTGGATTACTTGGATGCTTTGTCATATTTTTTTGTTTCAAATTTTGTCACAATATAGAAAATTGAGCTAGCTTATTGTGGGAATTGGATACGTGTCATTACGACGTATAAAAAAAGTTATGGACAATTTAGTGCAGACATGTGAAGTTGATCGGCCAGTTAAAATGATCATTCTAAACTGATCATTGGTGCTCATTGAGTAAAGACATATAAATGAAGCATAATGCAGAGCATCACCCAGTTCGAGATAAATTGGATTACTTTGACGCTTTGTCATATCTATTTGTGTATTAAATTTTGTCACAATATAGAAAATCGAGCTAGCTTAACGTGGGCATTGGATTCGTGTCACTCGGAGCTCTAGATCAAAAGTGACGGACGATTTAGTGTGGACATATCAAGTTGATCGGCCTGTTAAAATGATCATTATCATTTTTAACTAATCATTGGTGCTTATTGAGTAAAGGCTTACAAATGAATCATAATGCAGAGCATCACTCAGTTTGGTATACATTGGATTACTTGGACGCTTTGTCGTCTCGATTTATGTCTATTATTTTGTCAAAATATAGATACTTGAGCTACCTAACGTGGGCATTGGATTCGGGTCATTCAGATCTCTAAATCAAAAGTTATGGAGGATTTAGTGCGGACATGTCAAGTTAATCGGCCCGTTAAAATGATTATTCTAAACTGATCATTCGTGCTCATTGAGTAAAGGCAAATAAATGAAGCCTAATGTAGAGCATCACGAGGTTCGTGATAGATTGCTTACTTGGACGCTTTTTCGTATCTATTTTTGTCTCAAATTTTTTCACAATATGGATAATTGAGCTAGCTTAACTTGGGCATTGGATTCGTGTCATTCGGAGCTCTGAATCAAAAGTTACGGACGTTTTAGTGCGCACATATCAAGTTGATCGTCCCGTTAAAATGATTAATCTTAGCTGATCATTGGTGCTCATTGAGTAAAAGCTTATACACGAAGCATAATGCAATGCATCCCACAATTCGGATTGATTGGATTACTTGGACACTTGGTCATATCTATTTTTGTTTCAAATTTTGTCACAATCTATAAAATTAATCTAGCTTAACGTGGGCATTGGATTCGTGTCATTCGGAGCTCGGAATCAAAAGACACGGACGATTAGCGCAGACATATCAAGTTGACCGTCCAGTTAAAATGATCATTCTTAACTGATCATTAGTGCTCATTGAGTGAAAGCTTATAAATGAAGCATAATGCTTGGCATCACACAGTCCGAGATAGATTGGATTACTTGGTTGCTTGGTCGTATCTATTTTTCTTTAAAATTTTTAACAATATAGAAAATTGAGCTAGCTTAACGTGGGCATTGGATTCGTGTCATTATGAGCTATAAATCGAAAGTTATGGACTATTTAGTGAAGACATGTGAAGTTGATCGGCTAGTTAAAATGATCATTACAAAAACTGATAATTCTGCTCATTGAGTAAATGCTTATAAATGATTCATAATGTAGAGCAACACGTAGTTTGGGATAGATTGGATTACTTGGATGCTTTGTTGTATCTATTTTTATCTCAAATTATGTCACAGTATAGAAAATTGAGCTAGCTTAATGGGGGCATTGGATTCGTGTCATTATGTGCTATAAATCAAAAGTTATGGACAATTTAGTTCGGACATGTCAAGTTGATTGGCTAGTTAAAATGATCATTCTAAATTGATCATTGGTGCTTATTGAGTAAATGTTTACAAATGAAGCATAATGTACAGCATCACACAGTTCTGTATTGATTGGATTACTTGGATGCTTTGTCGTATCTATTTTTGTTTCAAACTTTGTCACAATATAGAAAATTGAGCTAGCTTATCGTGGGAATTGGATTCGTGTCATTACGAGCTATAAATAAAAAGTTACGGACAATTTAATACAAACATGTCAAGTTGATCGGCCAATCAAAATGATCATTCTAAACTGATTATTAGAGCTCATTGAATAAAGACATATAAATGAAGCATAATGTAGAGCATCACCCAGTTCGGGATATATTGGATTACATTGACGCGTTGTCATATCTATTTGTGTCTCAAATTTTGTCACAATATAGAAAATTGAGTCAGCTTAACGTGGGCAATTGATTCGTGTCACTCGGAGCTCCTGATCAAAAGTTACGGACGATTTAGTGTGCACATGTGAAGTTGATCGGCCTGTTAAAATGATCATTCTTAACTCATCATTGGTGCTTATTGAGTAAAGGCTTACAAATGAAGCATAATGAAGAGCGTCACGCAGTTCGGTATACATTGGATTACATGGATGCTTTGTCGTCTCTATTTCAGTCTACAATTATTTCAAAATATAGAAAATTGAGGTAGCATAACGTGGGAATTGGATTCGTGTCATTATGAGCTATAAATAAAAAGTTATGGACGATTTAATGCAGACATGTCAAGTTGATCGGCCAGTTAAAATGATCATTATAAGCTGATCATTGGTGCTCATTGAGTAAAGACTTATAAATGAAGCATAATGCAGAGCATCACCCAGTTCGGGATATATTGGAATAATTTGACCCTTTGTCATGTCTATTTGTGTCTCAAATTTTGTCACGATATAGAAAATCGAGCTAGGTTAACGTGGGTATTGGATTCGTGTCACTCGGAGCTCTAAATCAAAAGTTACGGATGATTTAATGTGGACATGTCAAGTTGGTCGGCCAGTTAAAATGATCATTCTTAACTGATCATTGGTCCTCATTGTGTAAAGGCTTATAAATGAAGCAGAATGCATAACATCACACAGTTCGGGATAGAATGGATTAGTCTGATTCTTTGTCATATCTATTTCTATCTTAAATTTTCTCTCAACATGGAAAATTGAACTAGCTTTACGTGGGTATTGGATTTGGGTAATTCTGAGCTCTAAATCAAAAGTTATAAACGATTTAGTTATGTCAAGTTGATCGGCCCGTTTAAATGATCATTCTTAACTGATAATTGGTGCTCATTGAGTAAAGGCTTATAAATGAAACATAATGTAGAGCATCACGCAGCTCGCGATAGATTGGATTACTTGGACACTTTTTCGTATTTATTTTTGCCTCAAATATTGTCACAATATTGAAAATTGAGCTAGCTTAATGTGGGCATTGGATTTGTGTCATCCGGAGCACTAAATCAAAAGTTACGGACGATTTAATGCGGACATGTCAAGTTGATCGGCTAGTTAAATGATCATTATTAACTGATCATTGGTGCTTATTGAGTAAAAGTGTATCAATGAAGTTAAATGCATCGGATCACGCAGTTCGGGATAGATTGGATTACTGGGATGCTTCTTCGTCTTTATTTCTGTCTAAAATTTTGGCAAAATATAGAATATTAAGCTAGTTTAACGTGGGCATTGGATTCGTGTCATTATGAGCTATAAATCAAAAGTTATCGACGATTTAGTGCAGACATGTGAAGTTGATCGTCCAGTTAAAATGATCATTCTAAACTGGTCATTCGTGCTTATTGAGTAAAGGCTTATAAATGAAGCATAATGTAGAGCAACACGCAGTTTGGGATGGATTGGATTACTTGGATCCTTTGTCGTATCTATTTTTGTCTCAGATTTTGTCACAATATAGGAAATTGAGTTAGCTTAATGTGGGCATTGGATTCGTGTCATTATGAGCTATAAATCAAAAGTTATGGACAATTTTGTGCAGACATGTCAAGTTGATCGGCCAGTTAAAATGATTATTCTAAACTGATCATTGGTGCTTATTGAGTAAAGGCTTACAAATGAAGCATAATGCAGAGCATCACTCAGTTCGGTATAGATTGGATTACTTGGACGCTTTGTCGTCTCTATTTATGTCTATAATTTTGTAAAAATATAGAAAATTGAGCTACCTAACGTCGGCCAAATTCCTGTCATTCTAATCTCTTAATCAAAAGTTATGGACGATTTAGTGCGGAAATGTCAAGTTAATCGGCTAGTTAAAATGATCATTTTTAACTTATCATTGGTGCTCATAGAGTAAAAGCTTTTAAATGAAGCATAATGCATGGAATCACGCAGTTCGGGATAGTTCAGACTACTTGGATGCCTGGTCGTCTCTATTTCTGTCTATAATTTTGTCAAAATATAGAAATTTGAGCTAGTTTAACGTGGGCATAGGATTCGTGTCATTCGGAGCTCTAAATCAAAAGTTATGATCGATTTAGTGCATACATATCAAGTTGATCATCGAGTTAAGATGATCATTATTAACTGATCATTGGTTCTCATTGACTAAAAATGAAGTATAATGCATGGCATCACACAGTTCGAGATAGATTGGATTACTTGGACCCTTGGTCGTATCTATTTTTGTCTAAAATTTTGTCACAATATAGAAAATTGAGCTAGCTTAATGTGCACATTGCATTCGTGTCATTATGAGCTCTAAATCAAAATTTATGGACGATTTAGTGTAGACATGTGAAGTTGATCAGCTAGTTAAAATGATCATTCTTAACTGATCATTGGTGCTCTTTAATTAAAAGCTTATATACAAAGCATCATGCATGGCATCACACAGTGTGAGATAGATTGGATTACTTGGATGCTTCATCATATCTATTTTTGTCTCAAATATTGTCATAAAATTGGGCTAGATCAACGTGTGCATTGGATTCGTGTCATTATGAGATATAAATCAAAAGTTATGGACTATTTAGTGTAGACATGTCAAATTGATCGGGCAGTTAAAATGATCATTTTAAAGAGATCATTGATGATTATGAGTAAAGGCTTACAAATGAAGCATAATGCAAGCATCACGCAGTTCGGGATAGATTGGATTACACTGACACTTTATTGTATCTATTTTTGTCTCAAATTTTGTCACAATATAGAAAATTGAGCTCTAAATAAAAAAATAAAGATGATTTAATGGGGACATGTCAAGTTGATCGGCCAGTTAAAGTGATCATTCTAAACTGATCATTGGTGCCCATCGTGTAAAGGCTTATAAATAGAGCATAATGCATGGCATCACAAAGTTTGGGATAGATTCGATTACTTGGACGCTTTGTCGTATCTAGTTTTGTCTCAACTTTTGTCACAATATAGAAAATTGAACTAGCTTAATGTGTGCAATGGATTCCTATCATTCTGAGCTATAAATCAAAATTTATGGAAAATTTAGTGCAGACATGACAAGTTGATCGGCCAGTTAAAATGATCATTTTAAACTGATAATTGGTGCTTATTGAGTAAAAGCTTATAAATGAAAAATAATGCATGGCATCACGCATTTGGGATGGATTGGATTACTTGGACGCTTTGTCATATCTATTTCTGTCTCAAATTTTGCTACACTATAGAGATTGAGCTAGATTAACATGGACATTGGATTCGTTTGTTTTTGAGCTCTAAATCAAAAGTTACGGACGATTTAGTGGAGACATGTCAAGTTGATTGGCCTGTTAAAGTGATCATGCTAAAAATATCATTGGTGCTCATTAAGTAAAGGCTTATAAATAAAGCATAAATCATGGCAGCAAGTAGTTTGGATAGATTGGATAACTTTGATGCTTTGTCGTCTCTATTTTGGTCTCAAAATTTATCAAAATATAGAAAATTGGACTAGCCTAACGTGTGCATAGGATTCGTGTCATTCGGAGCTCTTAACCAAAAGTTACGGACGATTTAGTGCACACTTGTCAAGTTGATCGACCAGTTAAAGTGATCATTCTAAACTCATCATTGGTGCTCATTGAGTAAAGGGTTATCAATGAAGCATAAAGCAAGACAGCGAGTAGTTTGCGTCTCTATTTCTATCTCAAATTTTGTCACAATATAGAAAATTGAGCTAGCTTACGTGGGCATTGGATTTGTGTCATTCTGAGCTCTAAATCAAAAATAATGGACAATTTAGTGCGGACATGTCAAGTTGATCGGCCAGTTAAAGTGATCATTCTAAACCGAACATTGGTGCTCATTGATTAAAGGCTTATAAATGAAGAATAATGCATGGCATCACGCAGTTTGGGTTTTATTGGATTAGTTGCACGCTTTATCGTATCTAGTTCTGTTTCAAATTGTGTCACAATTAATATAGAAAATTGAACTAGCTTAATGTGTTCATTGGATTCGTGTCATTCTGAGCTATAAATCAAAAGTTATGGATGATATTGTTAGTTGATCGTCCAGTTAAAATGATCATTCCAAACTGATGGTGCTCATTGAGTAAAACCTTATAAATGAAGCATAACGCATGGCATCAAGTAGTTTAGATAAATTGGATTACTTGTACGCTTTGCCGTCTCAATTTTTATCTCAAATTTAGTCACAATATGGAAAATTGAGCTAGCTTATCGTGTGCATTGGATTCGTGTCATTCTGTGCTCCAAATAAAAAAATTACGGACGATTTAGTGTGTACATGTCAAGTTGATCGGACAGTTACAATGATCATTCTAAACTAATCATTGGTGCTCATTGACTAAAGGCTTATAAATGAAGCATAATGCATGGTATCACGCAGTTTGGGTTATATTGGATTACTTGGACGCTTTTTCGTTTCTAGTTCTGTTTCAAATTTGGTCACAATATAGAAAATTGAACTAGCTTAATGTGGGCATTAGATTCGTGTCATTTTGAGCTATAAATCAAAAGTTATGGACGATATATTGCCAGAATATCAAGTTTATCGGCCAGTTAAAATGATCACTCTAAACTGATCACTGGTGCTCATTGAGTAAAAGGTTATAAATGAAGCATAAAGCAAGGCAGCAAGAAGTTTGGATAGATTGTATTACTTGGACGCTTTGTCGTATCTATTTGTGTCTCAAATTTTGTCACAATATCGAAAATATAGCTAGCTTAATGTGGGCATTGGATTCCTGTCATTCTGAGCTCTAAACTGAGATCGGTGAGTTAAAATGATAATTCTAAACTGATCATTGGTGCTCATTGAGTAAACGCTTATAAATGAAGAATAATGCATGGCATCACACAGATTGTGATGGACTGGATTACTTGGACGCTTTGTCGTATCTATTTCTTTCTCAAATTTTGTCATAATATAGAAAATTGAGGCTAGCTTAACGTAGGCAATGGCTTTGTGTAATTCTGAGCACTAAATCAAAAGTTACAGACGATTTAGTGCGGACATGTCAAGTTGATAGTCCAGTTAAAGTTATCATTCTAAACTGATCATTAGTGCTGATTGAGTGAAGACTTATAAATGAAGAATAATGCATGGCACCACGCAGTTTGGGATAGATCAAATTATTTGGACGCTTTGTTGTGTCTATTTCTGTCTCAAATTTTGTCAAAATATAGAAAATTGAGCTTACTTATCACGGATATTGGATTCGTGTCATTCTGAGCTCAAAATCAAAAGGTACAACGATTTAGTGTGGTCATGTCAATTTGATCGGCCTTTTGATATTATTATTCTACATTGATCATTGGTGCTCATTGATTAAAGGCTTATAAATGAAGCATAAAGCATGGTATCACGCAGTCTGGGATAGATTGGATTACTTTTACACTTTGTTATAACTAGTTCTGTCTCAAATTTTGTCACAATATAGAAAATTGAACTAGCTTAATGTGGGCATTGGATTCGTGTCATTCTAAGCTGTAAATAAAAAGTTATGGATGATATAGTGCAGACATGTCAAGTTGATCAGCTAGTTAAAATGATCATTTTAAACTAATTGTTGGTGCTCATTGAGTAAAAGCTTATAAATGAAGAATAATGCATGGCATCATGCAGTTTGGGATAGACTGGATTACTTGTACGCTTTGTTGTATCTATTTCTATCCACATTTTGTCATAATATAGAAAATTGAGATAGCTTAACGTGAGCATTGGATTTCTGTCATTCTGTGCTCTAAATCAAAAGATATAAACTAATCATTGGTGCTGATTGATTAAGCGGTTATAAATGAAGCATAATGCATAGCATCTTGGATAGATTGGATTACTTGGACGATTTGACGTATCTATTTCTATCTCAAATTTTGTTATAGTATAGAAAATTGAGCTAGCCTAAGTGGGAATTGATCCGGTTGTTTCTGAGCCCTAAATCAAAAGTTACGGACGATTTAGTGTGGATATGTCAAGTTGACCGGCCAGTTAAAATGATCATTCTAAACTGTTCATTGGTGCGCATTGAGTAAAAGGTTATAAATTGAAAATAATGCATGGCATCACATAGTTTCGAATGGGTTCAATTACTAAGACGTTTTGTTGTATCTATTTTGTCTCAAATTTTGTCACAATATAGAAAATTGAGCTAACTTAACTTGGGCATTGGATTTGTGTCATTATGAGCTCGAAATCAAAAGTTATGGAGGATTTAGTGCGGACATGTCTAGTTGATCGGCCAGTTAAAATGATTATTCGAAACTGATCATCGGTGCTCATTAAATAAAGGCAAATAAATGAAGCATAACGCATGGCATCACACAGTTTTGGATAGATTGGATTACTTGTATGCTTTGTCATATCTATTTCTGTATCAAATTTTGTTACAATATAGAAAACTGAGCTAGCTTAACGTGGACATTGGATTTGTGTCATTCTGAGCTCTATATCAAAAGTTACGTACGATTTAGTGCGGACATGTCAAGAATATCGGCGAGTTAAAATGATCATTCTAAAGTGATCGTTGGTGCTCAATATGTAAAGGCTTATAAATGAGACATAAAGCATGGCATCAGGCAGTTTGGGATAGATTGGATTACTTTGATGCTTTGCCGTGTCTACTTCTGTTTCAAATTTTGTCACAATATAGAAAATTGAACTAGGTTAATGTGGGAATAGGATTCGTGTCATTCTGAGCTATAAATCAAAATTTATGGACGATTAAGTGCAGACATGACAAGTTGATCGACTAGTTAAAATGATCATTCTAAACTGATCATTGGTGCTCATTGAGTAAAAGCTTATAAATGAAAAATAATGCATGGCATCACGCTGCTTGGGATGATTGGATTTCTTGGACACTTTGTCGTATCTATTTTTGTCTCAAATTTTGTCACAATGTAGAAAATTGATCTAGTT
>JAEVFF010000238.1:869801-893127 GCA_018901945.1 Pugionium dolabratum | reverse complement strand
TTAATTCGTGTCATTCTGAGGTCTAAATCAAAAATTACGGACAATTTAGTGGGGACATGTCAAGTTCATCGACTAGTTAAAGTGATCATTCTAAACTGATCATTGGTGGTTATTGAGTAAAGACATATAAATGAAGCATAATGCATGGCATCACGCAGTTTGGGATAGATTGGATTACTTTGACGCTTTGCTATATCTAGTTCTATCTCAAATTTTGTCACAATATAGAAATTTGAACTAGCTTAATGTGGGCATTGGATTCCTGTCATAATTAGCTATAAATCAAAAGTTATGGATGATTTAATGCGGACATATCAAGTTGATAGGACAGTGAAAGTGATCTTTCTAAACTAATCATTGGGGCTTATTGATTAAACGCTTATAAATGAATCATAATGCATAGCATCACACAATTTTGGATAGATTGGATTACTTGGATGCTCTGACATATATTTATTTCTGTCTCAAATTTTGTAATACTATAGAAAATTGAGCTAGCTTAACGTGAGAATTGATCTCTGTGTTTCTGAGCTCTAAATCAATAGTTACGAACGATTTAATGCAGACATGTCAAGTTGATTAGCTAGTTAAAGTGATCATTCTAAATTACTCACTAGTGCTATTTTAGTTAAGGCTTATAAATGAAGCATAATGTATGGCATCACACAAGTTTGGATAGGTTGGATTATTTGGACGCTTTGTCATATCTATTTATTTCTGAAATTTTGTTACAATATAGAAAATTTAGCTAGCTCAATGTCGGCATTGGATTCGTGCATTTCTGGGCTCAATATCAAAAGTTATGGACGATTTAGTGCGAATGATTTAGTGCAGACATGTCAAGTTGATCGGCCAGTTAAAATGATCATTCTAAGCTGATCATTGGTGCTCATGGAGTAAAAGCTTATAAATGAAAAATAATGCATGGCATCATGCAGTTTGGGATGGATTGGATTACTTGGACGCTTTGTGGTATCTATGTCTATCTAAAATTTTGTCACAATATAAAAATTGAGCTAGCTTAACATGTACATTGGATTAGTGTCCTTGTGAGCTCAAAATCAAAAGTTATGGACGATTTAGTGCGGACATGTCAAGTTGATCGACCAGCTAATGTGATAATTCTAAACTGATCATTGGTGCTCATTAAGTGAAGGCTTATAAATGAAGTACAACACGTGGCATCACATAGTTTTGGATAGATTGGATTATTTAGATGCTTTATTGTATCTATTTCTGTCTCAAGTTTTATTACTATATAGAAAATTGAGCTAGCTTAATGTGGGCATTGGATTTGTGTCATTCTGAGCTCTAACTCAAAAGTTACGGACGATTCAGTGCGGACATATCAAGTTGAGTGGCCAGTTAAATTGATCATTCTAAACAGATCATTGGTGCTCATTAAGTAAAAGCTTATAAATGAAACATAAAGCATGGCATCAAAAAGTTTGGATAGATTGGATTCCTTGGACGCTTTGTCGTCATTATTTCTGTCTCAAATTTTGTCAAAATATAGAAAGTTGAGCTTGTTTAGCATGGTCATTGGATTCTTGTCATTCTGATCTCTAAATCAAAAGTTATGGACGCTTTAGTGTGAACATGTCAAGTTGATCGGTCACTTGATATGATTATTCTAAACTGATCATTGGTTCTCATTGAGTAAAAGGTTATAAATGAAGTTTTATGCAGGGAATCACGGAGTTCGGGATAGATTGGATCACTTGGATGCTTTTTCGCTTCTAGTTCTGTCTCAAATTTTGTCACAATATAGAAAATTGAACTAGCTTAAGGGCATTTGATTCGTGTCACTCTGAGCTAGAAATCAAAAGCTATGGACAGTTTAATGTAGATATGACAAGTTGATCGGCGAGTTAAAATGATCATTCTAAACTGATCATTGGTGCTTATTGAGTAAAAGCTTATAAATGAAGAATAATGCATGGCATCACACAGTTTGGGATAGACTGGATTACTTGGACGCTTTGTTGTATCTATATCTGTCTCAAATTTTGTCATAATATAGAAAATCGAGCCAGTTTAACGTGGGCATTGGATTTGTGTCATTCCGAGCTCTAAATCAAAAGTTACGGACGATTTAGTGCGGACATATCAAGTTGATTAGCTAGTTAAAGTGATCATTCCAAACTGATCATTGGTGCTGATTGAGTTAAGGCTTATAAATGAAGCATAATGCATGACATCACATAGTTTTGGATTGATTGGAGTACTTGGATGCATTGTCGTATCTATTTATGTCTGAAATTTTGTTACACTATAGAAAATTTATCTAGCTTAATGTGAGAATTGGATTCGTGCTTTTCGGAGCTCCAAATCAAAAGTTACGGACGATTTAGTGCGGATGATTTAATGCAGACATGTCAAGTTGATCGGCCAGTTAACATGATCATTCTAAATTGATCATTTGTTCTCATTGAGTAAAGGCTTATAAATGAAAAATAATGCATGCATCACACGCAGTTTGGGATGGATTAGATTAGTTGGACGCTTTGTAGTATCTATCTATGTGTCAAATTTTGTCACAATATGGAAAATTGAGATAGGTTAACGTGGGCATTGGATTCATGTCCTTGTGAGCTCTAAATCAAAAGTTATGGACGATTTAGAGTGGATATGTCAAGTTGATCGGCCAGTTAAATTGATCATTCTAAACTGATCATTGGTACTCATTAAGTTAAGGCTTATAAATGAAGTATAACACATGACATCACATAGTTTTGGATAGATTGGATTATTTGGATGCTTTATCGTATCTATTTTTGTCTCAATTTTTTTTTCAATATAGAAAATTTAGCTAGCTTAACGTGGGCATTGGATTTGTATCATTCTGAGCTCTAAGTTAAAAATTACTGGCGATTTAGTGCAGACATATCTAGTTGATTGGCTAGTTAAAGTGATCATTCTAAACTGATCATTGGTGCTCATTAAGTAGAGGCTTATAAATGAAACAGAAAGCATGGCATCAAAATGTTTGGATAGATTGGATTACTTGGACGCTTTGTCGTCTCAGTTTCTACCTCAAAATTTGTCAAAATATAGAAAATTGATCTTGTTTATCATGAGCATTGGATTTGTGTCATTCTGAGCTAGAAATAAAAAGTTATGGACGATTAAGGGCAGATATGACAAATTGATCAGCCAGTTAAAATGATCATTCTGAAGTGATCATTGGTGCTTATTCAGTAAAAGCATATAAATGAAAAATAATGCATGGCATCACACAGTTTGGGAAGGATTGGATTATTTGGATGCTTTGTCATTTCTATTTCTGTTTCAAATTTTGTCACAATATAGAAAATTGAGCTAGCTTAACGTGGGCATTTGATTCGTGTGTTTCTGAGCTCTAAATCAAACGTTACGGACGATTTAGTGTAGACATGTCAAGTTGATTAGTCATTTAAAGTGATCATTCTAAACTGATCATTGGTGCTGATTGAGTAAAGGCTTATAAATGAAGATAAATGCATGACATCACGCTGTTGGGGATAGATTGGATTACTTGGACATTCTGTCATATCAAGTTATATCTCAAATTTTGTCACAATATAGAAAATTGAGCAAGCTTAATGTGGGCATTCGATTCGTGTCATTCTGAGCTATAAATGAAAAGTTATGGACGATATAGTGCATACATGTCAAGTTGATCGGCTAGTTAAAATGATCATTCTAAAGTGATCGTTGGTGCTCATTGAGTAAAAGCTTGTAAATGAAGAATAATGCATGGCATCACGCAGTTTGGGAATGACTGGATTACTTGGAAGCTTTGTCATATCTATTTCTGTCTCAAATTTTATCACAATAAAGAAAATTGAGCTAGCTTAACGTAAGCATTGGATTCGTGTCATTCTGAGCTCTAAATCGAATGTTACGGGTGATTTAGTGCGAACATGTCAAGTTGATCGGCCAGTTAAATTGATCATTCTAAACTGATCATTGGTACTCATTAAGTTAAGGCTTATAAATGAAGTATAACACATGACATCACATAGTTTTGGATAGATTGGATTATTTGGATGCTTTA
The DNA here is from genome assembly GCA_018901945.1 of Pugionium dolabratum. Classification (NCBI taxonomy): domain Eukaryota; kingdom Viridiplantae; phylum Streptophyta; class Magnoliopsida; order Brassicales; family Brassicaceae; genus Pugionium; species Pugionium dolabratum. Next base: position 889,088 of record JAEVFF010000238.1, on the reverse strand, counting down.
TCGTATCTATTTTTGTCTCAATTTTTTTTTCAATATAGAAAATTTAGCTAGCTTAACGTGGGCATTGGATTTGTATCATTCTGAGCTCTAAGTTAAAAATTACTGGCGATTTAGTGCAGACATATCTAGTTGATTGGCTAGTTAAAGTGATCATTCTAAACTGATCATTGGTGCTCATTAAGTAGAGGCTTATAAATGAAACAGAAAGCATGGCATCAAAATGTTTGGATAGATTGGATTACTTGGACGCTTTGTCGTCTCAGTTTCTACCTCAAAATTTGTCAAAATATAGAAAATTGATCTTGTTTATCATGAGCATTGGATTTGTGTCATTCTGAGCTAGAAATAAAAAGTTATGGACGATTAAGGGCAGATATGACAAATTGATCAGCCAGTTAAAATGATCATTCTGAAGTGATCATTGGTGCTTATTCAGTAAAAGCATATAAATGAAAAATAATGCATGGCATCACACAGTTTGGGAAGGATTGGATTATTTGGATGCTTTGTCATTTCTATTTCTGTTTCAAATTTTGTCACAATATAGAAAATTGAGCTAGCTTAACGTGGGCATTTGATTCGTGTGTTTCTGAGCTCTAAATCAAACGTTACGGACGATTTAGTGTAGACATGTCAAGTTGATTAGTCATTTAAAGTGATCATTCTAAACTGATCATTGGTGCTGATTGAGTAAAGGCTTATAAATGAAGATAAATGCATGACATCACGCTGTTGGGGATAGATTGGATTACTTGGACATTCTGTCATATCAAGTTATATCTCAAATTTTGTCACAATATAGAAAATTGAGCAAGCTTAATGTGGGCATTCGATTCGTGTCATTCTGAGCTATAAATGAAAAGTTATGGACGATATAGTGCATACATGTCAAGTTGATCGGCTAGTTAAAATGATCATTCTAAAGTGATCGTTGGTGCTCATTGAGTAAAAGCTTGTAAATGAAGAATAATGCATGGCATCACGCAGTTTGGGAATGACTGGATTACTTGGAAGCTTTGTCATATCTATTTCTGTCTCAAATTTTATCACAATAAAGAAAATTGAGCTAGCTTAACGTAAGCATTGGATTCGTGTCATTCTGAGCTCTAAATCGAATGTTACGGGTGATTTAGTGCGAACATGTCAAGTTGATCGGACAGTGAAAATGATTATTCTAAACTGAACATTGGTGCTGATTGATTAAACGCTTATTAATGAAGCATAATGTGTAGAATCACACAGTTTTGGATAGATTGGATTACTTGGATGCATTGATGTATCTATTTCTTTTACAAATATTGGTTATACTATAGAAAATTGAGCTAGCTTAACGTGGGAATTGATTTGTGTGTTTTTGAGTTCTAAATTAAAAGTTATGAACTATTTAGTATGGACGATTTAGTGCAGACATGACAAGTTGATCGGCCAATTAAAATGATCATTCTAAACTGATGACTGGTCCTCATCAAGTAAATTCTTATAAATGAAAAATAATGCATGGCATCTCGCATTTTGGGATGCATTGGATTTCTTGGATGCTTTATTGTATCTATTTCTGTCTCAAATTTTATCACAATATAGAAAATTTAGCTAGCTTAGCGTGGACATTGGATTCGTGTCATTCTATGTTTTAAATCAAAAGTTACGGACGATTTAGTGCGGACGTGTCAGGTTTAGTGGCCAGTTAAAGTGATCATTCTAAACAGATCATTGGTGCTCATTGAGTAAAGGCTTATAAATGAAGCATAAAGCATGGCATCACACAGTTTGATATAGATTGGATTACTTGGACGCTTTGTCGTATCTATTTATGTCTCAAATGGTGTTACTATATAGAAAATTGAGCTTGCTTAACATGGGCATTGGATTCGTGTCATTCTTAGTTTTAAATCAAAAATTACGGACAATTTAGTGCGGACATGTCAAGTTGAGTGGCCAGTTAAAGTGATCATTCTAAACAGATCATTGGTGCTCATTTAGTAAAGGCTTATAAATGAAGAAATAATGCATGGCAGAACGCAATTTGGGATTGACTGGATTACTTGGATGGTTTTCCGTATGTATTTATGTCTCAAATTTTGTCATAATATAGAAAATCGGCTAGCCAAACAAAGGCATTGGATTCGTGTCATTCTGAGCTGTAAATCAAAATATACAGACGATTTTCTACATACAAGTCAAGTTGATCGGCCAATTAAAGTAATCATTCAAAACTGATCATTGGTGCTCATTGATTAAAGGCTTATAAATGATGTATAATGCATGGCATCACACAGTTTGGGATAGATTGGATTACTTGAACGTTTTGTCGTGCCTATTTATGCCTCAAATTTTGTTACAATATCTAAAATTAAGCTAGCTTAACATGGGCATTGGATTTGTGTCATATTGAGCTCTAAATCAAAAGTTAAGTTCAATTTAGTGCGTACATTTCAAGTTGATCGGTCCGTTAAAGTGATCATTTTAAACTGATCACTTGGGCTCATTAAATAAAGGCTTATAAGTGAAGCATAAAGCATGGCATCACCCAGTTTGGGATAGATTAGATTACTTGAGCTCTTCGTCGTCTCTATTTTTTTCTCAAATTTTGTAAAAATATAGAAAATTGAGCTCGCTTAACGTGGGTAATGGATTTGTGTCATTTTGAGCTCAAATTCAAAATTTACTGACGATTTAGTGCGGACATGTCAAGTTTATCGGCCAGTTAAAGAGATCATCCTAAACTGAACAGTGGTGGTCATTGAGTAAATGCTTATAAATGAAGCCTAAAGAATGGCATCACGCTGTTTAGGATAGATCGGATTACTTGGACGCTTTGTCGTCTCTACTTTTGTCTCAAATTTTGTCAAAATATAGCAAATTTATCAACTTAACGTGAACATTGGGTTCATGTCATTATGAGCTCCAAATAGAGAGTTACGGACAATTTACTGTGGACTTGTCAAGTTGATCAGCCAGTTAATATAATTATTCTAAACTAATCATTGGTGCTCATTGAGTAAAGGCTTATAAATGAAGCATAATGCATACCATCAGACAATTTTGGATAGATTGGATTACCTGGACGCTTTGTCATATCTATTTCTGTCTCAAATTTTTTTCAAAATATAGAGAAATGAGCTAGCTTAACGTGGGCATTGGATTCGTGTCATTCTGAGCTCTAAATAAAAAGTTACAGAGGATTTAGTGTGGACATGTCAAGTTGATTGGCCAGTTAAAGTGATCATTCTAAACTTATCATTGGTGCTCATTAACTAAAATCTTATAATTGAAGCCTATAGAATGGCATCACGCAATTTGGGATAGATTGGATTACTTGGACACTTTGTCGTCTCTACTTCTATTTCAAAATTTTGTCAAAATATAGAAAATATATCTAGCTTAACGTGGCCATTGGATTCGTGTCATTATGAGCTCAAAATCATGAGTTATAGACGATTTACTGTGGACATATCAAGTTGATCGGCCAGTTAATAAGATTATTCTAAACTGATCTATGGTTGTCATTGAGTAAAGGCATGTAAATGAAGCAAAATGAATGGCATCACACAATTTTCAATAGATTGGATTACTTGAACGATTTGTCGTACCTATTTCTGTGTCAAATTTTGCTACAATATAGAAAATTGAGCTAGCTTAACGTGGGCATTGGATTTGTGTCATTCTGATCTTTAGATCAAAAATTTGGTTTTTGTATAGATTGGATTTCTTGGACGCTTTGTCATATCTATTTCTGTCTCAAATTTTGTCAAAAAATAGAGAATTGAGCTAGCTTAACGTGGGCATTAGATTCGTGTCATTCTGAGCTATCAAGCAAAATTTATCAACGATTTAGTGCGGACATGTCAAGTTGATGGGCCAGTTAAAGTGGTCATTCTAAGCTGATCATTAGTGGTCATTAAGTAAATGCTTATAAATGAAGCCTAAAGAATGGCATCACGCAGTTTGGGATAGATTGGGTTACTTGGACGCTTTGTCCTCTCTACTTCTGTCTCAAATTTTGTCAAAAAGATAGAAAATTTATCTAGTTTAACGTGGACATTGGATTCGTGTTAATATGAGCTCTAAATCAAGAGTTACGGACAATTTACTATGGACATGTCAAGTTGATCGGCCATTTAATATGATTATTCTAAGCTGATCTTTGGTGCTCATTGAGTAAAGGCTTATAAATGAATCATTATGCATGGCATCACACAATTTTCAATAGATTGGATTACTTGAATGATTTGTCGTATCTATTTATGTCTCAAATTTTGTTACAATATCTAAAATTGAGCTAGCTTAACATGGGCATTGGATTTGTGTCATTCTGAGCTATAAATCAAAAGTTAAGTTCAATTTAGTGCAGACATTTCAAGTTGATCGGCCTGTTAAAGGGATCATTTTAAACTGATCATTGGGGCTCATTAAGTAAAGGCTTGTAAATGAAGCATAAAGCATGTCATCACCCAGATTGCGATAGATTAGATTACTTGAGCGCTTCGTCGTCTCTATTTTTGTCTCAAGTTTTGGAAAAATATAGAAAATTGAGCTCGCTTAACGTGGGCATTGGATTTGTTTCATTATGAGCTCTGAATCAAAAGTTACCGATGATTTAGTACGGACATGTCAAGTTTATCGGCCACTTAAAGAGATCATCCTAAACTGACCAGAGGTGGTCATTGAGTGAATGCTTATAAATGAAGCCTAAAGAATGGCATCACGAAGTTTGGGATAGTTTGGATTACTTGGACGCTTTGTCGTCTCTACTTTTGTCTCAAATTTTGGAAAAATATAGCAAATTTATCAACTTTACGTGGATATTGGATTCGTGTCATTATGAGCTCAAAATCAAGAGTTACGGACGATTTACTGTGGACATGTCAAGTTGATCGGCCAGTTAATATAATTATTCTAAACAAATCATTGGTGCTCATTGAGTAAAGGCTTATAAATGAAGCATAATGCATGGCATCAGACACTTTTGGATAGATTGGATTGCCTGGACGCTTTACTATTTTGGTCTGAAATTTTGTCAAATTATTGAGAATTGAGCTAGCTTAACGTGGACATTGGATTCGTGTCATTCTCAGCTCTAAATCAAAAGTTACAGACGGTTTAGTGCGGATATGTCAAGTTGATGGACAAGTTAAAGTGATCATTCTAAACTTATCATTGGTGCTCATTAAGTAAAGGCTATAAATGAAGCCTAAAGAATGGCATCACGCAGTTTGGGATAGATTGGATTACTTGGACGCTTTGTCATCTCTACGTCAGTCTCAAATTTTCCCAAAATATCAAAAATTTATCTAGTTTAACGTGGGCATTGGATTCGTGTCATTATGAGCCCTAAATCAAGAGTTACGGACAATTTACTGTGGACATGTCAAGTTGATTAGCCATTCAATATGACTATTCTAAACTGATCATTGGTTCTCATTGCGTAAAGGCATATAAATGAAGCATAATGCATGGCATGACACAATTTTCGATAGATTGGATTATTTGGAAGCTTTGTCGTATCTATTTTTGTCTCAAATTTTGTTACAATATATAAAATTGAGCTAGCTTAATGTGGGCATTAGATTTGCATAATTCTGAGCTCTAAATCAAAAGTTAAGGACGATTTAGTGCCGTCATGTCAAGTTTATCTAACACTTAAAGTGATCATTCTAAAGTGATCATTGGTACTCAATAGGTAAAGGCTTCCAAATGAAGCATAAAACATGGCATCTCACAGTTTGGGATAGATTGGATTACTTGGATGCTATCTCGTCTCTATTCTTTTCTCAAATTTTGTAAAAGTATAAAAAATTTAGCTAGCTTAAGTGGGCACTGGATTTGTGTCCTTCTCAGCTATAAATCAAAAGTTATGCTGATTTAGTACAGACATGTGAAGTTGATCCACCAGATAAAGAGATCATTTTTAACTGATTTGTGGTGCTCATTGACTAAAGGCTTATAAATAAAGCATAAGGCATGAAATCGTGCAGTTTGGGATCGATCGGATTACTTGGACGCTTTTTCATATCTAGTTCTGTCTCAAAATTTTGTCACAATATTGAAAATTGAACTAGCTTAATGTGGGCATTGGACTCGTGTCATTATGAACTCTATATCAAAAGTTACCGATGATTTAGTGCGAACATGTCAAGTTGATCGGCCAGTTAATATGATTTTTGTAAAGTGATCATTGGTGCCCATTGAGTAAAGGCTTATAAATGAAGCATAATGCATGGCAGCACAGAGTTTTGGATAGATTGGATTACTTGGAGGCTTTGTCGTCTATATTTGTGTATCAAATTTCGGAAAAATACAGAAAATTGAGCTAGCTTAACGTGGGCATTGGATTCATGTGTTTCCGAGCTTTAAATGAAAAGTTACGAACGATTTAGTGCGGACATGTCAAGTTGATCAGCCAATTAATAGGACATTCTAAACTGGTCATTGGTGCTTATTGTGTAAAGGCTTATAAATGAAGCATAGTGCATGGCATCACACAGTTTTGGATAGATTGGATTACTTGGACGCTTTTTCTTATCTATTTATGTCTCAAATTTTATTAAAATATAGAAAATTAAACTACCTAAATGTGGGCATTGGATTCATGTGTTTCTAAGCTCTAAATTGAAAGTTACACATGATTTAGTGCGGACATATCAAGTTGATCAGCCTGTTAAAGTGATCATTATAAACTGATCATTGGTGCTCATTAAGTAAAGGCTTATAAATGATGGATAAAGCATGGCATCACGGAGTTTGTGATAGATTGGATTACTTGGACGCTTTGCCGTTTGTATTTCTATTTCAAATTTTGTCAAAATATCGAAAAGTGAGTTAGTTTAAAGTGGGCATTGGATTCATGTCATACTTGGCCCTAAACAAAAATTTACAAACGATTTAGTGCGGACATGTCAAGTTGATCAGCCAGTTAAAGGGATCATTCTAAACTGATCATTGGTGCTCATTAAGAAAATGCTTATAACAGAAGCATAATGCATGGCACCACGGAGTTTGGGATATATTGGAATACTTGGACGCTTTGTCGTCTCTTTTTATCTCTCAAAGTTTGTGAAAATATAGAGAAATGAGCTAGCTTAACGAGGACATTGGATTTGTGTCATTCTGAGCTCTAAATCAAAATTTACGAACGATTTAATGTGTACATGTCAAGTTGATCGGCCAGTTAAAGTGATCATTCTAAATTGTTCAATGGTGCTCATTAAGTTAAGGCTTGTAAGCGTATCTATTTTTGCCTCAAATTTTGTTACAGTATAAAAATTTGAGCTAGCTTAACGTGCGCATTGTATTCGAATATTTCTCAGCTCCAGTTCAAAAGTTAAGGACGATTTATTGCAGACATGTCAAGTTGATCGGCTAGTTAAAGTGATCATTCTAAACTGAACATTTGTGCTCATAAACTAAAGGCTTATAAATGAAACATAAATCATAGCATCACACAGTTTGGGAGAGATTGGATTACTGGGACGTTTTTTCGTCTCTATTTCTGTCTCAAATTTTGTAATTAATATAGAAAATTGAGCTACCTTAATGTGGGTATTTGATTTGTGTCATTTTGAACATTAAATCAAAAGTTACGGACGATTTAGTGCGGACATGTCAAGTTTATCGGCCTGTTAAAGTGATCATTCTAAACTGAACAGCGGTGCTCATTTAGTAAAGGTTTATAAATGAAGCATAAGGCATGGCATCGTGTAGTTAGGGATAGATTGGATTACATGGACGCTTTTTCGTATCTAGTTCTATCTATAATTTTGTCACAATATTGAAAATTGAACTAGGTTAATGTGGACATTGGATTCGTGTCATTCCGAGCTCTAAATCAAAAGTTACGGACAATTTAGTGCGGACGATTTAGTGCGGACATGTCATGTTAATCAGCCAGTTAAAGTGATCATTCTAAACTGATCATTGGTGCTCATTGAGTAAAGGCTTCTAACTGAAGCATAATGTATGGCATCACACAGTTTTGGATATATTGGATTACTTGGACGCTTTGTCATATCTATTTTTGTCTCAAATTTTATTACTAAATAGAAAATTGAGCTAGATTAACGTGGACATTGGATTCGTGTGTTTTGGAGCTCTAAATCGAAAGATACACACGATTTAGTGCAGACATGTTAAGTTGATCGACCAGTGAAAGTGATCATTCTAAACTGACCGTTGGTGCTGATTGAGTAAACGCTTATAAATGAAGCATAATGAATAGCATCACACAGTTTTGGATAGATTGGATAACTTGTTTGCTTTGTCGTATCTATTTTTGTCTCAAATTTCGTTACACTATAGAAAATTGAGCTAACTTAACGTGGGTATTGAATTCGTGTGTTTCTGATCTTTAAATAAAAAGTTACAGACGATTTTGTGTAGACATGTCTGTTAGAATATTGAGATTATAGAGGAGAAATGTGAAGAATTGAATCTGAAAACTCAAAGAGAAGTATGAGAAAATGAGAAATGACTTAGACTTATGGAGAAGAATCTCCTAAGAGTATATTTATACATTGAGTCTTTACAGCCCTTTTATAGAGGATTTACAATGTGAACACAAAAGAAAACGAATTCAAACTTGTGAATGAGTTTGAATAGAGGAGGAGCCTGTCAACAACCAATGAGAAGAGAGGAGACAGCATGGGCATGACTGTTTGGGGTGGTTGCCAAGACTGTGTGCAGCATGGGCATGACTGTTTGGTGTGGGTGCCAAGACTGTGTGCAGCANTTGTTCAATGGTGCTCATTAAGTTAAGGCTTGTAAGCGTATCTATTTTTGCCTCAAATTTTGTTACAGTATAAAAATTTGAGCTAGCTTAACGTGCGCATTGTATTCGAATATTTCTCAGCTCCAGTTCAAAAGTTAAGGACGATTTATTGCAGACATGTCAAGTTGATCGGCTAGTTAAAGTGATCATTCTAAACTGAACATTTGTGCTCATAAACTAAAGGCTTATAAATGAAACATAAATCATAGCATCACACAGTTTGGGAGAGATTGGATTACTGGGACGTTTTTTCGTCTCTATTTCTGTCTCAAATTTTGTAATTAATATAGAAAATTGAGCTACCTTAATGTGGGTATTTGATTTGTGTCATTTTGAACATTAAATCAAAAGTTACGGACGATTTAGTGCGGACATGTCAAGTTTATCGGCCTGTTAAAGTGATCATTCTAAACTGAACAGCGGTGCTCATTTAGTAAAGGTTTATAAATGAAGCATAAGGCATGGCATCGTGTAGTTAGGGATAGATTGGATTACATGGACGCTTTTTCGTATCTAGTTCTATCTATAATTTTGTCACAATATTGAAAATTGAACTAGGTTAATGTGGACATTGGATTCGTGTCATTCCGAGCTCTAAATCAAAAGTTACGGACAATTTAGTGCGGACGATTTAGTGCGGACATGTCATGTTAATCAGCCAGTTAAAGTGATCATTCTAAACTGATCATTGGTGCTCATTGAGTAAAGGCTTCTAACTGAAGCATAATGTATGGCATCACACAGTTTTGGATATATTGGATTACTTGGACGCTTTGTCATATCTATTTTTGTCTCAAATTTTATTACTAAATAGAAAATTGAGCTAGATTAACGTGGACATTGGATTCGTGTGTTTTGGAGCTCTAAATCGAAAGATACACACGATTTAGTGCAGACATGTTAAGTTGATCGACCAGTGAAAGTGATCATTCTAAACTGACCGTTGGTGCTGATTGAGTAAACGCTTATAAATGAAGCATAATGAATAGCATCACACAGTTTTGGATAGATTGGATAACTTGTTTGCTTTGTCGTATCTATTTTTGTCTCAAATTTCGTTACACTATAGAAAATTGAGCTAACTTAACGTGGGTATTGAATTCGTGTGTTTCTGATCTTTAAATAAAAAGTTACAGACGATTTTGTGTAGACATGTCTGTTAGAATATTGAGATTATAGAGGAGAAATGTGAAGAATTGAATCTGAAAACTCAAAGAGAAGTATGAGAAAATGAGAAATGACTTAGACTTATGGAGAAGAATCTCCTAAGAGTATATATACATTGAGTCTTTACAGCCCTTTTATAGAGGATTTACAATGTGAACACAAAAGAAAACGAATTCAAACTTGTGGATGAGTTTGAATAGAGGAGGAGCCTGTCAAAAACCAATGAGAAGAGAGGAGACAGCATGGGCATGACTGTTTGGTGTGGTTGCCAAGACTGTGTGCAGCATGGGCATGACTGTTTGGTGTGTTTGCCAAGACTGTGTGCAGCATGGGCATGACTTTTCCACCTTGATTCTTCTCCCAAGGTAGCTATTTAACCATTTCAACCATGTGGTTAATAATAACCCATCCTTTTTCATTTCCCTTGTTATTAAAACTGAATTTTCGTGCTCACACTTGCCTTGTAGGTCAAGATAGGTCTTATTTGATTTTCCTATGTCAATAATGTCAAGTTGATCGGCGAGTTAAAATGATCATTTTAAACTAATCATTGGTGCTCATTAAGTGAGGCACAGAAATGAGGCATAAAGCATGGCATCACACATTTTGGGATAGATTGGATTACTTGTACGCTTTGTTGTATCCAGTTCTGTTTCAAATTTTGTCATAACATAGAAAATTGAACTAGCTTAATGTGGGTAATTGATTCGTGTCATTCTAAGCTGTAAATTAAAAGTATTGACGATTTAATGCGGACATGACAAGTTGATCGGCCACTTAAAATGATCATTCTAAACTGATCATTGGTTATCACTAAGTAAAAGCTTATAAATGAAAAATAATGCATGGCATTACACAGTTTGGGAAAGGTTGGATTACTTGTATGCTTTGTCGTATCTAATTCTGTCTCAAAATTTTTCACAATATAGAAAATTGAGCTAGCTTAATATCGGTTGATTCATGTCATTCAGAGTTCTAAATCAAAATTTAAGGACGATTTAGTGCGGACATGTCTAGTTGATAGGCCAAGTAAAGTGATCATTCTAAACTGATCATTGGTGCTGATTGAGTAAAGGCTTAAAAATGAAGCATAATGGATGGCATCACGCAGTTTGGATAGATTGGATTACTTGGACGCTTTTTCGTAACTAGTTCTGTCTCAAATTTTTACATAATATAGAAAATTGAATTAATTTAATGTGGGCATTGGATTCAGTGTCATTCTGATCTACAAATCAAAAGTTATGAACAATTTAGTGCACACATGTCAAGTTTATTGGCCAGTAAAAATGCTCATTTTTAACTGATCATTGATGCTCAATGAGTAAACGCTTATAAATGAAGAATATTGCATCGCATCACGCAGTTTGCCATGCAATATTCCCTGCAAAACTCAAAACTCCCTGCAAAACTCTTTCACCGTGCCCTCCTGCCTTAACGTGAGGAGACATTCATTTGGAGACACCTATCGTCTCACTGCGAAAGTCTTTGTCAGACGCATTTTCATATTGTTCCAGTTCCGGAAGAGATTTCTCTCCCTTTCCCACCGGAACCATTCAAGTGCCGGCTCAGCTGTTGTTGAATACTATCCAGGTTTCATTCCAAGTCCCCGATCTTACCCATTTCTACCTGCATCCTCTCTACCATCTCTTTCAACGTGAGGTCAGCATCTTTTCCCCCATCTGTTTTCTTCACCATGGTCACAGAACACTTGCTCTGATATCAAATGGTAAGAGTGATGATTACAAATAAGGACTTAAGCTTGTATTCAATCCAGAAATTCAATACAACTTCCGATACCCAAAAAAAGAACCTTCCTCCTCCCTTTTATCCTCTGTCACCAAATCTCCCTGCTGATTGTCCTCTACCGTACCTTGCTCGTCCTCCCCAACTGTCTGCCTACATGTCTCTTACACTAACCGGAATCTGATCCTCCCCTTTGGTGGATTCACTCGACAGCTCCCTCTCTTTGGGCTTCTCTTCTGGCTGGCCCATTCTTACTTGCTCTTCATCTCTACTGGACTCTCCTCCCTGTTTTCCCAACTGTTGGGAATTCCTCTCCACTTCCTGTCTATGCTCCTCAGGTACTTTCTTCTTAGTTCGCCTTTGGTATTGGTAAAGGATCGGAGGATGGCAGTGTAGATATGTCAAGTTGGTCTGCCAGTTAAAATGATCATTCTAAACTGATCGTTAGTGGTCATTGAGTAAAAGCTTATAAATAAAAAATAATGCAAGGGATCACGCAGTTTGGGATAGACTGGATTACTTGGACGCTTTGTCGTATCTATTTTTGTGTCAAATTTTGTCATAATATAAAAAATTGAGCTAGCTTAACGTGGACATTGAATTCATGTCTTTCTGAGCTCTAAATCAAAAGTTACTGACGATTTAGTGTGGACATGTCAAGTTTATTAGCTAGTTAAAGTGATCATTATAAACGGATCATTGGTGCTGATTTAGTAAAGGCTAATAAATGAGGCATAATGCATGGCATCACACAGTTTTGGATTGATTTTATTACTTGTACACTTTGTCTTATATATTTATGTCTCAAATTTTGTTAAACTATAGAAAATTGAGCTAGCTTAACATGGGCATTGGATTCGTGTGTTTCGGAGCCCTAAATCAAAAGTTACGGGCGATTTAGTGTGGACAGTTTAGTGCGGACATGTCAAGTTGAACGGCTAGTTAAAATGATCATTCTAAGCTGATCATTGGTGCTTATTGAGTAAAAGCTTATAAATGAAAAATAATGCATGGCATCATGCTGTTTGTGATGGATTAGATTACTTGGACGCTTTGTCGTATCTATTTTGTCTCAAATTTTGTCACAATATAAAACATCGAGATAGCTTAACGTGGGCATTTGATCCGTGTCATTATGAGCTCTATATACAAAGTTATGAACGATTTAGTGCGGACATGTCAAGTTGATCAGCCAGTTAAAGTGATAATTCTAAACTTATCATTGGTGCTCATTAAATAAAGTCTTATAACTGAATCATAATGCATGGCATCACATAGTTTTGGATAGATTGGTTTACTTGGCGGCTTTGTCGTATCTATTTCAGTCTCTAATTTTGTTAAAATATAGAAAATTAAGCAAGTTTAACGTGAACATTGGATTTGTGTCATTTTGAGCTCTAAAGCAAAAGTTACAGACGATTTAATATTGTCAGGTCAAGTTGAGTGGTCAGTTAAAGTGATCATTCTAAACAGATCATCGGTGCTCATTAACTAAAGGCTTATAAATGAAGCATAAAGCATGTAATCAAGTAGTTTGGATAGATTGGATTACTTGGATGCTTTGTTGTCCCTATTTCTGTCTTAAATTTTGTCAAAATATCAAAATTGAGCTTGCTTAACATGGCCGCTGGATTCGTGTCATTCTTAGTTCTAAATAAAAATTTATGGACGATTTAGTGCAGACATGTCAAGTTGATCGGCCATTTAAAATGATCATTCTAAACTGATCATTGGTGCTCATTGAGTAAATGCTTATAAATGAAGAATAAATCCTGGCATCACACAGTTTGGGATGGACTGGATTACTTGAACGCATTGTCATATCTATTTATTTCTCAAATTTTGTCACAATGTAGAAAATTGAGCTAGCTTAACGTCGGCATTGGATTCTTGTCATTCTGAGCTCCAAATCAAAAGTTACAGACAATTTAGTGCGGACAAGTCAAGTTGATCGGCCAGTTAAAGTGATCATTCTTGGAGCTCATTGAGTAAAGGCTTATAAATGAAGCATAATGCATGGCATCACGCAGTTCGGGATAGATTGGATTACTTGGACACTTTGTCGTATCTATTTCAGTCTCATATTTTGTCACAATATAGAAAAATGAACTAGCTTAATGTGGGAAATTGATTGTTGTCATTCTGAGCTATAAATCAAAAGTTATCGACGATATAGTGCATACATGTCAAGTTGATCGGCCCGTTAAAATGAACATTCTAAACTCATCGATGGTGCTCATTGAGTAAATGATTATAAATGAAGAATAATGCATGGCATCACGCAGTTTGGGATGGACTGGATTAATTGGACGCTTTGTCATATATATTTATGTTCCAAATTTTGTCACATTATAGAAAATTGAGCTACCTTAAAGTGGTCATTGGATTCGTGTCATTATGAGCTCTAAATCAAAAGTTACGAACGATTTAATGCGGACATATCAAGTTGACCGGCCAGTTAAAGTGATCATTCTAAACTTATCGTTGGTGCTCATTGCGTAAAAGCTTATAAATGGAGCATAACGATGGCATCACACAGTTTTGGATATATGGGATTACTTGGATGCTTTTTCGTATCTAATTCTGTCTCAAATTTTGTTACACGATAGAAAATTGTGGTAGCTTAACTTGGGCATTGGATTCGTGTCATTTTGAGCTACAAATCAAAAGTTATGGACGATTTAGTGAAGACATGTCAAGTTGATTCGCCAGTTAAATTAATCGTTCTTAACTGATCATTGGTGCTCATTGAGTAAACGCTTATAAATGAAGAATAATCCATGGCATCGTGCAGGTTGGGATAGATTGGATTACTTGGACGCTTTATCGTATCTATTTATTTCTCAAACTTTATCACAATATTTAAAATTGAGCTAGCTTAACGTGGGCATTGAATTCGTGCCATTCACAGCTCTAAATCCAAAGTTACAGATGATTTAGTGTGGACATGTCAAGTTGATCGGCCAGTTAAAGTGATCATTCTAAATTGAGCATTGGTCCTTATTGAGTAAAGGGTTATAAATGAAGCATAATGCATGGATCAACGCAGTTTGGGATAGATTAGATTACTCGGACGCTTTGTCATACCTGGTGTTGTCTCAAATTTTGTCACAATATAGAAAATTGAACTAGCTTAATGTGGGCAATTTATTTGTGTCAATCAGAGCTATAAATCAAAAGTTATGGACGATATAGTGCATACATGTCAAGTTGATCGACTAGTTAACATGATCATTCTAAACTGATTGTTGGTGCTCACTGAGTAACAGCTTATAAATGAAGAATAATGCATGGCATCACGCAGTTTGGGACGGATTGGATTACTTAGACGCTTTGTCGTATCTATTTCTATCTCAAATTTTGTCACAATATAAAAAATTGAGCTAGCTTAAAGTGGGCATTGGATTCCTATCATTATGGGCTCTAAATCAAAAGTTACTGACGATTTAGTGTGGACATGTCAAGTTGATCGGCTAGTTAAAGTTATCATTCAACTAATCATTTGTTCTCATTGAGTGAATGCTTATAAATGGAGCATAATGCATGGCATCACACAGTTTTGGATAGATTGGATTACTTGGACGATTTGTCGTATCAATTTCTGCCTCACATTTTGTTTCACTATAGAAAATTAAGCTAGCTTAATGTGGGCATTGCATTCGTGTGTTTCTGAGCTGTAAATCGAAAGTTACGAACGATTTAGTTGGACATGTGAAGTTTACCGTTGAGTTAAAATGATCGTTCTAAACTGACCAATGGTGCTCATTCAGTAAAGGCTTATAAATGAAGCATAAAGCATGGCATCACGTAGTTTGGGGTAGATTGGATTTCTTGGACGCTTTGTCGTCTCTATTTCTGTCTCAATTTTTGAAAAAAATATATGAGATTTAGCTAGCTTAACATGGGCATTGGATTCGAGTCATTCGGAGCTCTAAATCAAAAGTTATTTACAATTTAGTGCGGACATGTCAAGTTAATCGGCCAGTTAAAATGATCATTCTAAACTGATCATTGGCGCTCATTAAGTAAAGGCTTATAAATGAAGCATAAAGCATGGTATCACACAGTTTGGGATAGATTAGATTACTTGGATGGATGTTTTGTCATCTCTATTTCTATCTCAAATTTTGTAAAAATATAGAAAATTGAGCTAGCTTAACGTGGGCATTGGATTCGTGTCATTCTGAGCTCTAAATCAAAAGTTATGGACAATATAGTGCAGACATATCAAGTTGATCAGCTAGTTAAAATGATAATTCTAAACTGATTACTTCTGATCATTAAGTAAATGCTTATAAATGAAGCATAAAGCATGGCATCACATAGATTTGGATATACTAGATTACTTTAACGCTTTGTCGTATCTATTTATGTGTCAAATTTTGTTATAATATAGAAAGTTGAGCTAGCTTAACGGGGGCATTGGATATGTGTCATTTGAGCTCTAAATCAAAAGTTACGGATGATTTTGTGCGGACATATCAAGTTGAGTGGCCAGTTAAAATGATCATTCTAAACAGATCATTGGTGCAGATTAACTTAAGGCTTATAAATGGAGCATAAAACATGGCATCAAGTAGTTTGGATAGATTGGATTACTTGGACGCTTTATCATCTCAATTGTTGTCTCAAATTTTGTCAAAATATAGAAAATTGAGCTAGTTGAACGTGGGCATTGGATTCATGTCATTCTCAGCTCTAAATCAAAAGCTTTTGACGATTTAGTATGGACATGTCAAGTTGATCGGCCAGCAAATATGATTACTTTAAAGTGATCATTGGTGCTCATTGAGTAAAGGCTTATAAATGAAGCATAATGCATGGCCTCATGGAGTTTGGGATAGATTTGATTACTTGGATGTTTTGTCGTATATAGTTCTGTCTCAAACTTTGTCACAATGTAGAAAATTGAGCTAGCTTAATGTGGGAATTGGATTCTTGTCGTTCTGAGCTATAAAGCAAAAGTTATGGATGATTTAGTGCAGAGATGTCAAGTTGATCGGCCAGTTAAAATTGTTATTCTAAACAGCTCATTGGTGCTCATTGAGTAAAGGCTTATAAACGAAGAATAATGCGTGGCATCACGCAGTTTTGGATGAACTGGATTACTGGGACAGTTTTTCGTATCTATTAATGTCTCAATTTTTTCATAATATAGAAAATTGAACTAGCTTAACGTGGGCATTGGATTCGTGTTATTCTGAACAGTAAATCAAAAGTTAGGGACGATTTAGTGCGGATATATCAAGTTGATCGGCCAGTTAAAGTGATCATTCTAAACTGGTCATTGGTGCTCATTAAGTAAAGTCTTATAAATGAAGCATAATGCATGACATCACGCAGTTTGGGATAGATTGGATTACTTGGACGCTTTGTCGTAACTAGTTCTGTCTCAAGTTTTGTCACAATATAGAAACTTAAGCTAGCTTAACGTGGGAATTGGATTCGTGTGTTTTGGAGCTCTAAATCAAAAGTTACGGACGATTTAGTGCGGACGATTTAGTGCGGACATGTCATGTTGATCGGCCAGTTAAAGTGATCATTCTAAACTGATCATTAGTGCTCATTGAGTAAAGGCTTCTAACTGAAGCATAATGTATGGCATCACATAGTTTTGGATATATTGGATTACTTGGACGCTTTGTCATATCTATTTCTGTCTCAAATTTTATTACTACCTAGAAAATCGAGCTAGATTAACATGGACATTGGATTCGTGTGTTTTGGAGCTCTAAATCGAAAGATACATACGATTTAGTGCAGACATGTTAAGTTGATCGACCAGTGAAAGTGATCATTCTAAACTGACAATTGGTGCTGATTGAGTAAACGCTTATAAATGAAGCATAATGCTTAGCATCACACAGTTTTGGATAGATTGGATTACTTGTTTGCTTTGTCGTATCTATTTTTGTCTCAACTTTTGTTACACTATAGAAAATTGAGCGAACTTAACTTGGGCATTGAATTCGTGTGTTTCTGATCTTTAAATCAAAAGTTACAAACGATTTTGTGTAGACGTGTCAAGTTGATTGGCGAGTTAAAATGATCATTTTAAACTAATCATTTGTGCTCATTAAGTGAGGCATAGAAATGAGGCATAAAGCATGGCATCACACATTTTGGGATAGATTGGATTACTTGTACGCTTTGTTGTATCCAGTTCTGTTTCAAATTTTGTCATAACATAGAAAATTGAACTAGCTTAATTTGGGTAATTGATTCGTGTCATTCTAAGCTGTAAATTAAAAGTATTGACGATTTAATGCGGACATGACAAGTGGATCGGCCACTTAAAATGATCATTCTAAACTGATCATTGGTTATCACTAAGTAAAAGCTTATAAATGAAAAATAATGCATGGCATCACACAGTTTGGGAAGGGTTGGATTACTTGTATGCTTTGTCGTATCTAATTCTGTCTCAAAGTTTTTCACAATATAGAAAATTGAGCTAGCTTAAAATCAGAATTTGATTCATGTCATTCATAGTTCTAAATCAAAATTTACGGACGATTTAGTGCGGACATGTCAAGTTGATAGGCCAATTAAAGTGATCATTCTAAACTGATCATTGGTGCTGATTGAGTAAAGGCTTAAAAATGAAGCATAATGGATGGCATCACGAAGTTTGGATAGATTGGATTACTTGGACGCTTTTTCGTATCTAGTTCTGTCTCAAATTTTTACTTAATATAGAAAATTGAACTAGATTAAGGTGGGCATTGGATTCAGTGTCATTCTGATCTACAAATCAAAAGTTATGAAAAATTTAGTGCACACATGTCAAGTTTATTGGCCAGTTAAAATGCTCATCTTTAACTAATCATTGATGCTCAATGAGTAAACGCTTATAAATGAAGAATATTGCATCGCATCACGCAGTTTGCCATGCAATATTCCCTGCAAAACTCAAAACTCCCTGCAAAACTCTTTCACCGTGCCCTCCTGCCTTAACGTGAGCAGACATTCATCTGGATATGCCGATCGTCTCACCGTGAAAGTCTTTGTCAGACGCGTTTTCATATTGTTCCAGTTCCGGAAGGGATTTCTCTCCCTTTCCCACAGGAACCATTCAAGTGCCGGCTCAGCTGTTGTTGAATACTATCCAGGTTTCATTCCAAGTCCCCGATCTTACCCAGTTCTACCTGCATCCTCTCTACCATCTCTTTCAACGTGAGGTCAGCAACTTTTCCCCCATCAGTTTTTTTCACCATGGTCACAGAACACTTGCTCTGATATCAAATGGTAAGAGTGATGATTACAAATAAGGACTTAAGCTTGTATTCAATCCAGAAATTCAATACAAGTTCCGATACCCAAAAAAAGAACCTTCCTCCTCCCTTTTATCCTCTGTCACCAAATCTCCCTGCTGATTCTCCTCTACCGTACCTTGCTCGTCCTCCCCAACTGTCTGCCTACATGTCTCTTACACTAACCGGAATCTGATCCTCCCCTTTGGTGGATTCACTCGACAGCTCCCTCTCTTTGGGCTTCTCTTCTGGCTGGCCCATTCTTACTTGCTCTTCATCTCTACTGGACTCTCCTCCCTGTTTTCCCAACTGTTGGGAATTCCTCTCCACTTCCTGTCTATGCTCCTCAGGTACTTT
>JAEVFF010000238.1:613525-869677 GCA_018901945.1 Pugionium dolabratum | reverse complement strand
AAACTGATCAATGGTGCTGATTGAGTAAACGCTTATAAATGAAGCATAATGCAAAGCATCACACAGTTTTGGATAGATTGCATTACTTGGACGCTTTGTCATATCTATTTTTGTCTCAAATTTTGTTACACTATAGAAAATTGAGCTAACTTAACGTGGGCATTGAATTCGTGTGTTTCTGAGCTCTAAATCAAAAGTTACAGACGATTTTGTACGGACATATCAAGTTGATCGGCAAGTTAAAATGATCATTCTAAATTAATCATTGGTGCTCATTAAGTGAAGCTTAGAAATGAGGCATAAAGCATAAAGGGCCCATAATACCTTGCCGCTAGCTTCTCATTGAGTCGTCTTGCTAATGTTTTCTGTCGATACGGCCTGAGTTTTAAGTAGACTCAATCTCCAACTGCAAACTGGACGTCACGACGGTGCCTGTCTGTTTGCTTTTTCATGAGCTGCTGAGCTCGAGACAGATGGCTCTTCAACTGAACCAGAACTAAGTCCCTTTCCAGCAATTGTTCCTCCAACTCTACTACCTTTGTCGAGCCATGTTTATACTTAAGCAACATTGGGGGATCTCAACCATACACGGCTTTGAAGGGTGACATTTTAATCGCTGAATGAAACGATGTGTTATACCAGAATCCCGCCCAGGGTAACTGCGTTGCCCACGTTTTGGGCTTCTCCCCCTCAAAGCACCGAAGATAAGTCTCCAATGTGCTGTTGATGACCTCAGTCTGTCCGTCAGTTTGCGGATGGTAAGTTGTGCTGGACTTTAATCCCGTCCCCGATAGACGAAATATTTCCTTCCAGAAACTGCTCAAAAACACCTTGTCTCTGTCTGAAATAATAGTCCTTGGAAATCCATGTAAACTGACCAGCTCTTTCAAAAATGTGAAAGCTATCTCAGCTGCAGAATAAGGATGCTTCAAGTTAACGAAGTGACTGTATTTGGACAGCCTGTCTACCACAACCATTATCGAGTTCATTCCCTTATAATGTGGCATTCCCTCCACAAAGTCCATTCTTATGTCTTCCCAAATTCTGTCCGGAATTGGCAAAGGCTGAAGGAGTCCGTTTGGCGACAATGTAGAGTACTTTTGACGTTGGCACACATGACATTCCAATACAAACCTCCTCATCTCCGTCATCATCCCCGACCAATAAAACAGCTCGGCTATCCGTTTCTGAGTCTGTAATACTCCCGCGTGACCCCCACATCTTCCACTGTGAAATTTCACTAAGATTTGCCTGATTGAGCTGGTCCCTGGTGCCACCACTAGTTTTCCTCTGTGTAACAGCCTCCACTGTACGAGAGAGTAATCCGGGTGTGTTGTCGGGTCTGCTTGGATTTCGGCTATCAATTTCTGCAATTCTGGATGCTGTTCCACTTCCTGACTGATATCCTCTAACTGCACATCGGCTGGAATCGTGATTGCAAACAGAGATGAGAGTGTACCATACCTGGATAATGCATCTGCCACTCTGTTTTTGGTTCCCGGTTTGTACTGAATATCAAAGTCATAGCCCAAGAGTTTAATCAACCGTTTCTGATAATCCAAACTAACCTCCCCCTTCTCTAGTAGGAACTTAAGGCTTTTCTGGTCTGTTTTTACCAAGAATCGCATTCCCAACAGGTAGTGCCTCCACTTCTGGACAGCCAGCACTGACGCCATCAACTCTTTCTTATAAACTGATTTTAACCGTCCTCGATCCGTTGAGGCTCTGCTGTAGAACGCGATTGGTCTTTGGGATTGCATAAGCATGGCTCCAAGTCCATAACCTGAAGCGCCAGCTTCTACAACAAATAATTCAGTGAAATCGGGCAGTTTGAGAACAGGTACCCTGGTCATTGCTCCCTTGAGTTGCTGAAAAGCTTGTCTCGCCTCAGAATTCCACTGGAATCCGTCCATTTTTAGCAACATGGTCAATGGCCTCACTATTTTCCCATAACCGCTCACAAACTGCCTATAATATCCGGTTAACCCCAAGAACCCTCTGAATTCTTTTACCGTGGTTGGTTACGTCCACCCTACCATGGCTGAAATTTTCTCCGGATCGGCTTCTACTCCGTGTGCTGAGATTATGTGCCCCAAATATTCAATCTTCCGACTGCTGAAATGACACTTCTTGTGATTAGCATAAATTTGTTGCTGGCTCAAGACTTCCATTACCTTCTCTAAGTGTTGGAGGTGCTGCTGGTCGTCTGCGCCATATACCAAAATGTCATCAAGAAAACGAGGAGAAACCTTCTGAGATAGGGCCCAAAACATCATTCATTAGAGACTGAAACGTCGCTGGGGCATTGGTGAGTCCGAACGGCATCACACGGAATTCGTAGTGCCGGAGCAAGATCTCGAACTCCCGTCTTTCTTCTTGACGAGGATGGCCGGGATGGAAAAAGGACTACCACTAGGTTGAATGATTCCGGCAGCCATCATATCCGATACTTGTTTCTCTATTTCTTCTTTCTGAATTTGCGGATAACGGTAAGGTCTAACCTTCACCGGTCCGGCACCCTCTTTCAGGATGATCGCGTGTTCTCATCCCCTAGACGGGGGTAATCCTCGCGGCTCCTCAAACACCCCTGTGTATCTCATTAACAGCTCCTGTAATTTAGGGTCGTCCTTCCGGATTTCTGGAGACCTTTCCGACTGTAATACCTCCGAATTCAATTAGGACTCCTGCCTCACACCTCTGCACCGTCTTCCATAGAGATTTCAGTGAAGCAGCCGAAGTGCAGAGTCCTGGTTCCCCTCTGAGTACCACCTTCTCTCTACCTACCTGAAACTTCATAACTTGCATTTTCCAATTAATTTCCATTTACCCCAATGTCTCTAACCACTCCATGCCCAAAATAACGCCAGTGCTTCCAAGCCGAATGGGAAGGAAATCGGCGATGACTGTCGTACCTGGAAGCTCGAGCTGCAACCCTTTGTGAACTCCTCCACCTCGTATGGAGATTCCCATGGCAAGGAGAACTCCGTACCCACTGGTTGCCTCAGCCTTCAGGTTTAACGCATTCACCAACTCCTCAGATAAAAAATTGTGTGACACCCCAATATCAATCATGATGATGACCTCCCTACCTCGGATTTTTCCTCTCAATTTCATAGTACAAGGCTACGACGACTCAACGAGGGTATTGAGGGACAGTTCTGCGATTTCCATCATTCCTCCTTCTCTGGGCTCGTCTTCTTCCCCGATTTCTTCGTCCTGCCCTATCACCTCCCTTTCGGTTCCATCGAGCCTGATTTCAGTGACCTGCAACTCGCGAAAGCGGCATCGGTGGCCCATTCCCCATTTCTCGTCACATTTGAAGCATAAACCTTGATTCTTGCGGTATTGGAGATCGCTTTCTGAGAAGCGACGTAATGGTGGCCGCCAATTCCCCAATCTGTTCGTGTAGGGCTTTGCACAAGTTCCTTCTCCTTTTGCTTGAAATGACGTCGCTCGGGTTTGGGTCACATTTGGGCTGACTGATTTAACCCACGTGGGTCTCGTGGTATTTCGATTCTCGGCGCACTCGAGCTTCCCTTTCGCCCCAGCTCGCGCCGAACTCCCATGGATCTCAGGCCCGTTGTCGATCTGGTTCCAGTCCTCCACGCCTTGGGCCACCGCCATCATTCAATCTAGCCCCTGTGGTTCAAACAGACGCACGCCGGCTCGGATCGATAGAAGCAACCCAACCATAAAGAGTTTCTCCAGCACTGGTTCGTGGGTGTCCTCCGTATGATCTGCTAAAACTCAAAACTCCCTGCAAAACTCTTTCACGGTGCCCTCCTGCCTTAATGTGAGCAGACGTTCATCTGGAGATACCGATCGTCTCACCACGAAAGTCTCTGTCAGACGCGTTTTCATATTGTTCCAGTTCCTGAAGGGATTTCTTTCCCTTTCCCACTGGAACCATTCAAGTGCCTCCCCATAAAAACTTATTCCCGCAACCCAGATCTTCTCCTCCTTGGAAAAATGCCCCAGTTCGAAGTACTGTTCGATGCGAAATAGCCAACTCTCGACGCTACTTGCATCAAAAAGAGGTAACTCTACTCTTCTCGTCAGTGGCTCGATGATTTCCGTGGGTCGAACTTGATTTTCCTGTGAGCCTTCTCCCATAAAATCGGTTGCTCCGGAATGAAGGGCGGTGTGGTCAGCAGCACTACCCTTCTCTGGCGTGTCTACCATCACCGCCTTCCCGGAGATCGCCGATTTGAGCTCGTCATGATTCAACAGTTCCTCCAAACGATCTTGAACGCTAATCCGTCTCAGCTGTTGTTGAATACTATCCACGTTTCGTTCCAAGTCCCCGGTCTTACCCAGTTCTACATGCATCCTCTCTACCATCTCTTTCAACGTGAGGTCAGCATCTTTTCCACCATCTGTTTTCTTCACCATGGTCGCAGAACACTTGCTCTGATACCAAATATTAAGAGTTATGATTACAAATCAGAACTTAAGCTTGTAATCAATCAAGAAATTCAATACAAGTTCCGTGAATAACAACGATTCACCATCTCTCTACTCTAAACTTAATCCGATACCCAAAAAAAGAACCTCCCTCCTCCCTTTTATCCTGTCACCAAATCTCCCTAATGATTCTCCTCTACCCTTCCTTGCTCGTCCTCCCCAACTGTCTGCCTACATGTCTCTGACACTAACCGGAACCTGATCCTCCCCTTTTGTTAATTCACTCCACAGCTCCCTCTCTTTGGGCTTCTCTTCTGGCTGACCCATTCTTACTTGCTCTTCCACTACAAGAAAACATCAACATTTTCGCAGCATTTCTGATGGACAAAAAGCTATTGGAATTTTCCAACGACATGACGACGGGTTTCCGACAGATTCCCGAGTAACTAGGGTCATCAGGAA
Source organism: Pugionium dolabratum (assembly GCA_018901945.1). NCBI lineage: Eukaryota > Viridiplantae > Streptophyta > Magnoliopsida > Brassicales > Brassicaceae > Pugionium > Pugionium dolabratum. The sequence continues at coordinate 864,811 of JAEVFF010000238.1, read as the reverse complement.
TCCAAGGTAACTCGATGGTAAAAACTGACGGTACACCGTCGGTTTTCCGACGAAAGCTTAGTCGTCGGGAATTCCTCCTGAAGCCATCGCAAATGTCCGACGAAACTAGGACTGTCGGTTTATTTCCGATGCCTTCCCGAAGGCATGTTGTTTTACAATCTGTCGGGAATCCGTTGGGAATATACCGAAGGGATAACCTCGACTTTCATCGGACAACCGTCGGAAATAGCCGACCGTTGTCGGAATCCATCGGCAATCCATCGGAAATTGAAGAATAATCTTAAAAAATTTGTGATTATCCGGTGGTGGTCGGGAATCATAGGAAATCCATCGGAAAAGTTAGAAAAATGGATTCACAATTTGTGATTATCCGATTGTGGTTGAAAACCATCGGAAATCCGTCAGAAATGAGAATATTCTTAAGAATAATCTGTTTAAAGTTTGTGAATATCTGTTAAAAATTCGTAATAATCTGTTAAAAATTCATAATAATCTTTTAAGCATTCGTGATAATATCTAATTTTTACTATAAATACACTTTGGTCTTTAATAATTTCATCAGAAAAAAATTTTTTAAGAAAATGTGTTCTTTGGGTTCTTATGAGTATTTTCGATCGTGGATGGATAAACCTCAATATGATTCAACAACGGGGGAATTGACTGATGAATTTGCGCAAAGGTGTTGAAGAGTTCATGGCATTTGCATCAAACAATAGCATGACATCGGAATACGGTAAAATGTATTGTCCGTGTATTAAATGTCGAAATCATAGATTAATCTCTGTTATAGAAGTACGTAATCATTTGTATAGGAATGGATTTATGCGGGGTTATAAAATTTGGTATTCACATGGAGAAACTGATGCAACGATGCAATATTATGGTAGTACTTCAAAAAGGATAGATAGTACTAATGTTAGGATAGAGGAACCGGCATCAGAAGTTGATATAAACGGAGGTACTATTTAGATGGTGAATGATGCATTTTGTGAACAAAGAGCATCGTACATTGAAGAATTAGCAAAATAGAGGAACCTAATTTGGAAGCCCGGAAATTTTTTGATATGTTAGATGCATCCAAGCAGCCTTTGTATAAAGGATGTAAAGATGAATTATCTCCTTTATCTGCTGTAGGCAGGTTGATGACGATAAAGACGGATTTCAATTTGTCTGAAGATTGTGTGAATACGATAGCTGATTTTGTTAGAGATATATTATCTGAATATAATATTCCACCTGCTTCATATTACGAGGTTCAAAAACTTGTAGCTGGTCTGGATTGCCATATCAGATGATCGATGTATGTATTGACAACTGCATGATCTATTGGATAAATGATGAAAACCGCATGAAGTGCCGATTTTGTCACAAACCTCGATTTCAAGAGACAAGCGGTAGAGTACCTATTCTACATAAGTGGATGTGGTATTTGCCATTAACAGAGAGGTTAAAGAGGTTATATCAATCTGAACACAAGGCAAAACCTATGAGACGGCATGCAGAACATAATTCGAATGGAGAAATTGTGCATCCCTCGGATGCAGAAGCATGGAAACATTTTCAACAGGTTTATCCTAGTTTTGCATATGAGCCTAGAAACGTATACCTCGGGTTATCTACAGATGGATTCAACCCATTTGGGAAACATGGGAGGCAATACTCGTTGTGGCTAGTTATAGTTACACCTTATAATTTGCCTCCTTTTTGTGCATGAAACGAAAGTTTTTATTTCTAACATTTCTCGTCCCCGGCCCAGAGCATCCTAAGCGATCGCTTGATATTTTCTTGCAGCCACTAATTAATGAGTTAAAAATATTATGGGAAAATGGCATCACCCAATTTTTGTTAGATTGGATTACTTGGACGCTTTGTATTATCTATTTCTGACTCAAATTTTGTCAAAATATAGAAATTTTAGCTAGCTTAACTTGGGCATTGGATTCGTGTCGTTCTGAGCTCTAAATCAAAAGTTACGGATGATTTAGAGCAGACATGTCAAGTTGATTGGCCAGTTAAAGTGATCATTCTAAACTGATCATTGGTGCTCATTGAGTAAAGGCTTAGAAATGAAGCATAATGCATGGCATCACGCAGTTTGGGTTATATTGGATTACTTGGGAGCTTTGTCATATCTAGTTTTGTTACAAATTTTGTCAAAATATAGAAAATTGAAGTAGTTTAATGTGGGCATTGGATTCGTGTCATTCGGATCTATAAATTAAAAGCGATGGATGATTTAGTGCAAACATTTCAAGTTGATCGGTCAGTTAAAATGATCATTCTAAATTGATTGTTGGTCCTCATTGAGTAAAAGCTTATAAATGAAGAATAATGCATGGCATCACGCTGTTTGGGATAGATTGGATTACTTGGACGCTTTGTCGTATCTAGTTCTGTTTTAAATTTTGTCACAATATAGAAAATCGAACAATCTTAATGCGGGCATTGTATTCGTTTCATTTTGAGCTCTAAATCAAATGTTAAGAACGATTTAGTGTTGACATGTCACTTTCATCAGCCAGTTAAAATGATTATTCTAAACTTATCATTGGTTCTCATTGGATAAAAGCTTATAAATGAAGCATAATGCATGGCATCACATAATTTTGGATACATTGGATTACTTGCACGCTATGTTGTATCTATTTATGTCGCATATTTTGTTACAATATAGAAAATTGACCTAGCTTAACGTGGTGATGCAGGAACAAGAGGACTTATTCGAGCAAGGGGAACTGCTGGAGAGGCTCTAGCTGGCTGTACAGCACATTCAAGAGACTCAAGAGTGATGAGTTGATGGTGACCCTTCAGCTGGCTGTAGAGCACTTTCTGGAGTATCTAAGTGAGGATTGAGTAGAGAGGTGGATCGAGAGACGCCACACAGATTATGGAAGGTCTGTGATAAATCCAGAGCACTCAAACTTCAATGATTCTCACACAAGAAGGCTGGAGGCGTCAGCTCCTTTCAAAGGAAGAAACAAATTGGTTTTTATTTCATAAAACTGTAGTGATTAAATGCTGAGAAGGAACTTTATATACTAGTCCAGCAGCGGGTGCCTTCTAGGGATGAAAATACATTATAATGGAAAGGTTAAAACAAAAATAACAACAAGACATTAGGACCTAATGACAAATAAAAGACTTTTAAACTTAACAGTCACATTCCTTCAAAAACAAGCAAATAAAACTTGTTGATTCAAACATAAGAATTTTAAATACGAATCTTAGTCTCTTGTAGCTCCTTATAAATAATGCCTTCTTAAGTTTGTTTAGCAATGATGACCAAGGTTGTATCTCTGAAGCCTTGTAAAACTGGAAGGAGTGAAATTATTGTAGTCTTTAGTTGTTCATAGTCTCCTTCTTGTAATTCTTTAGTAAGTTCAGCTTCATGGAATCCTCCATCTTCTATGATTGTTATGACACTCTCTACAGCTTGTTGAACATCTTACTAAGGTTTCTTGTGCCTGATCTTGTTCTTGGAGCTTGTCTCATAATAGGTATATTAATGGGGTCTTCCTCAGCTTCTAGTGAGCTAGTATTGATATCCTCATCATCTCTCCCTCTTTAAAAGATTCTGTCCTCAGAAAAGGTACATCTCCCTGAGGGAGCAAGATCAATAATATTAAAAGTAGGAGATATGGTCATCTCACTTGGCAGCTCAAGCTTATAGGCATTTTTGTTGATCTTCTCTAAAACACGAAAAGGACCATCTCCTCTTGGGGAAAGCTTGGATTTCCTTTGGTTGGGGAATCTTTCATGTCTCATGTGCAACCAAACCCAATCTCCAGGTTCAAATGATATGTCTTTTTGGTGTTTATATGCATTTCTTTTGTACTGCTCTGTTCTCTTTTCCAAGTTTTCCTTGACCTTTTGATGAATGTTCTTAACATAATCTTTCCTGGTTTCTCCTTCACTAGACATAACATCTTGAGGTAAAGGTATAAGATCTAGTGGGGTAGTAGGAGTAAATCCATAAACCATTTCAAAAGGAGAAAGTTTAGTTGCTGAATGTTTAGCATGATTATAAGCAAACTCAATGTAAGGTAAGCAAGACAACCAGTTTCTTAGATTCTTACCGACCGTGTCTCTCAACAATGTTGAAAGAGTTCGGTTTACTACCTCTGTTTGACCATCGGTCTGTGGGTGGCAAGTAGTTGAGCAGCTTAGTTCCCAACTTTTTCCATAATGTCTTCCAGAAATGACTTAGAAATTTGGTGTCACGATCTGAAACGATTGTTCTGGGAACTCCATGTAGGCGCACTACTTCTTTAAAAAAAAGATCAGCTATTTGCGTAGCATCAATAGTCTTGTTACATGGTATAAAATGAGCCATCTTTGAGAACCTGTCTACAACTACAGAGATAGAATCCTTGTGGTTGATCTTTGGCAGACCTAAGACAACGTCCATAGAGATATCTACCCAAGGTAGGTTAGGAATGGACAAAGGCATATAACAACCATATGGGTGTGACCTAGATTTTTCTTTCAAGCAAGTGATGCACTTAGCACAGAATCTTTCAACATCTCATTTTAGATATGGCCAGTAGAAATGTTCCATAAGTACACTCAATGTCTTATCTCAGTCAAAATGTCCCATGAGTCCTCCTCCATGAGCTTCTCCAATCAATAGTTCTCTCATTGATCCATGAGGAGTACAAAGACGCTTTTCCTTAAACAGAAATCCATCATGTTGAAAAACATACCAGATGCAGCCTTGTTGGTCTCTTTAAACATTTATTGAAAATCTGGATCAGTCTCAAACATTGCCTTGATGTCTTCAAATCCCATAATGTTAGCTTCCATTGTGCTGATGAGAGCATGTCTCCTTGATAAAGCATCAGCCACAACGTTATCTTTACCTTTCTTGATGATCACATAGGGAAAAGTCTCCACAAACTCAAGCCACTTTGCATGCTTCTTCTTAAGCTTAGTTTGTCCTCTTAAGTGCTTGAGCGTCTCATGATCTGTATGAATAACAAACTCCTTTTACTGTAGGTAATGTTGCCAAGTTTCAAGAGACCTTACCAAAGCATAGAGGTCTTTAACATATGTGGGATAGTTAAGTAAAGTTCCACTAAGTTTCTCACTGAAGTAAGCCACTGGTTTTCCTCCTTGCATTAGGACAGCTCCTATACCTGTTCCAGAAGCATCACAGTCAATTTCAAAGGTATTATAAAAGTTAGGAAGTACCATTTGAACTTGAAACAGGCGCATGTTTGAGGCTATCTTTCAGGTTGTTGAATGCCTTCTCTTGTGCTGGTCCCCATTTGAACTCCACATTCTTCTTAATTACTGAAGTGAAGGGTGCAGCAACAGTACTAAAGTCCTTGACAAATCTTCTATAGTAACTAGCCCATCCATGGAAACTCCTCACATGTCCGATTGTTTTTGGGGTTGGCCAATCTTGAATTGCTTTGATCTTTTCTTCATCGACCTTTAAGCCCAAAATTGGATGCTTTGTCATATCTTTTTCTAGCTCAAATTATTTCTCAATATTGAAAATTGAGCTAGTCTAAAGTGGGAATTGAATACGTGCTATTCGGAGCTATAAATCAAAAGTTACAAATGATTCAGTATGTACAACTCAAGTTGATCGATCAGTTAAAATGAGCATTCTAAACTGATCATTGGTGCTCACTGAGTAAAAGCTTATAAATGAAGCATAATGCATGGCATCACTCAGTTTAGGATAGATTGGATTACTTGGACACGTTGCCGTATCTAGTTTTGTCTAAATTTTTGTCCCAATATAGAAAATTGAACTAGATCAACGTGGGCATTGGATTCGTGTCATTTTGAGCTGCAAATCAAAAGATACGGACAATTTATTGCAGACATGTCAAGTTGATCGACCAGTTAAAATGATCACTTTAAACTGATCGTTGGTGCTCATTGAGTAAAAGCTTATATATGAAGAATAATGCATGGCATGAAGTAGTTTGGATAGATTGAATTACTTGGACGCTTTGTCATCTCTATTTCTGTTTCAAATTTTGTCAAAATATAGAATATTGAGCAAGATTAACCTTGATACTAGATTCGTGTCATTCCGATCTCTAAAGCAAAATTTACGGATGATTTAGTGCGGAAATGTCAAGCTAAACGGTCAGTTAATATGATTATTCTAAACTGATCGTTGGTGCTCATTGAGTAAAGGCTAATAAATGAAGCATAATGCATGGCATCACGCAGTCAGATATAGATTGGGTTACTTGGACGCTTTTTCATATCTAGTTTTGTCCCAAATTTTAGTCACAATATAGAAAATTGAACTAGCTTAACATGGGCATTGGATTCGTGTCATTCGGAGCTGTAAATCAGAATTGACGGACAATTTAATGCGGACATGTCAAGTTGATCGACCAGTTAAAATGATCATTCTAAACTCATCATTGGTGTTCATTGAGTAAAAGCTTATAAATGAAGAATTGTGAATGGAATCACGTAGTTTGGGATAGATTGGATTAGTTGGACGCTTTGTCCTATGTATTTTTGTCTCAAATTTTGTCACAATATAGAAAATTGAACTAGCTTAACGTTGGCATTGGACTCGTGTTCTTTTGAGCTACAAATCAAAAGTTACTGATGATTTAGTGCACACATGTCAAGTTGATCGGCCATTTAATATGACTATTCAAAACTGATCATTGGTGCTCATTGAGTAAAAACTTATAAATGAAGAATAATGTATGGATTCATGCTGTGTTAGTTAGATTGTGTTACTTGGATGCTTTGTTTTATCTAGTTATATCCCAGATTTTGCCACAATATAGAAAATTGAACTAGCTTAACGTGAGAATTGGATTCGGATTATTTTGAGCTATAAATCAAAAGTTACGGACGATTAGTGCATGCATGTCAAGTTGATCGGCCAGTTAAAATGATTATTTTAAACTGATAAGTGGTGCTCATTGAGTAAAGGCTTATAAATGAAGCATAATGCATGGCATCAAACAGTTAGGGATAGATTGGATTAGTTGGACGCTTTTTTGTATCTATTTTTGTCTCAAATTTTGCTACAATATAGAAAATTGAGCTGGCTTAGCGTGGGCATTAGATTCGTGTCATTCTGAGCTCTAATCAAAAGTTATGGACGATTTAGTGCAGACATGTTAAATTTTATCACAATATTGAAAATTGAGGTAGCTTAACTTGGGCATTGGTTTGGTGTCATTTTAAGCTCTAAATCAAAAGTTACGGACGATTTACAGCGGAAATGTCAAGTTGATCGGCCAATTAATATGATCGTTCTAAATTGATCATTGGTACGCATTGAGTAAATGCTTATAAATGAAGCATAATTCATGGCATCACACAGTTTTGGATAGATTGAATTACTTAGACACTTTCGTATCTATTTATGTCTTAGATTTTGTCTCAATATAGAAAATTGAACTAGCTTAATGTGGGCATTGGATTCATGTCATTCTCAGCTATAAATCAAAAGTCATAGAAGATTTAGTGCTGACATGTGAAGTTGATTGGCTAGTTAAAATGATCATTCTAAACCGATCATTAGTGCTCATTGAGTAAGGGCTTATAAATGAAGCATAATGTATGACATCACGCATTTCAGGATAGGTTAGATTTGTTGGACAGTTTGTCGTTTCTATTTCTGTCTCAAATTTTACCTCAATATAGAAGATTGAGCAAGCTTAACATGGGCATTGGATTTGGGTCATTCTGAGCTAGAAATCAAAAGTTACGGACAATTTAGTGACGAAATGTCAAGTTGATCGGCCAGGTAAAATGATTATTCTAAACTGACCAGGCTTATAAATTAAACACAATGCATGGCATCTCACAGTTTGGGAAAGATTGGATTACTTGGAGGCTTTGTCGTATCTATATCTATGCTAAATTTTGTCACAATATAAAAAATTGAACTAGCTTAACGTGGGCATTGGATTCATGTCATTCTGAGCTCTAAATCAAAAGTTATTGACAATTTAGCACGGACATGTCAAGTTGATCAGCCAGTTAAAATGATTATTCTAAACTGATCATTACTACCCATTGAGTAAAGGCTTATAAATGAAGCATAATGCATGGCATCACACAGTTAGGGATAGATTGGATTACTTGGACGCATTTTAGTACCTATTTTTGTCACAAATTTTGTTACAATATTGAAAATTGAGCTGGCTTAGCATGGGCGTTGGATTCGTGTCATTCTAAGCTCTAATCAAAAGTTACGGACGATTTAGTCTGGATATGTCAAATTTATCGGCCAATTAAAGTGATCATTCTAAGCTGATCATCGGTGCTCATTGAGTAAACGCTTATAAGTGAAGCATAATGCATGACATCACGCAGTTTGGATAGATTTGATTATTTGGAGGACTTCTCAAAGCAATTTTAGTCCTAAATTTTATCACAATATAGAAAATTGACCTAGCTTAACGTGGCCATTGGATTGGTGTCATTCTAAACTCTAAATCAAAAGTTACGGACGATTTAGTGCGGATATGTCAAGTTGATCGACGAGTTAATATGATCATTCTAAACTGATCATTGGTACGCATTGAGTAGATGCTTATAAATGAAGCATATTGCATGGCATCACAGAGTTCTGGATAGATTAGATTATTTGGACGCTTTGTCGTATCTATTTCTGTCTCAGATTTTGTCTCAATACAGAAAATTGAACTAGCTTAACGTGGGCATTGGATTCGTGTCAATCTGAGCTATAAATCAAAAGTCATAGAAGACTTAGTGCTAACATGTGAAGTTGATCGGCTAGTTAAAATGATCATTCTAAACCGATCATTGGTGCTCATTAAGTAAGGGCTTATAAATGAAGCATAATGTATGAAATCACGCAGTTCGGGATAGATTGGATTAGTTGGACGCTTTGTGATATCTTTTTCTGTCTCAAATTTTGCCTCAATATAGAAAATTGAGCAAGCTTAACTTGGGCATTTGATTCGGGTCATTTTGTGCTAGAAATCAAAAGTTACTGGCGATTTAGTGCAGACAATGTCAAGTTGATTGGCCAGGTAAAATGATCATTTTAAACTGATCATTAGTGCTCATTAAGTAAAGGCTTATAAATGAACCACAATGCATGGCATCTCACAGTTTAAAATAAATTGAATTACTTGGAGGCTTTGTTGTATCTATTTCTGTCTTAGAGTTTGTCTCAATAAAGAAAATTGAACTAGCCTAACGTGGAAATTGGATTCGTATCTTTCTGAGCTATAAATTAAAAGTAATAGACGATTTAGTGCAGACATGTAAAGTTGATCGGCCAGTTAAAATGATCATTCGAAACTGATCATTGGTGCTCATTGAGTAATGGCTTATAAATGAAGCATAATGTATGACATCACGCAGTTTTGGAGAGATTGGATTAGTTGGATGCTTTGTCGTATCTTTATATGTTTCAAATTTTGCCTCAATATAAAAAATTGAGCAAGTTTAATGTGGGCATTGGGTTCGGGTTATTCTGAGCTAGAAATGAAAAGTTACGGATGATTTAGTGCAAACATGTCAAGTTGATCGACCAAGTAAAATGATCATTTTAAACTGATCATTAGTACTCATTAAGTAAAGGCTTATAAATGACGCATATTGCATGATATTACGTAGTTTTGGATAGATTTTATTACTTTGAGGATTTGTCGAAGCAATTTTAGTCCTAAATTTTATCACAATATAAAAAATTGAGCTAGCTTAACGTGGGCATTAGATTCGTATCATTCTGAGCTATAAATAAAAAAGTTGCAGACGTTTTTGTACAGACATGTCAAGTTGATCAGCCAGTTAATATGATCATTCTAAACTGATCATTGTTGCTCATTGAGTAAAACCTTATAAATGAAGCATAATTCATGGCATCATCCATTTTGGGATAGATTGTATTAATTGGACGCTTTGTCATATCTATTTCTGCCTCAAATTATGTCACAATATAGAAAATTGATCTAGCTTAATATGAGCATTGGATTCATATCATTCTGAGCTCTAAATCAAAAATTACAGACGATTTAGTGCATACATGTCTAGTTGATTGGCCAATTAAAATGATCATTATAAACTAATCATTGGTGCTAATTAAGTAAAGGCTTATAAATGAAGCGTAATGCATGGAATCACATAATTTGGGATAGATTGGATTACTTGGATGCTTTGTCGTATCTATTTATGTCTCAAACTTTGTCACAATATAGAAAATTGAACTAGCTTAATGTGGGAAATTTATTCGTGTAAATCTGATCTATAAATCAAAAGTTATGGACAATATACTGTATAAATGTCAAGTTGATCGCCCAGTTAAAATGATCATTCTAAACTGATTGTTGGTGCTCATTGAGTAAAAGCTAAATGAACAACATAGCATTGCATCTTGCAGATTGGGATGGACTGGATTGCTTGGACGCTTTGTCATATCTATTTATGTCACAAATTTTGTTACAATATAGAAAATTGAGCTAGCTTAAAGTGGGCATTGGATTCCTATAATTCTGATCTCTAATTCAAAAGCAACGGACAATTTAGTGCAGACATGTCAAGTTGATCGGCGAGTTAAAGTGATCATTATAAACTGATCATTGGTTCTCATTAAGTAAACGCTTATAAATGAAGCATAAACCATTGCTACACGCAGTTTTGGATAGATGGGATTACTTGGACGCTTTTTCGTATCTAATTCTTTCTCAAATTTTGTCACAATATAAAAAATTGAGCTAGATTAACATGGGCATTGGATTCATGTCTAGTTGAGCTAACTTAATCTCTAGTTGATCTAGCTTAATCTCTAATTCAAAAGTTACAAACAATTTAGTGCGCACATGTCTAGTTGATCGGCCAATTAAAGTGATTAATTTAAACTAATCATTGGATCTCATTTAATAAAGGGTTATAAATGAAGCAAAATCCATGGCATCACACAGTTTAGATAGATGTAATTACTTGGACGCTTTGTCGTATCTATTTCTGCCTCAAATTTTTTTACAATATAGAAAATTAAGCTAGCTTAACGTGGGCACTGGATTCATATCATTTTGAGCTCTAATCAAAAGTTACAGACGATTTAGTGTGGACATGTCAAGGTTATCGGCCAATTAAAGTTATAGTTCTAAACTGATCATTGGTGCTCATTAAGTAAAGGCTTATAAATAAAGCATAAATCATGGCATCACGTAATTCGGGATAGATTTGATTAGTTGGAGGCTTTTTCATCTCTATTCCTGCCTTAAATTTTGTCAAAATATAGAAAATTGAGATTGCTTAAAGTGGGCATTGGATTCGTGTCATTCTAAGATCTAAACCAAAGGTTACGCACGATTAGTGCTAACATGTCAAGTTGATCGGCCAGTGTGATGTGAGCATGGCCAAGAAGGAATCACAACCTAAGGAGCATCTTGAACCAGAGGAGAAAGAAGCTACTAAAGATGCTAAGGAGCAGGTAGAATCCGCGGATATTGGAGATGAAAGCCTTCAAATCTTCAATGGCCCCATTACCTGATCCAAGCAAGCTGAACTTAAGACAACACTACAGCACCTTTTCAATACCATTCAGGCCAGTTTAGTGTGTGCTAATCCAACCACATTGGTTGTGGTTCAAGCCACCTAAACCTCACCAAGAGATGTGCCTTCGATTGTACTCTTTTTCCCTATTCTTAGTTTTGTCCCAATGGGTTTTCTAAGATAGGTTTTTAATGAGGCAAGCCTAAGGTACTTTACCACAACCTCTTGGTGAATCAATGCCAGTTCTATCTTATCATCCACGAAATAAGAGAAGAAGACTCAAGTCAAAACATTATTTATTTCTTAGTCTTTGTCTTAGTTGTCTTTGTAATTCCCTAAGTATTTCTTTTAATGTTTTGGTAGAATTTTTGCAGTCATTATCAATTTCCTACACTACTATAAGTACTCTCTTGTATCCTTTTTTCTGGAGCATCAAACATTTTAACAGCAAATCTCCTTCTTAAACTCGTTGGATCATCCTCTTGAATAAGGAATTTTTGAACACTTTCTCATTCCTCTCAAGAGCCAAAAGTCTAAGGGATCTTCATCACCCTTGGAAGTTTCAATTTGATTCACCCCTTTCCCAACGTGCCTGGCCTTTTTCATTCACACAGAGCAAGCAGATAGTGCAAGTATTTTCCACCATCCTTGAGAAGTATCATCCGTTTTCTCTTGTTCTCGGATCCATCCACTTAAGAGCTCACACATCCGCAAGTTACACCATCGTTTCACCCATTCCGCAAGTTACACCATCGTTTCACCCATTCCGCAACTTCAATCCATTCATCAACTCTTCCACAACCATTTGGAGTTTTTCAGGGGCTTGATCCTCATGAGGATCACATCAAGTGGTATCAGAGCCCACTCCAAACCAGGTTGTATCTCTACAAACCAGTTTGCACCCTTTCATACTCTTGCAAAAACGTTTCGTAACCTTTCGCCTTCTTTTTGCGATTTGTTTTAAAATGTTTCTGGGTTTTTTTCTTGTTTAAACTTGATCTTAAATCTTTGAAAAAACAGTAAATTAACTTGAAAATAGTTTGGAACAGATTTCTAAAGGACAAAACTTGTGAAACACCCAATCGGCACCGTTGAGGTTCTAAAAACAGTTTTTGTTAGTCCGAGCTTATCACCTTTTTTTTTTGAATATTTTAGAGATTAAAACCTGAATTAAACTTGTTTTTAAGACCAAATAGAACCGGGAATACCAATTTAAAACGTTTTAAAACGAATCTTAAGTTGTTAGACTCACCAATTTCAAAAACGGAGTTCAAAGGGTCTAGAACATGCTTTGCTAGAGTTTGTCTTTGTTCTGGTGTCTTTGTTTCAGCGAATTGTTGTGTCAGTTTCTGTGTTTTACTTTGAACCTTTTACTTTTTTAGTTGTCTGAATTTGTCAGGTACCATGGTAGAAACCTGCAATAATGGAGAAGAATCTTCACACTCCAACAAACAATTCCTTGATTCCTTTAAAGCCATGATGGATGAAAGTATGGCAACCATGAGAGCTGAAATAGAAAGATCCATAAATGACCGAATTAGGATACACCAGCCACCTTATGTTACTGAGAAATACTACAGTCACTCATCTAGGTCACAACACTCTAGGAGAAGGCAGCCAAGAGATGACCAACCGCATAGGAATAACCAACCCAGTCTTCGCGACCCTTTGGCTGGCCTTAAAATCAAGACTCCCTTTTTCCATGGAACCAATGACCCTGAGGAGTATCTAGAATGGAGAAAGAAGATATAAATAGTCTTTGATTGTAGGGAATACACTCAGGATAGTAAGGTTAGGGTAGCACCAACCGATTTTAAAGATTATGCCTTAAGTTGGTGGGATCAATTATTTACTTCTAGGGAAAGGGCTGGGGATTTTCCTATAGATTTGTGGAACCAGATGAAATTAATCATGAGGAAAAGGTTTATACCTAACCACTACCATAGGAAACTTCAATTTAAGCTTAGGAACCTATCTCAAGGCTCTAGAACCGTAGATGAGTACTTTAAGGAGATGGAAACCTTATTGCTTAGTGATGTTCAAGAAGATAGTGAAGCCACTATGGCTAGGTTTATGGGTGGCCTTAATACGGAAATCATAGATAGACTAGAGGTTCACCATTATGTCGAAATAGAAGAACTTCTCCATAAGGCTAGCATGTTCGAAAAACAACTTAAGAGGAAAAACCCTAAACCTGGATTTAGTTCTACTAGGTTTAGCCAATCTAAGGAGGATAAGTCTAGCAAAGATTACAAGCCTTTCACTAAAACTAAGGTAGAAGATTCGAAATATGGGTTCTAGCACCAAAACTAGGGAAATTCAGTGGTTTAAGTGTAAGGGCTTTAGTCACTACTCTAGGGAATGTACCAATAAGAGAACCATAGTTATTAACGCTAATGGTGAAGTAGAATCAGAGGATGACCATTCAGATGCTGAGTCCTTGGAAGAAAATATAGACATGCCCCATGCTGGACAATTCTTAATCACTAGGAGAACTCTAAACTTACAAACTAGGACAGAAAAGAATGAGCAAAGAGAGAACCTATTCTACACTCGCTGTCTAGTTAAGAGTAAGGTCTGTAGCTTAGTGATAGATGGAGGTAGCTGTACCAATGTAGCTAGTGAGATATGGTAGAGAAGTTAGGACTTGGGATTATTAAGAGGTCTAAACCCTATAAGTTGCAATGGCTTAATGATGAGGGTGAGCTAGAAGTAGGGAACGAGGTCCTAGTTCCTTTGTCCATAGGCAAATATGAAGATGAGGTTTTATGTAATGTTTTACCTATGGATGCTGGTCATCTCTTGTTAGGTAGACCTTGGCAATCGGATAGAAGGGTTATTCATGATGGGTTCACTAATAGGTAGTCATTTGAGTTTAAATGAAAGAAACATATTTTAGTACCTTTATCCCCACAAGTGGTTCATTTAGATCAGATAGCTTTAAAGAAAAACAAAACTCAATCCGAATACAAAAGCAAACCCCATGCCGACGGCACCGCCCAACCGTAAACCAAGCCACCAGCCAAACAACCGACTAATCTTATGATTAAGTCCAACCCATGGAGTAACTTACTACACCTACTCTTTGTGCTTAAAGAATGCTTTCATACTAACCAATCTATGCAAGACATTCCTAGCAAAATTCAACTTCTTTTGTAGGAATTTAAAGATGTGTTTCCGGAGGAGCAACCACAAGGCTGACCACCAATCCGAGGAATTGAGCACCAAATTGACTTTCTACCTGGAGCATCTCTGCCCAACAAGCTAGCCTACAGAACCAACCGCCTGGAGACCAAAGAGCTTCAACAGCAAGTCATTGAACTCATGGAGAAAGGACATATCCGTGAAAGTATGAGCCTGTGTGTTGTACCTGTTTTGGTTGTCCCAAAAAAGGATGGAAGCTGGAGAATGTCTGTTGATTGCAGAGCCATCAACAATATCACTGTAAAGTTAGATGAATTGCATGGTTCTAACATCTTCTCTAAGGTAGATGTTAAGAATGGTTATCACCAAATTAGGATAAAAGAAGGTGATGAGTGGAAAACTGCATTTATAACTAAACAAGGTTTATATGAGGGGTTAATAATGCCTTTTAGCTTGACAAATGCACCAGGTACATTACATTGGACATATTTTGGATAGATTTAATTACTTGGACGCTCTGTCGTATCTAAGTTTGTCTCAAATTTTGTCAAAATATTGAAAATTGAACTAGCTTAATGTGGGCATTGGATTCTTGTCATTCTGACCTATAAATCAAAAGTTACTGACGATTTAGTGCAGGAATGTCAAGTTGATCGGCCAGTTAAAACTATCATTCTAAACTGATCATTGGTGCTAATTGAGTAAAACCTTATAAATGAAGAATAATGCATGGCATCACGCAGTTTAGGATAGACTGGATTACTTGGATGCTTTGTCGTATCTATTTTTGTCTCAAATTTTGTCACAATATAGAAAATTGAGCTAGCTTAACATAGATATTGGATTCGTGTCATTCAGAGCTCTAAATCAAAAGTTACGGACAATTTAGTGTAGACATGTAAAGTTGATCGGCCAGTTAATATGATCATTCTAAATTGATCATTCGTGCTCATTGAATAAAAGCTTATAAATGAAGCATAATGCACGACATCACGTAGTTTTTATATATTGGATTACTTGTATGCTTTTTTGTATCTATTTTTGTATCAAATTTTGTCTCAATATAGAAAATTGAACTAGTTTCACGTGGGCATTGGACATGTGTCATTCTGAGCTACAAGTAAAAAGTTACGGACGATTTAGTGCAGACATGTCAAGTTGATCGGCCAGTTAAAATGATCATTCTAAACTGATCATTGGTGCTCATTCAGTAAAAGTTTATAAATGAAGCATAATGCATGGCATCCCGCAATTTGGGATAGACTGGATTACTTTGATGCTTTTTCATATCTATTTATGCCTCAAATTTTGTCACAATATTGAAAATTGAGCTAGCTTAATGTGGGCATTGGATTCATGTCATTCGGAGCTATAAAACAAAGGAGACAGACGATTTAGTGTGGACATGTCATGTTCATCTGCCGGTTAATATGATCATTCTAAACAGATCATTGGTGCTCATAGAGGAAAGGCTTATAAATGAAGCATAATGCATGACATTATGCAATTTTGGATAGATGGGATTATTTGGACACTTTGTCAAAGCAATTGCAGTCCCAAATTTTATCACAATACAGAAAATTGAGCTAGCTTAACGTGGCCATTGGATTCGTGTCATTCTGAGCTCTAAATCAAAAGTTACGAACGATTTAGTGCGTACATGTAAATTTGATCGGACTGTTAAAGTGATCATTCTAAATTGATCAGTATTGCCATTAAATAAAGGCTTATAAATGAAGCAAAAAGCATGGCATCACATAGTTTGGGATAGATTAGATTACTTGAACGCTTTATCGTCTTTATTTTTTCTCAAGTTTTGTCAAAATCTAGAAAATTCAGCTAGCTTAACGTGGGCACTGGATTCGTGTCATTATGAGCT
This sequence comes from Pugionium dolabratum, assembly GCA_018901945.1. Taxonomy (NCBI): domain Eukaryota; kingdom Viridiplantae; phylum Streptophyta; class Magnoliopsida; order Brassicales; family Brassicaceae; genus Pugionium; species Pugionium dolabratum. Next base: position 848,316 of record JAEVFF010000238.1, on the reverse strand, counting down.
CTAAATCAAAAGTTAAGGACGATTTAGTGTGGACATGTCAAGTTGATCGGCTAGTTAATATGGTTATTCTAAATGATCATTGCTGTTCATTGAGTAAAGGTTTATGAAGCATAATGCATGGAATCACGCAATTTTGGATAGATTTGATTACTTGGACGCTTTGTCTTTCTATTTTGCCTCAAGTTTTGTTAAAATATAAAAAATTGACCTAGTTTAACGTGGGCATTGGATTCGTGTTATTCTGAGATCTAAATCAAAAGTTACGGACGATTTAATGCGGACATGTCTAGTTGATCGTCCAGTTAAAGTGATCATTCCAAACTGATCATTGGTGCCCTTTAAGTAAAGCCTTATAAATGAAGCATAAAGCATGACATCACGTATTTTTGGACAGATTTGACTACTTGGATGCTTTGTGTTCTCTATTTTTATCTCAAGTTTTGTCAAAATATAGAAAGTTGAGTTAGCCTCACGTGGGCATTGGATTTGTACCATTCAAGAATCTAAATCAAAATTTACGGATGATTTAGTGCGGACATGTCAAGTTGATCGGCTAGTTAATATGATTATTCTAACCTTATCATTGGTGCTCATTCAGTAAAGACTTATAAATGAAGCATAATGCATGGCATCACATAGTTTTGGTTAGACTGGATTACTTGGATGCTTTGTCCTATCTATTTCAGTCTCAAATTTTGTCACAATGGAGAAAATTGAGCTAGATTAACGTGGGCATTGGATTCGTGTCATTCTAATATCTAAATCAAAAGTTATGGGCGATTTTGTGCGGACATGTCAAGTTGATCGGCCAGCTAAAGTGATCATTCTAAACTGATCATTAGTGGTCATTAAGTAAAGGCTTATAAATGAAGAATAAACCATGGTAACACACAGTTTTGGATAGAGTGGATTACTTGGACGATTTGTCGTATCTAGTTCTGTCTCAAATTTTGTTGCAATATCGAAAATTGAGCTAGCTTGATGTGGGGATTGGATTCGTGTCATTCTGAGCTCTGAATCAATAGTTACAGACAATTTACAGCGGACCTGTCAAGTTGATCGGCCAGTTAATATGATCACTCAAAAGTGATCATTGGTGCTCATTAGCTAAAGGCTTATAAAGCATAATGCATGACAACAAACAGTTTTTGATAGATTTGGTTACTTGGATGCTTTTTCGTATCTATTTCTATCTCAAATTTTGTCACAATTTAGAAAATTGAGCTCGCTTAACGTGGGCATTGGATTCGTGTCATTCTGACCAATAAAACAAAAGTTACGGATGATTTATTGTTGACATGTCATGTTGACCGGCCAGATAATATGATCATTCTAAACTGATGATTGGTGCTCATTGAGTAAAGGATTATAAATGAAGCATAATGCTTGACATTACACAATTTTGGATAGAGTGGATTACGTTGACGCTTTGTCGAAGCAATTTTAGTCTTAAATTTTATGACAATACAGAAAATTTGATAGCTTAACAAGGACATTGGATTCGTGTCATTCTGAACTCTAAATCAAAAGTTACGAACGATTTAGTGCGGACATGTCAAGTTGATCATCCAGTTAAAGTGTTCATTCTATACTTATCATTGGTGCTCATTAAGTAAAGGCTTATAAATGAATCATAACGCATGGCGTCACGGAGTTTGGGATAGAATTGATTACTTGGGTGCTTTGGTGTCTCTATTTTGTCTCAAGTTTTGTTAAAATATAGAAAATTGAGCTAGGTTAATGTGGGTATTGGATTCGTGTCATTCAGAGCTCCAAATCAAAACTTACGGACGATTTAGTGCAGACATGTCAAGGTTATTGGCGACTTAATATGATTATTCTAAACTATTCATTGGTGCTCATTGAGTAAAGGGTTATAGATGAAGCATAATGCATGCAATCATGCAATTTTGGATAGATTTGATTGCTTGGATGCTTTGCCGTATTTAGTTGTCTCAAATTTAGTACTGAGTAAAGGCTTATAAATGAAGCATAATGCATGCAATCACGCAATTTTGGATAGAGTTGACTACTTGGACGCTTTGTCGTATCTAGTTTTGTCTCAAATATTGTCAAAATATAGAAAATTGAGCTATCTTAACGTGGGCATTAGATTCGTGTCATTCGGAGATCTAAATCAAAAGTTACGGATGATTTAGTGCGGACATGTCTAGTTTATCGGGCCGTTAAAGTGATCATTCTAAACTCATCATTGGTGCCCATTGAGTAAAGGCTTTACAAATGAAGCATAATGCCTGGCATCACAGAGTTTTAGATAGATATGATTACATGGACGCGTATTCAAATCTATTTTTTTCTATAATTTTGTTAAAATATCGAAAATTGAGCTAGCTTAACATAGGCATTGAATTCGTGTCATTCGGCGCTCTAAATCGGATGTTACTGACGATTTAGTGTGGACATGTAATCGGCAAGTTAAAGTGATCATTCTAAATTGATCATTGGTGCTCATTAAGTAATGGCTTATAAATGAAGCATAAAGCATTGCATCATATAGATTGGGATAGATTTGATTACTTGGACTCTTTTTCTTCTCTATTTCTACATCAAATTTTGTCAAAGTATAGCAAATTGAGCTAGCATAACGTGGGCATTGGATTCGTATCATTCTGGGATCTAAATAAAAAGTTACACACGATTTAGTGTGGATATGTCAAATTGATCGGCCAGTTAATATGATTATTCTAAACTGATCATTGGTGCTCATTGAGTAAAAGCATATAAATGAAGCATAATGCATGGCATCACGCAGTTTTAGATAGATTTGATTATTTGGATGGTTTATCGTATCTAGTTCTGTCTCATATTTTGTATAGAATATAGAAAATTGAACTAGATTAACGTGGGCATTGGATTCGTATCATTCTGAGCTATAAATCAAAAGTTACAGACCATTTAGTGCAGAAATGTCTAGTTAATCGGCCAGTTAAATTGATCATTCTAAATTGATCATTGGTGCTAATTGAGTAAAAGATAATAAATGAAGAATAACGCATGACATCATACAGATTAGGATAGATTGGATTACCTGGACGCTTCGTCGTATCATTCTGAGTTCTGAATTAAAAGTTAGGGACGATTTAGTGCGGACACGTCATTGATCGGCCTGTTAATATGATTATTCTAAATTGATCATTGGTGCTCATTAAGTAAAGGCTTATAAATGAAACATAATGCATGGCATCACACAGTTTTAGATAGATTTGATTACTTGGACGCTTTTCCGTATCTAGTTCTATCTCAAATTTTTTTCACCATATAAACTATTTAAATACCTTAACGTGGGCATTGGATTCGTGTCATTTTGAGCTCTAAATCAAAAGTTATGGACCATTTCGTGTAGGCATGTCAAATTGATAGGCTAGTTAAAGTTATCATTCCAAACTGATGATGGTTCTCATTAAGTAAAGGCTTATAAATGCATAATAAAGCATGGCAACATGCAGTTTTGGATAGATTGGATAACTTGGATGTTTTGTCGTATCTAGTTATGTCCCCAATTTGGTCACAATATAGAAATTTGAGCTAGATTAACGTGGCCATTGGATTTGTGTTTTTTTATATATAATTCAAAAGTTACAGACGATTTAGTGAGGACATGCTTAGTTGATCGGCCAGTTAAAGTGATCATTTTAAACTGATCATTGGTGCTCATTGTGTAAAGGCATTAGATATGAAGCATAATGCAAGGCATCACATAGTTTTAGAAGGATTTGATTACTTGGACGCTTTTTCTTCTCTATTTCTATCTCAACTTAACGTGGGCACTGGATTTGTATCAATATGGACTCCAAATCAAATGTTATGCACTATTTAATGCGGACATGTCAAGTTGATCGACCAGTTAATATGATTATTCTAAACTGATCATTGGTGCTCATTAGGTAAAGGCTTGTAAATGTAGCATAATGCATGGCATCACGGAGTTCTCGATAGATTTGATTACTTGGACACTTTGTCGTATCTAGCTTCTGGATATCATTGGACGCTTTCGCAATATAAAAAATTGAACTGGCTTAACGTGGGCATTGGACTCGTATCAATTTGAGCTCTAAATTAAAAGTTATGGACCATTTCGTGCAGACATGTCAAGTTGATCGGCCAGTTAAAATAATCATTCTAAACTGATCATTGGTGCTCATTAAGTAAAAGCTTATAAATGATGAAAAATGCATGGTATCATGCAGTTTAGGATAGACTGGATTACTTGTACGCTTTGTCGTATCTATCTCTATCTCAAATTTTGTCATAATATTAAAAATTGATCTAGTTTAACGTGGGCATTGGATTCATGTCATTTTGAGCTTTAAATCAAAAGTTTTTGACGATTTAGTGCAGACATGTCAAGTTGATCGCCAATTAAAGTGATCATTCAGAACTGATCATTAGTGCTCATTAAATAAAGGCTTCTAAATGAAGCATAAAGCATGGCATCACGTAGTTTGGGATAGATATGATTACTTGGACGCATTGTCGTCTCTATTTTTTATCAAGTTTTGTCAAAATACAGAAAATTGAGCTAGCTTAACGTGGGCATTGGATTCTTGTCATTCAAAGCTCGAAATCTAAAGTTATGGATGATTTAGTGTGGAAATTTCAAGTTGATCGGCTAGTTAATATAGTTATTCTAAGCTGATCATTGGTGCTCATTGAGTTAACGCTAATAAATGAAGCAAAAGGGAAGCACACAATTTTGGATAGATTTGATTACTTGGATGCTTTGTCCTATCTTGTTTTGTCTCAAATTATATCAAAATATATAAAATTGAACTACCTTAATGTGGGCATTGGATTCGTGTTATTCTGAGCTTTAAATCAAAAGTTACGGTCAATTTAGTGCATGCATACCAAGTTGATCGGCCTCTTAAAATGATCATTTTAAGCTGGTCATTGGTGCTCATTGAGTAACAGCTAATCAATGAAGAAAAATGCATGGCATCACGCAGTTTGGGATAGACTCGATTACCTGGATGTTTTTTCATATCTAATTGTGTCTCAAATTTTGACATGTCTAGTTGATCGACAAGTTAAACTGATCATTTTAATCTGATCATTGGTGCTCATTGTGTAAAGGCTTTATAAATGAAGCATAATGCATGGAATCACACAGTTTTAGAATGATTTGATTACTTGGACGCTTTGTCTTCTCTATTTCTATCTCAAATTTATTCAAAATATAGAAAACTGAGCTAACTTAACGTGGGCATTGGAATTGTATCATTCTGGGCTCCAAATCAAAAGTTAAACACGATTTAGTGCGGACATGTCAAGCCGATCGGACAATTAATATGGTTATTCTAAACATTGGTGCTCATTGAGTTAAGGCATATAAATGAATCATATTGTATGGCATCACGCAGTTTTGGATAGATTGGATAACTTGGACGCTTTGTCGTATCTAGTTCTGTCTCATATTTAGTCAAAATATAGAAAATTGAACTAGTTTAACGTGGGCATTGGATTCGTGTCATTCTGAGCTATGAATAAAAAGTTACAGACCATTTAGTGTAGAAATGTCAAGTTGATCGGCCAGTTAAAATGATCATTCTAAATTGATCATTGGTGCTCATTGAGTAATAGAAAATAAATGAAGAATAATGCATGGCATCACGCAGTTCAGGATACTCTGGATTACTTGGGCATTTTGTCGTATATATTTCTGTCTCAAATTTTGTTACAGTATAGAAAATTGAGCTAGTTTAACATGGGGATTGGACTCGTGTAATTCTGAGCTCTAAATCAAAAGTTAGAGACGATTTAGTGCGGATATGTCAACTTGAAATTATTCTTAACTAATCATTGGTGCTCATTAAGTAAAGGCTTATAAATGAAGCATAGCGCATGTCATAATGCAATTTTGAATAGATTTGATTACTTGGACATTTTTTTGTATCTATTTCTGTTTCAAATTTTGTCACAATATAGAAAATTGAGGTAACTTAACATGGGAATTGGATTCGTGTAATTCTGAGCTATAAATCAAAAGTTACGCACAATTTAGTGCAGACATGTCAAGTTAATCGACCAGTTAAAATCATCATTTTTAACTGATCATTGGTGCTCATTGAGTAAAAGCTTTTAAATGAAGCATAATGCATGACATCACGCAGTTTGGGATAGATTGGATTATTTGAATGCTTGGTCGTCTCGATTTCTGTCTATTATTATGTCAAAATATAGAAAATTGAGCTACATTAATGTGGGCATTGGATTCGTGTCATTCCGAGTTTTAAATCAAAAGTTATGGACGAAAATGGTCATTAAAATACTGAACTTTGTGTTTGTGTCATTTAAATACCTAAATTTTTAATGAGCTATTTAAATATCTATAGTTAAATGCGCCAATTTAAGTATACAACTGATCAACATTAATACTAAAAATAACATTATTAACTTTGTTATTTATTTTTTATTTATGGTTATGACTTTTAGTTGATTAAAATAAGTAATTGAGTTAAAGATTTTATCTTTGGTATTAATGTTGACTAATTGTATATCTAAATTGGCGCATTTAACTATAGATCGTTATTTAAATAGCTCATTAAAAAGTTCGTTATTTAAATGGCTCAAACACAAAAGTTCAATATTTTAATGACCATTTTCTCGATTTACAATACACGAAAACATCATTTTTCTGACGACGAAATTCGTCGACAATCCGTCGGAAATGGCATTTCCCGTTGAATTTCTGACAATAGTTGTCCGTTATGACTATTTCGTCAGAAACCAATTTCCGTTGAGAAATTGTCGGGCATTTACGACGGATTTGCGATAAAAGTAGCCATCGGCAAATGCCGACAGATATTCGATGGGTATAGTCCGTCGGTAACTACCGACGTTATTGTGATTGATTTAGTCAGTCGGGCCGCGGATGAATTCCGATGATAGGTGCCATTGGGAATGACAACCGATGGTATATCCTGACGGGTTTCAGCCATCGGGATGGAACTGACGACATCGCGATGAAATAAGCTTCCCGACGGATTAGAGATAACGCTATCCGTCGGACCAGTATCTATTTCCGATGACTCCTTCGGTCGGAAATAACCAAACAATTGATTTTTTTTAATAATTGTTTTTAAATAATATTCATTAAATACTTTTCAATAATATATTTATTTTTTAAATAATTTTTTTAATTATTAAATTTAATAAATAGTTTTTAAATATTTAATAAAAATATTAAAACAATTAAATAAAATTAATATTTAAAATTACAGTTATAATAATATTTAAAATTTAATTGTTTTAAAATCTACAAATTACATCATAGGATGAGAAGAATGAGGAAAAAATTCATTCGGATAATCCGGCAAATTGGTTTTCATAAAATCTATAAAATATTTTAGCTTGATTATCTCTATCTCCATAGCCGCTTTTTTGAGTTGTGCATTCTCCTCATTTCCAGCCGCACATGTTGTACCACTAGTATATGCAACTCTCCCGACTCCTGTATGACGACCATTAGAAAATGGTATTTCCTATAAAAATTAAAAATATTATTAAAAATATTATATTATTAAATATAAAAATAGAAATCAATTTTACATCAAGAACCAGACAGTTAATCCCAGAACGAGGCAATTCGGCGACCGAATATGAAGAACCAACTTGAGACTGCTGAGAAAAAATATCACTTTTTTCTTTTTCACTTTTTCGATGATCTCACTAGCGAGACCATCTTGGATGCGACCAATATTTTTGTTCGTGTGGACATCGAGAAGTTGCAAATGATCTAGAGACGCTCCAAATTCTTGTGCCTAAAAGTAAAAAAATACTAAATTAATATTTTTAAAAATTTCAAACAATAATAAATTTTACCAATTTATCGGCTCGTCTCAGAAAACTAGTCGATCCAGCATTGTGAATGTAAATACCTTTGCCTCCTCGGTCGCTTTTTTGGTTTTCTAAATTAGTACTCGAGATGGCCTTAACACTGGAAGATTCCCAATAACGAATAAAATCGTTCAAAAACGACTCATTCAACCCTCTTGGTTTGCCTTTTCCCCTTTTCTACTTCTGTTTCCACTCGTTCATGTGGCGGGAAAATTGTATGGCAGCCTCTTTTTGAAAAACTTCTTCCGCCAATTTTGTGTTCATGGGATCCCGTGTAAATTATTGTTGCGAAATTTACTTATATATTACTAAAATATATTTTAAACAATTACATATTTAAAAATAAATTAACGTACCGCAAACGTCCTAAACCAAATCAGCGTTCTTCATACGGAATATTTCTAATTTTTGTATACGATTTGATCAAAAGAGAATGAAGCATCTTTAAGATATAGATTTGCTTATCCCGTTGTTTGAAATACCAAAAACCTACGAACTTTTATTAGAATAATATTAAAATAATTATTTTACATCTAATTATCAAAAATTTAATATAACATATCAAATTTTCTTGACGGCTCAGATCAAGAAAAGTAAGATATTAACGACCAGGTTGGTGAACCAATTATTCAATTGTCATTGGTCGAAAAGAATCATTTCCAGATTCTAGAACTTCAGTTGGTATAAAAGTTGGTAGACGACTCACCACGTCGGTACTCTTGATACGACCTTAAAAATATTATTATTACATTAATATGACGACTACACTTGATGTTAATAATAATATTTAACACACATTAGTTAATACAAAATATAAATATAGAATATCTATCTGAATCGTTTAAATGCTTTCAAATAATAATAAATAAATAATTTTCGTTATCCATAATTAATAAAAATATAGAATTTTTTTAATAAAAATATTGTTTTATAAGAAAATAGTTTCACATTAGCCTAGGATCTCCAGCATAATGTTAAGCATATTTCATGAATATACACATAAAATAACATTCATAACTAACTTATAAAATAACTTATATGTTACATAAATAATTACCAATTCGAGCAATTATTTGACAAGTAAGACTATGGCTTTTTTAGCTAACCGCAACTTTCCATGATCAAATAGCATACGTAAAACGTCAAAATAGTTTTCCATGATCAAAGACTTGTTTGATCAAACAAGTAACATATACGTTTTACTTTTGCAAAAAACAATTTCAAAAAATTGAAATTTTTATCTAATTAATTTTTTGGCTAACAATCAATCGATGAAAATAAAAAGAATCAGACATGAAACTCATTTAGACAATTCATCGAACATATTGCTTTCACCCAACATTACAAGAAACAATGTTCTTAAGCTTATAAGAATTAACAATCACAAACACCCATAAATCCCACATCTTGTGTGACTAGAAACTGAGAGTCAAAAATCTATTGGAACATTCAATTCAACAAGCGTCAGGTTCAAAGGGTTTAGGTAAGAAAGAAAACCTGATTGAAATTCTTCTGGATATTTTTTTGACCTCTATAAAAAATTGAGGGGAGAAGAAGAAAGAGAGATCTATATAACTCTCTCTCTCTCTCTAACCCAAATTAAGAACGGCTCCAAATTTAAAACGGCAAAACCTCTAAGAATAATATCGAGAGAGAGAGAGAGAAAGAACATTGTGAAGGTTTTATAAACTTACATTTCCGGCGATTACACTTATACAGACCGAGAGGAGACTTCCAGCGACGTCAGCGGCGGGAGGGAGAGGCAGATTTCTGAACGGGAGAGGAAGAGGCTGATTTCTGAACTAAAGAGAAGACTGAAAGAGAAATCATGGGGTCGTAGGTTATATTCGATATCTCTGATGGCAAAATCCGTCGGAAACCCATCGGCCAAATAATAAATATTTTCACAAAAACCCCATTGCTAAATCAACTTTCCCGCATATAATTTCATATTTGTCCGTATTCCGTCAGATGTTACCGACGGATTTCCGACGGAAACTGCAAGTTCTGCATGCTCGCCAAATTATCAGTCCACATGGTAAAGGATATTTCGATGGATTTCCGACGATCCAATTATTTGTTAACAAAATTAATAAATATTTTTATTTATAAAATGTGAAATAGCCCTTTATCATAATTTATCATTTATTCAGATTTTGAAATTTTTTTGTAGCTAATAATGTTCATATTATTATTCATAGTATTGTTGTTTTTCGAGCCGTACGCGAAGCTAGTTAAAAGTCACCGCCTTTTTGGCCATAGTAACCAAAAGTTTGCTATATTCTATGAATTTAATTCTAACTTTGAGAGTTCGCCATTTAACTAGGGAGATGACTAAGTCCCCTAAGCTGGATTTCAGTTTACATTAGAAATGTTTATAAAACTGTTTATTTTGAAAAAACTATCTAGTATATAACATTAGGAATGTGTACCATTTAGTCGTAGCCCATATATTTTATACTTTTAAATCTATTAAACTTTACATTTGTAATTTATGTTCCTCGCATATCCATCAGAAATTGCAGATGGAATTCCGACCAGTATTTAAATTCCGTCGGCAATCCGTCGGATAATCTTCTCCGACACGATAGGGTATAGTATCAATAACCTATGTCGTCGAGAATCCGACTGTAGTTTCCGACGGCATTGCGACGGGTTCCGACGGGTATTCAAATTTTTTCGGCAATCCATCGGATAATCTGCTCCAACAAGATAGGGTATAGTATCAATACCCTATGTCGTCGGACTGCAACTGGAGTTTTCGATGCAATTGCGTTGGGTTTTGTAGTTCTGTCGGAAATCCGTCGCACACAGGAATATAAAATTTTTAAAAAACAATATTTGATACTGAATTATAAAGTATCATAAAAACTAAAACACTGCAATCACATATTTAATCTGAATCTGATCAACATTCCGAAGTAGCTGAATTTTCGTCTTCAAACTCGCCAATCTCCTCTTCTGAATCTTCAAATACATTGTAAGGTTAACTTCAAGAGAAGTCTCTATGGAACCTAAGTTACCAAATGTGATTTACTGCATAGGGTCTTGCTTGGAAACACCACATACAATTCCTCTAGGGTGTATTGATGTCACTATAGTCCAAGGATCTTGTTTTTTCTTCACACGAGGATATCGAATGTAACAAACCTGGTCCGCTTGTGATGCAAGTATAAAAGGATCATATTTTTGATGTCACTTACGAGAGTGGACAGATGTAACACCGAATTCGTCTTGACGTTGACCAATGACAAGGTCATACCAGTCATAGTGGAACACAATACACCTCAAATCAATCATTCCAGTATAGTGAACTTCTAATATTTCACGAACAACACCGTTGTATAGAATTTCACCAGATTGAGATGATATACGATAATTAGAAGTTGTTTGTGAGCTTCCTTCGCGATGAGTCTTAAAAGCATATCCACGAGTGCAGTACATTGGATAAGATTTTGCCGTAAATGTAGGACCATTCACCAACTCAACTAACTACGTGGGAAACGTTATCCCTCTAGAAGGACCCGTAGTAACCTGCAAAATAGTTGAATACATTCAACTATATATTTATATATATAGGAAATTATTATTGAAAATTATATAATTAATTAACATTGACGTAAAAGTGCAACCAACTTGCAAATTCGGTCTTTTTAAGTTCGACCAACTCATTCTCTGTGTAATTTGAATAATAAACACGTATTTGATCCATGTATATCCCATTAATTATAAACAAAATAATTAAAAATAAAGTATAATAACATTTACAAAAAATTAAATGAATGTATCTTTCATATTCCAAAACATCATCGCAATTTGTCAAAATATACAGATGCAAGTGTTTGTGTTCCTCCTCTAATAGGCATCACATCTTCCTTTTTCCACTTAAACGTCCAATTTGTGCAAATACTTCTTGCACATACACTGGATAACTTGGTTTTTCTCTTCCATCATCATGTCGTGTAGGTCGTCTATTTTTTGTTTGGACTTGCGATGGAAAATAGTAGCTGGCAAAGTTAGATGTTTCCTCATTAATACTTTGTGCGACGATAGAACCTTCAACCCTGGTAAGATTTTTAACTTCTTTCTTTAGGTGGAACATATATCTATCAAAAGGATATATCCATCGGTACTGAACAGGTTATTCAAGTGCTTCTTCTCTAGGTAGGTGAATAGGAAGATGTTCCATAACATCAAAAAATGCTGGTAAAAATATTTTCTCAATGTTATAAATGAGAACCGGTATTTTTTCCTCTAAATTTTGTATATCGTCTCCAGCAAGTGACCTTGTACATAAATGTCGGAAAAAAGCACCAATCCCTGCATAATAAAAAAGTTAATCCAGACAGAAAATTATGATTATATATAAAATAATGTAAATGTACCTGCAATTGCCCCGTGGACGTTTTTAGGCAAAAGATCGCCTGTAGGCAAAAGGCAAATCAAAATAGTATTTGCATGACAACATGACAATCATGACTCTTCATCCCTGTAAATTTGCCTTCAATAGTATCGACACAACTACGAAGATTAGATTCGTATCCATATGGAAATTTGACACTATGCTTAATCCACTCAAAAACTTGTCTTTTGCATGCGCATCCAACCGGAATGTGGGAGACAATGATTTTCCATTCGACATTACATGTAGTTCTTTCCGAGAACAAATATCTGAAAAATCCAATCTAGCTTTCAAATTATCTTTCGTTTTTCCTTTCACATTTAGAATAGTATTCATTATGTTGTCCAAAAATTCTTTTCAATGTTCATAACATCTAGATTGGAGTGCAACAGATGGTCCTTCCAATATTGTAAATCCTAAAAACTACTCTTCTTTTGCCAATTACGCCACAACCATCAACAGGATAATATCTGTTACCACCACATGAAGTCGTTCTCTCAGCACCAAAATATCTAAATTGAGTAATCATATAATTTCCGTCAAGCAAAGGAGGTGGACCATCAATTTTTTTTTGTTTTTCTTAAACAATGTCGTGCTCCGGCGATATGGATGATCTGTTGGTAGAAAGCATCGATGACAATCGAACCAACTTGTCTTTCTTCTGTGTTTCAGTTGGAACGCATCAGTATTATCTTGACAATATGGGCATGATAACTTTCCATGCGTCGACCATCCTGATCACATACCATATGCTGGAAAATCACTTATGGCTCACATAAGTATTGCTCGCATCAAGAAGTTCTATTGGTTGGAAACATCAAATGCTTCGAAAACATTTTCCGACAACATTTTTAACTCATGAATTAGTGAGTGCAAGAAAATATCAAGCGATCGTTTAGGATGCTCTGGACCGCATGCTAACTTTCCATGTATCGACCATCCTGATCACATACCATATGCTGAAAAATCACTTATGGTTCACATAAGTATTGCTCGCATTAAGAAGTTCTATTGGTTGGAAACAAGAAATGCTTCGACAACATTTTACCACAACATTTTTAACTCATGAATTAGCGACTGCAAGAAAATATCAAGCGATTGCTTAGGATGCTCGGGACCGGAGACGAGAATTCTTAGAAACAAAAACTCTCGTTTCATGCACAACGAAGGAGGCAAATTATAAGGTGTCATGATAACTGGTCACAACAAGTATTGCCTCCCATGCTTTCCAAAAGGGTTAAATCCATCTGTAGATAACCCGAGGTATGCGTTCCTAGGATCATATGCAAAACTAGGATAAACCTCTTTAAAATGTTTCCATGCTTCTACATCCGAGGGATGCACAATTTCTCCATTCGAATTATGGTATGCATGCCATCTCATACGCTTTGCCATGTATTCACATTGATATAACCTCTTTAACCTCTTTGTTAATGGCAAATACCACATCCATTTATGTGGAATAGGGACTCCGCCGCTTGTCTCTTGAAATTGAGGTTTGTGACAAAATCGGCACTTCATTCGGTTTTCATCATTTCTCCAATAGATTCATGCAGTTGTCAATACATACATCCATCATCTGATACAACAATCCAAGGCCAGCTACAAGTTTTTGAACCTCGTAATATGAAGCAGGTGCAATATTATGTTCATGTAATATATCTATAACAAAACCAGCTATCGCATTCATACAATCTTTAGCCAAGTTGAAATCCGTCTTTATTGTCATCAACTTGCTTGCAACAGATAAAGGCGATAATCCATCTCTACATCCTTTATAAAAAGGCTGCTTGGATGCATCTAACATATTAAAAAATTTCTAAGCTTCCAAATTAGGTTCTCTAACAGAGATTAATATATGATTTCGACATTTAATACAGGGACAATACATTTTACCGTATTCCAATGTCATGCTATTGTTTGATGCAAATGTCATGAACTCTTCAACACCTTGCACAAATTCCTCCGTCAATTTCCCTGTTGTTAAATCATACCGAGGTTTATCCATCCACGATCAAAAATAATCATAAGAACCTGAAGAAGACATTTTGTTAAGATTTTTTGTTCTGGTGAAATTGTGAAGGAGCAGAGCGTATTTATATTGAAAATTAGAAAATTATCATGAATTTTTAACAGATTATTATGAATTTTTAACATATTATTACAAATTTTTAACAGATTATTATGAATTTTTAACAGATTATTACGAATTTTTAACAAATTATTACGAACTTTTAACAGATTATTACAAATTTTTAACAAATAATAACAATTTTTAACAGATTATTCTTAAGAATATTCCCATTTCCGATGAATTTCCGATGGTTTCTGACCACTGCCGGAAATTTCCGAAGACCAATAGATGACGCTCTACATTTACAGATCGGCCAAACTAACAATTGCCAAAAAATAGGATTTCATCGGAAATTCATCGGAACTACCAACGGATTTCCGACGACATTTAGATTTATTTATCTAAAAAAATAATTAAGTGGAATCAGTCAGCCGATATATTTCTGAGGTATTCCTGACGGATAGTAAAAACCAGAATCCATCGGGAAGTAGTCGGTAGAAAACCGACGGTTTTGATTTCGTCATCAATTTCTGATGGTTTCGAGAGGATATCCTGACGCCAATGTTGTCGTCGCTAATAGGATGGATGTCCGTCGGGTTTTACCATCGATTTCCCGATAGTGGTCCAAATGTCGGGATTTACTGATGCAATATCGACGATATGTTTTTGCTCGGTAATCCATCCGAAAATAGTCTCAAATTTAATGTTTACTTGTAGTGTAGACATGTCCAAATTGATCGGCCAGTTAAAATGATCATTCTTAACTGATCATTGGTGCTCATTCAGTAAAAGCTTATAAATGAAGCATAATGCATGGCATCACGCAGTTCGGGATATATTGGATTACTTCGACGCCTGGTCGCATCAATTTTTGTTTCAAATTTTGTTACAATACAGAATAATGAGCTAGCTTAATGTGGGCATTGGATTCATGTCATTCGGAGCTCTAAATAAAAATGTTATGGAAGATTTAGTGCGGACATGTCAAGTTGATCGTCCAGTTAAAATGAGCATTCTTAACTGATCATTGATGCTCATTGATTAAAACCTTATAAATGAAGCATAATGCATGGCATCACGCAGTTTGAGATAGATTGGATTACTTGTACGCTTCATCATATCTATTTTTGTCACAATATAGAAAATTGAGCTCTCATAACGTGGGCATTGGATTTGTGTCGTTATGAGCTATAAATCAAAAGTTATGGACGATTTAGTGCAGACATTTCAAGTTGATTGGCCAGTTAAAATGATCATTTTAAACTGATTATTCGTGCTAATTGAGTAAAGGCTTATAAATGAAACATAATGTAGAGCATCACGCAGTTTGGGATAGACTGAATTATTTGGAGGTTTTGTCGTATCTATTTTCTTCTAAATTTTTGTCAAAATGTAGAAAATTAAGCTAGATTAACGTGGGCATTGGATTCATGTCATTCGGAGCTCTGAATCACAAGTTACAGACGATTTAGTGCAAACATATCAAGTTGATAGTCCAGTTAAAATTATCATTCTTTGATCATTGGTGCTCATTGATTGAAAGCTTATAAATGAAGCATAATGCATGGCATCACATAGTTTGAGATAGATTGGATTACTTGGATGCTTGGTCGTATCTATTTTTGTCTGAAATTTTTTCACAATATAGAAAATTGAGCTAGCTTAACATGGGCACTGGATTCGTGTCATTATGAGCTATAAATCAAACGTTATAGACGATTTAGTGCATACATGTGAAGTTGATCGGCCAGTTAAAACGATCATTCTAAACTTATCATTCGTGCTCATTGAGTAAAGGCTTATAAATGAAGCATAATGTAAAGCAACAGACAGTTTGGGATAGATTGGATTACTTGGATGCTTTGTCATATCTATTTCTGTGTCAAATTTTGTCACAATATAGAAAATCGAGCTAGCTTAACGTGGGCATTGGATTCGTGTCACTCGGAGCTCTAAATCAAAAGTTACGGACGATTTTGTGTGGACATGTCAAGTTGATCGGCCAGTTAAAATGATCATTCTTAACTGATCATTGGTGCTCATTGAGTAAAGGCCTATAAATAAAGCATAATGCATAACACCACGCAGCTCGTGATAGAGAGGGTTACTTGGCCGCTTTGTCATATCTATTTCAATCTCAAATTTTCTCTCAATATAGAAAATTGAACTAGCTTTACGTGAACATTGGATTCGAGTCATTCTGAGCTATAAATTAAAAGTTACGAATGATTTAGTGTGGAAATGTCAAGTTGATCGGCCCGTTAAAATGATCATTCTTAACTGATAATTGGAGCTCATTGAGTAAAGGCTTATAAATAAAGCATAATGCAGAGCATCACGCAGCTCGGGATAGATTGGGTTACTTGGACGCTTTTTCGTATTTATTTTTGTCTTAAATATTATCAAAATATAGAAATTTGAGCTAGCTTAACGTGGGCATTGGATTCGTGTCGTTTGGAGCTCTAAATCAAAAGTTACGGTTGATTTAGTGCGGACATGTCAAGTTGATCGGCCAGTTAAAATGATCATTCTTAGCTAATCATTGGTGCTCATTGATTAAAAGCTTACAAATGAAGCATAATGCATGACATCACGCAGTTTGGGATAGATTGGATTGTCGTCTCTATTTCTATCCATAATTTTGTCAAAATATAGAATATAGAGCTAGCTTAACGTGGGCATTGGATTCGTATCATTCTGAGCTCTAAATCAAAAGTTACGGACAATTTATTGCAAAGATGTCAAGTTGATCGGCCAGTTAAATTGATAATTCTAAACTGATCATTGGTGTTCATTAAATAAAGGCTTATAAATGAAGCATAATGCATGGCATCACATAGTTCAGGATAGATTGGATTACTTGGACGCTTTGTCATATCTATTTATGTCTCAAATTTTAGCACAATATACAAATTTTAGATAGCTTAATGTGGGCATTGGATTCATGTCATTCTGAGCTTTAAATCAAGTGTTACACACGATTTAGTGCGGAAATTTCAAGTTGATCGGCTAGTTAAAATGATCATTCATTGGTGCTCATTGAGAAAAGGTTTTAAAGTTTTGGATAGATTGGATTACGCAGACGCTTTGTTGTACCTATTTCTGTCTCAAATTTTGTTTCTATATAGAAAATTGAGCTAGCTTAACGTGGGCATTGGGTTCGTGTCATTCTGAGCCCCAAATCAAAAGTTACTGACGATTTAGTGTGGACATGTCAAGTTGATCGGCTTGATAAAATGATCATTTTTAACTGAGATAAAATGATCATTTTTAACTGATCATTGGTGCCCATTGAGTAAAGGCTTATAAATGAAGCATAATGAATGGTATCACGCAGTTTGGGATAGATTTGATTACTTGGACTCTTTCTCATATCTATTTCTATCTCAAAGTTTTTCACAATATAGAAAATTTAGCTACGTTAACTTGGCTCTTAAAATGATCATTCTTAACTTATCATTGATTCTCATTGAGTAAAAGTTTATAAATTAAGCGTAATGCATGGCATCACGTATTTTGGGATACATTAGATTACTTGGATGCTTGGTCGTCTCTATTTTTGTCTTTAATTTTGTCAGAGTATAGATAATTGAGCTAGCTTAACGTGGGCATTGGATTTGTGTCATTATGAGCTATGTCAAAAATTAGGGATGATTTAGTGCAGACATGTCAAGTTGATATGCAAGTTAAAATGATCATTTCTAACTGATCATTGGTGCTCATTGAGTAAACGCTTATAAATGAAGCATAATGCATAACATCACAAAGTTTGGGATAGATTTGATGACCTAGACGCTTTGTCGTAAATATTTCTGTCCCAAAGTTTGTCACAATATAGAAAATTGAGCTACCTTAACGTGCATATTGGATTTGCGTCATTATGAGCTATAAATAAAAAGTTATGGACAATTTAGTGCAGACATGTCATGTTTATCGGCCAGTTAAAATGATCATTGTAAACTGATCATTGGTGCTCTTTGAGTAAAGGCTTATTAATGATGCAAAATGCAGAGCATCACACGGTTTTTCATAGATTGGATTACTTAGACGCTTTGTCGTATCTATTTCTATCTCAAATTTTGTCTCAATATGAAAAATTGAACTAGCTTTACGTGGGCATTGGATTCGTGTCATTCTGAGCTCTAAATTAAAAGTTACGCATGATTTAATGCGGACATGTCAAGTTTATCGGTCAGTTAAAGTGATCATTCTAAACTGATTATTGGTGCTCATTAAGTAACGGCTTATAAATGAAGCATAATGCACGACATCACATAGTTTGGAAAAAATTGGATTACTTGAACGCTTTGTCATATCTATTTCTTTCTTAAATTTAGTCACAATATACAAAATTGAGCAAGCTTAACGTGGGCATTGGATTCGTGTTATTCAGAGCACTAAATCAAAAGTTACATATGATTTAGTGTTGACATGTCAAGTTTATCGGCGAGTTAAAATGATCATTCTTAACTGATCATTGGTGCTCATTGATTACAAGCTTACAAATGAAGCATAATGCATGACATCACACATTCCAGGATCGATTGGATTACTTGGACGCTTTGTCGTATCAGTTTCTGTCTCAAATTTTAGCACAATATACAAATTTGAGGTACCATAGCGTGGGCATTGGATTAATGTCATTCTGAGCTTTAAATCAAGAGTTACAGATGATTTAGTGCGGAAATTTCAAATTGATCGGCTAGTTAAAATGATCATTCTAAACTTATCATTGGTGCTCATTGAGAAAAGGTTTATAAAGTTTTGGATAGATTGGATTACTTAGATGCTTTGTCGTATCTATTTCTGTCTCAAATTTTGTTTTTGTATAGAAAATTGAGCTAGCTTAACGTGGCCATTGGATTCGTGTCATTCTGAGCCCCAATTCAAAAGCTACTGACGATTTAGTGCAGACATGTCAAGTTGATCGGCTTGATAAAATGATCATTTTTAACTGATCATTGGTGCTCATTGAGTAAAGGCTTATAAATGAAGCATAATGCATGGTACCACGTAGTTTCGGATAGATTTGATTACTTGGACTCTTTATCATATCTATTTCTATCTCAAAGTTTTTCACAATATAGAAAATTGAGCTACCTTAACTTGGCTGTTAAAATGATCATTCTTAACTTCTCATTGATGCTCACTGAGTAAAAGCTTATAAATTAAGCATAATGCGTGGCATCACGTATTTTGGGATACATTGGATTACTTGGATGCCTGGTCGTATCTATTTTTGTCTTTAATTTTGTCACAATATATAAAATTGAGCTAGCTTAACGTGGGCATTGGATTCGTGTCATTATAAGCTATAAATAAAAATTTATGGATGATTTAGTGCATACATGTCAAGTTGATGTGCCAGTTAAAACGATCATTCTTAACTGATCATTGGTGCTCATTGAGTAAAGGCTTATAAATGAAGCATAATGCATGACATCACAAAGTTTTGGATAGATTTGATGACCTGGACGCTTTGTCGTAACTATTTCTGTTTTAAATTTTGTGACAATATAGAATATTGAGCTACCTTAACGTGCAGATTGGATTTGCGTCATTATGAGCTATAAATCAAAAGTTATGGACAATTTAGTGCAGACATGTCAAGTTTATCAGCCAGTTAAAATGATCATTGTAAAATGATCATTGGTGCTCTTTGAGTAAAGGCTTATTAATGATGCAAAATGCAGACCATCACTTGATTTTTCATAGATCGGATTACTTAAACGCTTTGTCGTTTCTATTTCTATCTCAAATTTTGTTTGAATATAAAAAATTGTACAAGCTTTACGTGGGCATTGGATTTTTTGTCAATTTCAGCTCTAAATCAAAAGTTACGCATGATTTAATGCAGACATGTCAAGTTTATCGGTCAGTTAAAGTGATCATTCTAAACAGATAATTGGTGCTCATTAAATAAAGGCTTATAAATGAAGTATAATACATGGCATCACGGAGTTCCAATAAACTAGATTATTTGGATGCTTTGTAGTATCTATTTATGTCTCCAAGTTAGTCACAATATTCAAAGTTGAGTTAGCTTAACTTGGGCATTGGATTCGTGTCATTCGGAGCTCTAAATCAAAAGTTACATATGATTTAGTGCGCACATGTCAAGTTTATTGGCGAGTTAAAATGATCATTCTTAAAATTGATCATTGGTGCTCATTGATTAAAACCTTACAAATGAATCATAATGCATGACATCACGCAGTTTGGGATAGATTGGATTACTTGGAGGCTTTGTCGTCTCTATTTCTGTCTATAACTTTGTCAAAATATAGAAATTTGACCTAGCTTATTGTGAGCTTTGGAGCTCTAAATAAAGATTTACAGATGATTTAGTACAGTGATGTCAGGTTAATCGGACAGTTAAAGTGATCATTCTAAACTGATCATTGTTCGGGATAGATTGGATTAGTTGGACGCTTTGTTGTATCTATTTCTGTCTCAAATGTTGTGACAATATTTAAAATTGAGCTAGCTTAAACTGGACATTCGGTTTGTGTCATTCTGAACTCTAAATAGAGAGTTACAGACGATTTAATGCACACATGTTAAGTTGATCGCCCAGTTAAAATGATCATTCTAAATTGATCATTGGTCCTATTAAGTAAATGCTGATAAATGATGCAAAATGCAGAGCATCATGCAGTTCTTGATAGATTGGCTTACTTAGACGCTTTATCGTATCTATTTCTTTCTCTAATTTTGTCCCTATATAAAAATTGAACTAGCTTTAAGTTGGCATTGAATTCTTGTCATTCTGAGCTCTAAATCAAAAGTTACGGACGATTTTGTGCGGACATGTCAAGTTCATTGGACAGCAATCTTCCGATCATTGGTGCTCATTGAGAAAAGTCTTATAAATGAAGAATAATGCATGGCATCACACATTTTGGGATATATTAGATTACTTGGATGTTTTGTCATATCGATTTTTGTCAGAAATATTGTCACAATATAGCAAAATTAGATAGCCTATCGTGGGCATTGGATTCGTGTCATTATGAGCTATAAATCAAAAGTTATGGGCGATCTAGTGCAAACATATCAAGTTGATCAACCTGTTAAAATGATCAGTTTAAACTGATCATTGGTGCTTATTGAGTAAAGGCTTATAAATGAAGCATAATACATATCATCACACTGTTTGGGATAGATTGGATTACTTGGACTCTTTGTTTTCCTTATTTGTATCTATAATTTTGTCAAAATATATAAAATTGAGCTACGTTAACGTGGGCATTGGATTCCTGTCGTTCTGTACTCTAAATCAAAAGTTACAGACGATTTAGTGTGGACATGTCAATTTGATTGGCAGTTAAAGTAATCATTCTAAACTCATAATTGGTGCTTGTTAAGTAATGGCTTATAAATGAAGCATAATGGATGGCATTACGAAATTTGGAATAGATTGGATTACTTGTACGCTTTGTCATATGTATTTCTGTCTCAAATTTAGTGACATTATACAAAATGGAGGTACATTAACGTGGGCATTGGATTCGTGTCATTCGTAGCTCTAAATCAAAAGTTACGGATGATTTAGTGCGCATATGTCAGGTTTATCAGTGAGTTAAAATGATCATTTTTAACTGATCATTGGTGTTCATTGATTAAATGCTTACAAATGAAGCATAATGCATGACACCACACAGTTCGGGATAGATTGGATTTGTTGGAGGCTTTGTCGTCTCTATTTCTTTCTATAACTTTGTCAAAATATAGAAATTTGACTTAGCTTATTGTGGCCTTTGGAGCTCTAAATAAATATTTAAGGACGACTTAGTATAGTGAAGTCAAGTTGATCAGCCAGTTAAAGTTATCATTCTAAACTGATCATTTGGGATAGATTGGATTAGTTGGATGCTTTGTTGTATGTATTTTGGTCTCAAAATTTGTCACAATATTTAAAATTGAGCTAGCTTAAAGTGGACATTCGGTTCGTGTCATTCTGAACTCTAAATCAAGAGTTACAGACAATTTAGTGCGGACATGTTAAGTTGATCGGCCAGTTAAAATGATCATTCCAAACTGATCATTGGTCCTATTAAGTAAATGCTTATAAATGATGCAAAATGCAGAGCATCATTCAGTTCTTGATAGATTGGATTATTTAGACGCTTTATCGTATCTATTTCTTTCTCTAATTTTGTCACTATATAAAAATTTAACTAGCTTTAAGTTGGAATTTAATTCTTGTCATTCTGAGCTCTAAATCAAAAGTTATGGACGATTTTGTGCGGACATGTCAAGTTGATCGGCAAGCTAAAATGATCATTCTTCTAATCATTGGTGCTAATTGAGAAAAGGCTTATAAATGAAGCATAATGCATGGCATCACGCATTTTGGGATAGATTGGATTACTTGGATGCTTTGTCATATCGATTTTTGTCCTTAATATTGTCACAATATAGCAAAATTAGATAGCTTATCGTGGGCATTGGATTCGTCTCATTATGAGCTATAAATCAAAAGTTATGGACGATCTAGTGCAAACATATCAAGTTGATCGACCTGTTAAAATGATCATTTTAAACCGATCATTGGTGCTTATTGAGTAAAGGCTTATAAATGAAGCATAATGCATATTATCACGCAGTTTGGGATAGATTGGATTACTTGGACGCTTTGTTTTCCCTATTTGTATCTATAATTTTTGTCAAAATGTATAAAATTGCGCTACGTTAACGTGGGCATTGAATTCCTGTCATTCTGAGCTCTAAATCAAAAGTTACGGACGCTTTAGTGTGAACATGTCAAATTGATCGGCCAGTTAAAGTAATCATTCTAAACTGATCATTGGTGCTCATTAAGTAAAGGCTTATAAATGAAGCATAATGCATGGCATCACGGAATTTGGAATAGATTGGATTACTTCGACGCTTTGTCATATGTATTTCTGTCTCAAATTTAGTCACAATATACAAAATGGAGCTAGATTAACGTGAGCATTTGATTCGTGTCAATCGTTGCTCTAAATCAAAAGTTACGGATGATTTAGTGCGCACATGTCAAGTTTATCAGCGAGTTAAAATGATCATTTTTAACTGATCATTGGTGCTCAATGATTAAAAGCTTACAAATGAAGCATAATGCGAGACACCACACAGTTTGGGATAGATTGGATTAGTTGGAGGTTTTGTCGTCTCTATTTCTGTCTATAACTTTGTCAAATATCGAAAATTGACCTAGTTTAACGTGTGCTTTGGATTCGTGTCATTGCGAAGTCTAAATCAAAAGTTATAGACAATTTATTGCAGGGATGTCAAGTTGATCGGCCAGTTAAAGTGATTATTCTAAACTGATCATTGGTCCTATTAAGTAAATGCTGATAAATGATGCAAATGCAGAGCATCATGCAGTTCTTGATAGATTGGATTACTTAGACACTTTATCGTATCAATTTCTTTCTCTAATTTTGTCTCTATATAAAAATTTAACTAGCTTTAGGTTGGCATTGAATTCTTGTCATTCTGAGTTCTAAATCAAAAGTTACAGACTATTTTATGCGGGCATGTAAAGTTGATCGGCAAGTTAAAATGATCATTCTTCCGATCATTGGTGCTCATTGAGAAAAGGCTTATAAATGAAGCATTATGCATGGCATCACACATTTTGGGATAGATTGGATTACTTGGATGTTTTGTCATATAAACTTTTGTCCCAAATATTGTCACAATATAGAAAAATTAGATAGCTTATCGTGGGCAATGGATTCGTGTCATTATGAGCTATAAGTCAAAAGTTATGGAAGATCTAGTGCAAACATATCAAGTTGATGAACTAGTTAAAATGATCTTTCTAAACTGATCATTTGTACTTATTGACTAAAGGCTTTTAAATGAAGCATAATGCATATCATCACACAGTTTGGGATAGATTGGATTACTTGGATGTTTTGTTTCCATATTTGTATCTATAATTTTGTAATAATATATAAAATTGAGCTACGATAACGTGGGCATTGGATTCCTGTCATTCTGAGCTCTAAATCAAAAAGTTAAGGACGATTTAGTGCGAACATGTCAAGTTGATCGGACAGTTAAAGTAGTCATTCTAAAATGATCATTTGTGCTCATTAAGTAAAGGCTTATAAATGAAACATAATGCATGGCATCACGGAATTTGGAATAGATTGGATTACTTGGACGCTTTGTCATATGTATTTCTGTCTCAAATTTAGTCACAATATACAAAATGGAGCTAGATTAACGTGGGCATTGGATTCGTGTCATTTGTAGCTCTAAATCAAAAGTTACGGATGATTTAGTGCGAGACACCACATAGTTTGGGATAGATTGGATTAGTTGAAGGTCTCGTTTCTATTTCTGTCTATAACTTTGTCAAATATAGAAAATTGACCTAGTTTAACGTGTGCTTTGGATTCGTGTCATTCCGAGCTCTAAATCAAAAGTTACAGACGATTTATTGCAAGGATGTCAAGTCGATCCGCCAGTTAAAATGATCATTCTAAACTGATCATTGGTCCTATTAAGTAAATGCTTATAAATGATGCAAAATGCAGAGCATCATGCAGTTCTTGATAGATTGGATTACTTAGACACTTTATCGCATCTATTTCTTTCTCTAATTTTGTCTCTATATAAAAATTGAACTAGCTTTAAGTTGGCATTGAATTCTTGTCATTCTGAGTTCTAAATCAAAAGTTACAGACGATTTTATGCGGGCATGTCAAGTTGATCGGCAAGTTAAAATGATCATTCTTCCGATCATTCGTGGTCATCAAGAAAAGGCTTATAAATGAAGCATAATGCATGGCATCACGTATTTTGGGATAGATTGGATTACTTGGATATTTTTTCATATCGATTTTTGTCCCAAATATTGTCACAATATAGAAAAATTAGATAGCTTATCGTGAGCAATGGATTCGTGTTATTATGAGCTATAAGTCAAAAGTTATGGAAGATTTAGTGCAGCCATATCAAGTTGATCGACGAGTTAAAATGATCATTCTAAACTGATCATTGGTGCTTATTGAGTAAAGGTTTATTAATGAAGCATAATGCATAGTATCACATAGTTTGGGATAAATTGGATTACTTGTACGCTTTGTTTTCTCTATTTGCATCTATAATTTTGTCAAAATATAGAAAGTCAAGATACCTTAACGTGGCATTGCATTCCTGTCATTCTGAGCTCTAAATCAAAAGTTACGGACGAATTATTGTGGACATGTCAAGTTGATCGGCCAGTTAAAGTAATTATTTTAAACTTATCATTGGTGCTCATTAAGCAAATGCTTATAAATGGAGCATAATTCATGGCCTCACGTAGTTCAGAATATATTGGATTACTTGGATGCTTTTCCGTACCTATTTCTGTCTCAAATATAGTCAAAATATTCAAAATTGAGCTAGCTTAACGAGGGCATTGGATTCACATCATTCAGAGCTCTAAATCAAAAGTTACGGATGATTTAGTGTGGAAATGTCAAGTTGACCGGCCAGTTAAAGTGATCATTCTAAAGTAATCATTGGTGCTCATTAAATAAATGCTTATAAATGAAGCATAATGCATAGCATAACGCAGTTCGGGATAGATTTGATTACTTGGACGCTTTGTGATATCTATTTCTGTATCAAATTTTGTCACAATATTCAAGATTGAGCTTGTTTAATGTGGGCATTGGATTCGTGTCATTTTGAGCACTAAATCAAAAGTTATGTTGATCATTCTTAGTTGATCATTGGTGATCATTGAGTAAAGGCTTATAAATGAAGCGAATGCATGGCATCACCCACTTTGGGATACATTGGATAACTTGGACGCTTTGTCGTATCTTTTTCTGTATCAAATTTTGTCACAATATCGAATATGGAGCTAGCTTAACGTGGGCATTGGATTCATGTTATTATGAGCTATAACTCAAACGTTATGGAAAATTTAGTGCAGACATGACAAGTTGATCCGCCAATTTAAATGAACATTCTACACTGATCATTGGTTCTCACTGAGTAAAAGCTTAGAAATGAAGCATAATGCATAGAATCACGACGTTCAGAATAGGTTGGATTACTTGGATGCCTTGTTGTATCTATTTTTGTCTCAAATTTTGTCACAATACAGAAAATTGAGTTAGCTTAACGTAGGCACTGGATTCTAGTCATTCCGAGCTATAAATCAAAAGTTACAGATGATTTAGTGCAGACATGTCAAGTTGATCGGAAAGTTAAAATGATCATTATTAACTTATCATTGAGGATTATTGAGTAAAGGCTTATAAATGAAACATAATGCATGACATCACACATTTCTAGATAGATTGGATTACTTGGACCCTATGTCGTATCTATTTTTGTCTATAATTTTATCAAAATATAGAAAACTGAGTAGCTGAATGTGAGCATTGGATTCGTGTCATTCTGAGCACTAAATCAAAAGTTAAGTATGATTTAGTGCGGAAATGTCAAGTTGATCAGCCAGTTAAAGTGATCATTCTGAACTAATCATTGGTGCTCAGTGAGTAAAGGCTTACAAATGAAGCATAATGAATGGCATAAAACAGTTTTGGCTAGATTGGATTACTTGGACACTTTTTCGTATCTATTTCTGTCTCAAATTTTGTCACAATATAAAAAATTGAGCTAGTTAACGTGGGAATTGGCGTGTTATTCTGAGCTCTAAATCAAAAGTTATGGACGATTTAGTGCGGACATGTCAAGTTGATCGGGCAGTTAAGTGATCATTCTAAACTACTCATTTGTGCTCATTAAGTAAAGTCTTATAAATGTAGCATAATGCATGTCATCATGCAGTTCGGGATAGACTGGATTACTTGAATGCTTTGTCATATCTATTTTTGTCTTAAATTTTGTCATAATTCAGAAAATTGTGTTAGCTTAACGGGGGAATTGAATTCGGGTCATTCTGAGCTTTAAATCAAAAATTACGGACAATTTAGTGCAGACATGTCAAGTTGATAGACAAGTTAAAATGATCATTCTTAACTGATCATTGGTGCTTATTGAGTAAAGGCTTATAAATGAAACATAATACATGGCATCACACAGTTCGGGATAGATTGGATTACTTGGACACCTTGTCACCTCATTTTCTGTCTATAACTTTTCAAAATATAGAAAATTAAGCTAGCTTAACGTGGGCATTGGATTCGTGTCATTCTGAGCTCTAAATTATAAGTTACGGACGGTTTAGTGCGGACATGTCAAGTTGATTGGCCTGTTAAATTGATCATTCGAAACTGATCATTGGTGCAAAATTAGTAAACTGTTATGAAAGAAGCATAAAGCATGGCATCACTAAGTTTGGGATAGATTGGATTATTGGGATGCTTTGTCGTCACTATTTCTATCTCAAATTTTGTCAAAATATAGAAAATTAAGCTAGATTAACGTGGTCATTGGATTAATGTCATTCCGAGGTCTAAATCAAAAGTTACATTCAATTTAGTGCGGACATGTCATGTTGATAGGCCAATCAATATGAATATTCTAAACTGATCATTAGTGTTCATTAAGTAAGGGCTTATAAATTAAGCATAATGCATGGCATCACGCAGTTTTTGCTAGATTGGATTACTTGGACGCTTTTTCGTATCTATTTCTGTCTCAAATTTTATGACAATATAGAAAATTGAGCAAGCTTAACGTGGGCATTGGATTCGTGTCATTCTGAGCTCTAAGTCAAAAGTTACATACGACTTAGTGGGGACATGTGAAGTTGATCGGCCTATTAAAATGATCATTTTTAACTGATCATTGGTGCCCATAGAGTGAAGGCTTATAAATGAAGTATAATGAATGCCATCACGCAGTTCCGGATAGATTGGATTACTTGGACTCTTTTTGGTATCTTTTTTTTTCTCCACTTTTGTCACAACATAAAAAATTGAGCTAGCTTAACATGGGTATTGGATTCGCGTTAGTCTGAGCTCTAAATCTTAAGTTACGGATAATTTAGTGCGGACATGTCAAGTTCATCAGCTAGTTAAAATGATCATTCTTAACCGATCATTGTGCTCATTAATTAAAAGCTTATAAATGAAGCATAATGCATGACATCACGCACTTTGGGATAGATTAGAATATTTGGACTCTTTTTCAACTCTATTTCTGTCTATNAACGTGGGATTCAGCTGGGAGAAGCTCAGGAGAAGGCATTCCAGGCCTTGAAGGACAGCCTTACACACGCACCAGTGCTAGTCCTTCCCGACTTCAACAAGACGTTTGAAGTGGAGTGTGATGCCTCTGAAATAGGCATAGGAGCAGTGCTAACCCAAGGAGGGAGACCAGTGGCATACTTCAGTGAGAAGCTAGGTGGTGCCTCACTGAACTACCCCACTTATGACAAGGAGCTCTATGCCCTTGTCCGAGCCTTGGAGACTTGGCAGCATTACTTGCTGTCCAAGGAATTTGTGATCCACACTGATCACGAGACCCTCAAACACCTCAGAGGGCAAACCAATCTCAAGAGGAGACATGCCAGGTGGATGGAGTTCATAGAGACCTTTCCGTACATCATCAAGTACAAGAAGGGCAAAGACAATGTGGTAGCCGATGCACTATCCAGGAGGTTTGCCTTGATATCAACCATGGAGGCAAAGGTCCTAGGATTCGAGCACATCAAGGATCTATACAAGGATGATCCTGACCTTGCCGAGAGCTACAAGGAGTGTAGCACAGGGAGTCATGGCAAATTCTACATCCATGAGGGATTTTTGTTCCGAGAAAGAAGGCTGTGCATACCACAAGGGTCACTAAGGGAGCTTATCAACCGAGAAGCTCATGGAGGAGGACTCATGGGCCACTTTGGTGTCGACAAGACCCTAGCAGTGGTCAAGGAGCACTTCTACTGGCCACACATCAAAAGGACAGTAGAAGCACATTGTGCAAGATGCATTACTTGCAAGAAGGCAAAGTCCCGAGTGCAACCTCACGGGTTGTATATCCCACTGCCCATACCAACACATCCATGGGTGGACATCTCGATGGACTTTGTTCTAGGTCTGCCCAAGATCAACCACAAAGATGCAATCTTTGTAGTGGTGGACAGATTCTCCAAGATGGCACATTTCATCCCATGGGCCAATGTCAATGATGCCACACAAACAGCTGAGCTGTTCTTCAGGGAGATAGTACGGCTTCATGGAGTGCCAAGGACCATCGTATCAGACAGAGACACCAAATTCCTCAGCCATTTCTGGAGGACCCTTTTGAGAAAGCTAGGCACGAAGCTACTCTTCTCAACCACTTGCCATCCTCAAACCGATGGCCAAACTGAAGTTGTCAACAGAACCCTATCAACTCTTCTCAGAACAACACTAGGGAAGAACCTAAAGACTTGGGTGGAGTGCCTGCCATTCATTGAGTTCGCCTACAACCGAGCCGGGCACTCAGCAACCAAGAAGACACCATTTGAAGTGGTATACGGCTTCAACCCTCTCACCCCACTGGAGCAAACACCACTGCCACCAGCTGAGATGACCAACCTCAACGGAGCATCCAAAAGCAGAGTTCATAAGGAGGCTACACCAGAAGGTAGCAGAAAACTTGGAGAAGAGGACCGGACAGTACGTGACTCATGCCAACAAAGGAAGAAAGGAGGTGATCTTTCCACCAGGCGATTGGGTGTGGCTACACCTACGGCAGGAGAGGTTCCCAAACCTAAGGAGTTCCAAGCTAGCACCAAGAGGAGATGGGCCATTCAGAGTGCTCGAGAGGATCAACAACAACGCCTACCGGATCGAGCTACCAGGTGAGTTTAATGTGTCCAATACGTTTAATGTTACTAACTTGGCCCCTTTCCATGCAGATGAACCAGTTTTGAGGACAAAACCTACTGAAGAGGGAGGGAATGATGAGGACATCAGGTCGTACATCCAGCCAGGAGATCAGACTGGCCGACCAGGAAGCTTGCCTGAGACAGCAGGACCATCTGGCGCGCCTGCCGGACCGGACAGTACCGCCGGACCCTCGACCTATAGGACCAGACCGGTCAACATCGCCGGCGGAGAGGCCCAAGCTCCCGGCACACTTGGTGGGGACGTGAATGACACCGCCGGTCCCCCTGATGACACCGCCGACTCCGGGATCAACTTGGCCGGTCCTGAAGTCATTCCGGCCAGTACCGCGCACAATCCACCCGGTACAGGCCATCCAGCCGAGTACACGCACACTTCCACTTCTACACAAGAGGACTCGGACCAAATGAGCTACCAGCTCCAGGACATGCACTTAGAGGAAGTAACTACACCAGTGGTACCTCCAGGAGCAATGACAAGAAGCAGATCAAGAGCACTCTTCCACAAATTCAGCTTATGGGTCGACAAGCTTCTAGAAGAAGAGCAGCTAAGGACAATGGGCCAGAAGAGCAAATTAGAGTCCAAAGGCTTCTCAACAACACAAGGGACATCAGAGACTTGGGCTTTAGTGCAAGAGAGGTCAGGGCCCAAAGATTCCTAACCCTACTCCAAGTCGAAGACTAGGAGCAAGGCGCGTGCATGCCACAAGGACGGCCACTTTCCATTTCTTGGCCATGAGGTAAGATAAGGTAAGTTTACATTCGAATATATTTGCCTCTTTCTGTTTTGCAGGGTAGGATCTAGTTGTTTTCATTTTTGAGTCAAAGACATTTTAGGAATAGGTCCTTTTTTTTCGATTATGCACTTTTGTATCTTTTCCTTTTGTGCACTTTTGTAAACTTTCCATTTTTCTTATTTGTGTCGACCCTAGAAGGTCAAGCTGTCGAGCATATTAATAAGGCTCCTTCCAGCATGTAGTTCGACAACCTTTTTGATTATTAATAAAGTAGAACTTTTTCCCTACAAGTTTTCTCTCTAAGAATCTTGTGCGTTTAGAACCTAGTTGAGACCAGCCCTCCTAGCTCTAAGTTTGTGATTTATCACGAGGTTCATCACCCCTCGTGTGGTTCACTTCACCCTTCCATCATTTACCAACCAGAAAAACCCCTATCCAGAAGCCTAAGGTTGAGTTTCTCACCTAATCTTCTACAAACAGCCCACGCGCATACATCCTTGAATCAAGGCTTGTATCAGTAAGCCTGCTGGTATCTCTTCCGGGAACACATCCTGGAACTTTTTGAGGAGAGCTGCTACTTCATGAGGTAGCTCTACATGTTCTTTCTCTACATTCAACACTTCTTTGAAAGCCATTAGTAGCATTAGATCCTTCGAGGCTAAAGCTTTCCGGACATGACTTGGTTGAATAAGAAAATTAGATTTAATGAGCTTCTTTTCCTTACTCATTTGCTGTTGAAGCTCATGTACTTGGGCAGGTGTGAGAGGAGATAGGCGGACCTTTCTCTTGTCATGCACGAAAGTGTAGAGATTGGTTCGGCCATCATGCCTGGTCTCCTTGTCAAGCTGCCATGGCCTTCCTAGCAGAAAATGGCCAGCCTGCATTGGCACCACGTTGCACACCACTTGGTCTTGGTACTTGCCCACACTGAATGGCACAGTGACTTGCTCATGGATCTTGAGCTCCACTTTGTCATCGAGCCATCTCAGTCTATACGGTCGAGGGTGCCTTTTCTTCTCTAGACCCAACTTATCAACCATGTACGCACTAGCAACGTTAGTGCAAGAACCACCATCTATGATGAGGTTACATACGTTGCCCTTGATGGTGCAACGGCTGTGGAAGATGTTCTCCTTTTGGATGGTCTCTGAGGGATCCACCATTGCACAGAGAATGCGTCTAGTGACCTGCACTTCCCCCACATCAGGGTACTACATGTCACAGTAGTCTCCTTCTGGTTCATAGTCCTCTTCATCTTGAGATTCATACTCTCAAGCTTCCGTTATCAACATGACCCGGTTGTTTGGGCACTCCCTTGAGATGTCTCCGCGACCCCTACACTTGAAACAAGTGGTGTCATGTGATCTTTGAGGGTTAGAGGGCTTACTAGGCTCTCTCTGGTCACGGGTAGGCTCAGGATGCTTGCTCTTGAACCGTGACTCGATCTCTATGCTTTTGCCTTTGTCTATGGGTTTGGGAATGTTGCTTGGTGCCCAAGGCGTCTTAGGCTTGCTGCGGATGTCTTGGCTCTTACGTTTGATGTGTTGGTCAGCCTGGACAGATAGGTTGAACAAATCCTTAAAGTCATTGTAGATTTGCCTTTCCACCTTGCGGCTGATTCTTTCTTGCAGTCACTCCAAGAACTGTGCCATCAAAGCCTCCTAATCGTCATTGAGCTCTAGCCTGTTCCTTAGTGATGTAAGATTGAATATCAATCTCGCAAGCGGTACGGCCGTGACTCGCAAGACCGAGAATCTCTCTTGGCTAAAGCGGGCAAGGGAACTAAAAGGAGGGGGTTTTGATCGAATCACACGATCAAAGGTGAACCAAGGGAGTTTGAATCTCTCAAACTAACCTGGCCGTGGCTGCAATAGAAAGGAAGTGAATCACACACTTAGTTTCTAAAGAATAAGAACAAGTTCAAAGACAAGGCTTTGAAGAAAATACTTTGTATTCAACTTTTATTTCAATGGTGGTCTACCTTTACAATGAGGTCGTGCTGAGCTTATATAGTGCTCTTAGCAACGGTCCTAAACCTAAAAAAGAGAAAAGGAAATCATATATTTAAAATATATGGCTGTTGGCCATTAATGTCTAGTTTGGCCAACAAGGAAAGTGTATATGCTTGAATCTTGAGAGCTTTGGGGCAAATGTAAGGTGTATAGGTACATCCTGGATGCTTTGGAAAGTCTTCAATACGTGCCCAAGTTGCAAGGAATAGAGATATTGCAATCTGAACACATTAAGTGCACTTCGGTCCATATATGGCAAGTCTTGGAGGAAAGGGATTCGCCTGATCCTCTGGTGGCTGGTGCATGGTAGGTTTATTTTGGGCTTTCTTAGGGCCTTAATAATATCTCCTGGACGCCATGTTTTGGTTTGCAAGTGATTAAACCAGTTGGCCATCTCACTTGCCATAAACGGCTCCAATCGGTTCATTTGAAGGCACGGATGGACCCGTCTGGTCCAAGGCGTGTTTGAGCTTCTAGAAGTGCTTAAGGGAACTCCTAGAAGTACCAAAAAGTATCTTGGTCGCCAAAGAAACGTTTGGAGACTTTCATATAAGGAAAGTTCCAAATATGGTAAGTTTCGAAAACTCCAATTTGATGTATGGTGCATGACTTGATCAGGCCTTGTTTTGGATGAGCTGCATGTCGCCGTGCGTCCTCTGTGAGTCAGGATTATAGGCCAGGTTTGTTCTTGGCTGGCCGCTTCTTGGTTAAGCTTGGATTCATGAAGATACACCCATGTATCCTTTTGCGCGTATTTGGTCGCCTTTGTGTTCCTTGGGCCGGCCGGGCCGGGCAGTTGGCTGGGCTTTGGGCTGATGACCTCATCACTTAGTCTCTCAAACTCTTCATAGTACTTCTCTACTGATCTGGTACCCTGCTTAACAGTACAAAAACGTCGTTTCAAATCTCTATGAAAATAAGGTGGAACAAACCTTTGTCTCATGAGGTCTTTCATGTTGATCCATGAGTCTACGGGCCTCAATCTTTTCCTCCTTCGGTCAGACACCTCACGATGCCACCAGATGAGGGCATTGTCCGTGAGTTGTGCTACTGCCATGGAGACTCTCCTAGGGCCTGGTTGGTTGTAGTGATCGAAGATGTGGTCCATCCTCCTCTCCCAATCAAGATAGGCTTCGGGGTCTACTTTTCCTGCAAAACTAGGAGGTGTTAACTTGACATCAGGATGAGTTACCCAGTTGTAGGCGTGTTCATCTCCATCCTTATGATGTCTAGGAGGCATCCTTGGTCTGTGGTGATGACCATATGGCTTGAAGCCATCACCTTCTGCCTCTGGTTGCCGTGGAGGTCCTCTCGGCCTAGGGTGATAGTTATGAGGTTGTGTGTCCTCATCTCCATCTGGCTGGGGCTCCTCCTGTTCGTATTGTGTCCTAAGGTGCTCAGGACCCTCAGCACGATCTTGCTCAGCCCTCACGTGCCTTATGACCTGGAATCTCACAGGCCTCTCCACGCGCTCCAACGTCTCGCCGATTGATGCGAGTTGCGTTTGGAGGGTGGTGAACATGGCCATCATGGCCTCAGCTGCATCTCTATTTTCTTCTGCCATTGCGTACTACAAAGTATAGAACAAGTTACTCTGCTCTAGAATCAATTAGCAGAGTTTCTTATATACAAGAATTCGAAAAAATGCAAAAAACAAAAACTGGAGGGTGGTGAACATGGCCATCATGGCCTCAGCTGCATCTCTATTTTCTTCTGCCATTGCGTACTACAAAGTATAGAACAAGTTACTCTGCTCTAGAATCAATTAGCAGAGTTTCTTATATACAATAATTCGAAAAAATGCAAAAAACAAAAACTGGGAAAAAGGAAATTTCGAAAAAATGGAAGATTTGAAAAAATGGAAACTTTCTTAACAACTAGTGCTAGCTGTCTTGCTCGAATTCTTTTGGTATTTTTCCTATTTTATTTTTCTTTTATTTTTAGTTTAACTTAAAAATAATGGAAATATGATTTAAGGAAAAAGGAAAATGTAATTTGCAATGCAAGAAGTCCTAGTGATACACGTAGAAGCTAGATGCACTCGGTTTGGAGTTTGATGTTATTTTTTTTATTTTTCTTGAATGCGACTTAAATAATGCAAGAACTAAAAACAAAACTACTTAATGGATAGAAACAACCTGGTTTAGGAGCTTTAAGCTCTGATACCAAAATGATACAAGCCTCGATTCAAGGCTTATATGCGTGTGGACTGTTTGGATAAGGTTAGGTGCGAAACTCAACCTTAGACTTCTGGGTAGGAGGTTTTTGGTTTGGTATTGGGTAAAGGGTGAAGTGAACCACACGAGGGGTGATGAACCTCGTGATAAATCACAAACTTAGAGCTAGGAGGGCTGGTCTCAACTAGGTTCTAAGCGCACAAGTCTCTTAGAGAGAAAAACTTGTAGAAGAACATTCGCAGTTTATTAATTATCAAAAAGGTTGTCGAACTACAATGCTGAAAGGAGCCTTATTAATATGCTTGAGAACTTGACCTTCTAGCGTCGACTCAAGAGAGAAATGGAAAATTTACAAAAGTGCACAAATGGAAAACGTACTTAAGTGCATAACCGAAAAAGGACCTATTCCTAAAATGTCTTTGACTCAAAAATGTAAATAATCTAAATCCTACCTTGCAAAACAGAAAGAGGCAAATATCCAATTTGAAAACTTACCATTCTTACCTCACAGCCAAGAAATGAAAGGTGGCCGTACTTGTGGCATACACGCGCCTTGCTCCTAGTCTTTGACATGCAGTAGGGTTAGGAATCTTTGGGCCCTGGCCTCTCTTGCCACTAAAGCCCAAGTCTCTGAAGTCCCTTGCCTTGATGTGAAGCCATTGGACTCTTATTTGCACTTCTGGCCCAATGTCCTTTGTCGATCATCCTCTAGGAGCTTGTCGACCCATAAGCTGAATTTGTGGAAGAGTGCCCTTGATCGGCTCCTTGTCATTGCTCCTGGTGGCACCACTGGTGTAGAGACTTTCTGATACAACCCTCGATTCAAGGCTTATATGCGCATTGGCTGTTTGGAGAAGGTTAGGTGAGAAACTCAATCTTAGACTTCTTGGATAAGGGGTTTTGGGTTGGAATTCGATGGAAGGGTGAAGTGAACCACATGAGGGGTGATGAACCTTGTGATAAATCACAAACTTAGAGCTAGGAGGGCTGGTCTCAACTAGGTTCTAAGCGCACAAGCTTCTTTGAGAGAAAAACTTGTAAAGAGAAAATTCACACTTTATTAATATAAAAAAGGTTGTCGAACTACAATGCTCGAAGGAGTCTTAGTAATATGCTCGAAAGCTTGACCTTGTAGGGTTGACTCAAATAAAGAAAAGGAAAGTTTACAAAAGTGCACAAATGGAAAATATACAAAAGTGCATAACCGAAAAAGGACCTATTCCTAAAATGTCTTTGACTCAAGAAATGTAAATATTCTAGATCCTACCCTGCAAAACAGAAAGACGCAAATATTCGAATTGAAAACTTACCTTACTTACCTCACGGCCAAGAAATGGAAGGTGGCCGTCCTTGTGGCATGCACGCGCCTTGCTCCTAGTCTTCGACTTGGAGTAGGGTTAGAAATCTTTGGGCCCTGACCTCTCTTGACACTAAAGCCCAAGTCTCTGAAGTCCCTTGCATTGTTGAGAAGCCTTTGGACTCTTCTTTGAACTTTTGGCCCATTGTCCTTAGTCGATCTTCCTCTAAGAGCTTGTCGACCCATAAGCTGAACTTGTGGAAGAGTACTCTTGACCTGCTCCTTGTCATTGCTCCTGGTGGCACTACTGGTGTGGAGGCTTCCTCTATATGCATGTACTGAAGCTCGTAACTTATCTGGTCCGAGTTTCATTGTGTAGAAGTGGAAATGCGCGTGTACTCGGCTGGATCGGCTGTACCGGCTGGATTGTGCGAGGTACTGGCCGGAATGCCTTCAGGACTGGCCAAGTTGATCCCGGAGTTGGCGGCATCACCAGAGGGACGGCGGTGTCATCCACGTTGCCACCAAGTGTGCCGGAAGCTTGGGCCTCTCCGCCGGCAATGCTGGTTGCTCTGGTCCTTGTGGTCGAGGGTCCGGCGGTACTGCTTGGGCCGGCAGGCATGCCAGATGGTCCGGCTGTCTCGGGCATGCTTCCTGGTCGGCCAGTCTGGTCTCCTGGCTGGATGTACGACCTGATGTCCTCATCATCCCCTCCCTCTTCAGTAGGTTTTGTCCTCAAAACTGATTCATCTGCATGGAAAGGGGCTAAGTCAGTAACATTGAACGTATTGGACACATTAAACTCACCTGGGAGCTCAATCTGGTAGGCATTATTGTTGATCCATCTCCTCTTGGTGCTAGCTTGGAACTCCTTAGGTTTGGGAACCTCTCCTGCCGTTGGTGTAGCCACATTCAATCGCCTGGTTGAAAGATCACCTCCTTTCTTCCCTTGTTGGCATGAGTCACGTACTCTCTGGTCCTCTTCTCCAAGTTTTCTGCTACCTTCTGGTGTAACCTCCTTATGAACTCTGCCTTGGATGCTCCGTTGAGGTTGGTCATCTCAGCTGGTGGTAGTGGCGTTTGCTCCACTGGGGTGAGAGGGTTGAAGCCGTATACTACTTCAAATGGTGTCTTCTTGGTTGCTGAGTGCACGGCTCGGTTGTAACCGAACTCTATGAATGGCAGGCACTCCACCCAAGTCTTTAGGTTCTTCCCTAGTGTAGTCCTGAGAAGAGTTGTGGCAGTGGCGTTTGCTCCAATGGGGTGAGAGTGTTGAAGCCGTATACTACTTCAAATGGTGTCTTCTTGGTTGCTGAGTGCACGGCTCGGTTGTAAGCGAATTCTATGAATGGCAGGCACTCCACCCAAGTCTTTAGGTTCTTCCCTAGTGTAGTTCTGAGAAGAGTTGATAGTGTCCTGTTGACAACTTCAGTTTGGGCATCGGTTTGAGGATGGCAGGTGGTAGAGAAGAGTAGCTTCGTGCCTAGCTTTCTCCAAAGGGTCCTCCAGAAATGGCTGAGGAACTTGTTGTCCCTGTCTGATACGATGGTCCTTGGCACTCCATGAAGCCGTACTATCTCCCTGAAGAACAGCTCAGCTGTTTGTGTGGCATTATTGACATTGGCACATGGGATGAAGTGTGCCATCTTGGAGAATCTGTCCACCACTACAAAGATTGCATCTTTGTGGTTTATCTTGGGCAGGCCTAGAACGAAGTCCATTGAGATGTCCACCCATGGATGTGTAGGTATGGGCAGTGGAAGATACAACCTGTGAGGTTGCACTCGTGACTTTGCCATCTTTCAAGTGATGCATCTTGCACAATGAGCTTCTACTATCCTCTTGATGCGTGGCCAGTAGAAGTGCTCCTTGACCACTGCTAGAGTGTTGTCGACACCAAAGTGGCCCATGAGTCCTCCTCCATGAGCTTCTCGGATGGTAAGCTCCCTCAATGATCCTTGTGGTATGCACAACCTTCTTTCTCGGAACAAGAATCCTTCATGGATGTAAAACTTCCCATGACTCCTTGTGCCACACTCCTTGTAGCTCTCAGCAAAGTCAGGATCATCCTTGTATAGGTCTTTGATGTGCTCGAACCCTAGGACCTTTGCCTCCATGCTGGATATCAAGGCAAACCTCCTTGATAGTGCATTGGCTACCACATTGTCTTTGCCCTTCTTGTACTTGATGACGTACGGGATGGTATCTATGAACTCCATCCACCTGGCATGTCTACTCTTTAGATTGGTTTGCCCTCTGAGGTGTTTGAGAGTCTCGTGATCAGTGTGGATCACAAACTCCTTGGACAGCAAGTAATGCTGCCAAGTCTCCAATGCTCGGACAAGGGCATAAAGCTCCTTGTCATCAGTGGGGTAGTTCAGTGAGGCACCACCTAGCTTCTCACTGAAGTATGCCACTGGTCTCCCTCCTTGGGTTAGCACTGCTCCTATGCCCATTCCAGAGGCATCAAACTCCACTTCAAACGTCTTGTTGAAGTCGAGCAGGACTAGCACTGGTGCATGTGTAAGGCTGTCCTTCAAGGCCTGGAATGCCTTCTCCTGAGCTTCTCCCCAGTTGAATCCCACGTTCTTCTTCACTACTGCCGTCAATGGTGAGGCAATACTGCTGAAGTTGGGCACGAATCTCTTATAGAAGCTGGCCAGTCCGTGGAAGCTCCTCACTTGGCTGATTTTGCCTGGTGTTGGCCATTCTTGTATGGCTCGAATCTTCTCTTCATCAACCTGTAGGACCTGTGAACTTACAACAAAACCTAAAAAGACAAGTTTATCATTACAAAAGATGCACTTCTTNATATAGAAGATTAAGCTAGCTTAATGTGGGCATTGGATTTGTGTCATTTTGAGCTCTAAATCAAAAGTTACGGACGATTTAGTGCGGACATGTCAGGTAGAGTGGCCAGTTAAAGTGATAATTCTAAACAGATCATTGGTGCTCATTAACCAAAAGCTTATAAATGAAGCATAAAGCATGGCATCAAGTAGTTTGGATAGATTGGATTACTTGAACACTTTGTCGTCTTTATTTCTATCTCAAATTTTGTTAAAATATAGAAAATTGAGCTTGTTTAACATCGGCATTGGAGTCATGTCATTCTGAGCTATAATTCAAAATTTATGGACGATTTAGTGCAGACATGTCATGTTGATCGGCCATTTAAAATAATCATTTTAAACTGATCATTGGTGCTAATTGAGTAAACGCTTATAAATGAAGAATAATGCGTGGCATCACATAGTTTGGGATGGACTGGATTACGTGAACGCGTTGTCGTACCTATTTATTTCTCAAACTTTGTCATAATCACTACAAGAAATCTGTCAAAATGCCACTGCAATTTGCGACCACATACGTAGTCAAAAAATTTGCGACCACATTTGCCACGATGTTGCTGATCATTTGCTACTACGGAGATGCAGTCGTAAAGCGGTCGCAAAAGTGTGGCTAAAACTTGTAGTCGCATATTGGTCGCAGTACGCAACCATTAAGAGACTAAACTATGACTGTTTTTCGACTGGTGTTAGTTGTCGCAAATCAGAGGTAAATTTGCCACTGATTTGCGACCACGTGATCAAAATTTGAACTGCAGTCACAATTTAGTCGCAAAATAATGACTTATTTGCGACCACATAGGGTAAATTCACATTTTCCCCTAAGTATTTTCCACATTTACAACTTCTATTTGCATTTTTACGTAAGTACTAACCATTATAAGTGACCACATATATACAGAATCATATTTGTATTCATTTAAATTTTAGAGAACATTTGAAATGTATATAAGAGGTATAAGGTTAAGGAAATATATTAAGTGATTTAGGTAAATGATTTGTAATTTTGGTAAATTTGGTAAATGTTGTTTGGACTGATTTGCCACCACTTTACCACTGCATTGAGAATGTGATCTCAAATCAATCACAATTATGACTTGTGGTCGCAAATCAGTCACAATTATTAGTAGTGATCATTTTAAACTTATCATTGGTGCTCATTGAGCAAAGGCTTATAAATGAAACATAATGCATGGCATCACGCAGTTTGGGATCGATTGTATTACATGGACGCTATGTCCTATCTAGTTTTGTCTCAAATTTTGTCATAATATAGAATATTGAACTAGCTTAATGTGGGCCATTCATTCGTGTCATTCTGACCAATAAATCAAAAGTTATAGACGATTTACTGTGAAATGTCAAGTTGATTGGCCTGTGAATATGATCATTCTAAACTGATCATTAGTGCTGATTGAGTAAACGTTTATAAATGAAGCATAATGCATAGCATCACCAGTTGTGGATAGATTGGATTACTTGAACGCTTTGTCGTATCTATTTCTGTCTCAAATTTTGTTACACTATAGAAAATTGAGCTAGCTTAACATGGGCATTA
Organism: Pugionium dolabratum; assembly: GCA_018901945.1. Taxonomy (NCBI): domain Eukaryota; kingdom Viridiplantae; phylum Streptophyta; class Magnoliopsida; order Brassicales; family Brassicaceae; genus Pugionium; species Pugionium dolabratum. Next base: position 807,560 of record JAEVFF010000238.1, on the reverse strand, counting down.
GATTCGTGTGTTTCAGAGCTCTAAATCAAAAGTTACGGACGATTTATTGCGGACATATCAAGTTGATCGGTGAGTTAAAATGATCATTCTAAACTAATCATTGGTGCTCATTAAGTGAGGCTTAAAATGAGGCATAAAGCATGGCATCACGCAGTTTGGGATAGATTGGATTACTTGGACGCTTTGTTGTATCTAGTTCTGATTCAAATTGTGTCACAATATAGAAATTGAACTAGATTAATGTGGGCAATTGTTTGGCCAGTTAAAATGATCATTCTAAATTGATCATTGGTGCTCATTGAGTAAACGCTTATAAATGAAGAATAGTGCATGGCATCACGTAATTTTTGATGGACTGGATTATTTAGACACTTTTTCATATATATTTCTGTCTGAAATTTTGTTACACTATTGAAAATTGAGCTAGCTTAACGTGGGCATTATATTCGTGTGTTTCTGAGCTCTAAATCAAAAGTTACAGACGATTTAGTGTTGACATGTCAAGTGGATCGGCGAGTTAAAATGATCATTCTAAACTAATCATTGGTGCTCATTAAGTGAGGCTTAAAAATGAGGTATAAAGCATGGCATCACACAATTTGGGATAGATTGGATTACTTGGACGCTTTTTCGTATCTAGTTCTGTTTCAAATTTTATCGCAATATAGAAAATAGAACTAGGTTAATGTTGGCAATTGAATCTTGTCATTCTAAGCTATAAATCAAAAGTTATTGACGATTTAATGCCGACATGACAAGTTTATCGGCCAGTTAAAATGATCATCCTAAACTGATCATTGGTGCTCACTAAGTAAAATCTTATAAATGAAAAATAATGCATGGCATCAAAAAGTTTGGGAAGGATTGGATTACTTGGACGCTTTGTCGTATCAATTTATGTTTCAAAATTTGTCACGATATAGAAAATTGAGTTAGCTTAACGTGGGCATTTGATTCTTGTCATTCTGAGTTCTAAATCAAAAGTTACACACGATTTAGTGCGGACATGAAAAGTTGATAGGCCAGTTAAAGTGATCATTCTAAACTGATCATTGGTGATGATTAAGTAAACCCTTATAAATGAAGCATAATACATGGCATCACGTAGTTTGGGTAGATTAGATTACTTGGACACTTTGTCGTATCTAGTACTATCTCAAATTTTGTCATAATATAGAAAATTTAACTAGCTTTATGTGGGCAATTGATTCGTGCCATTCTGAACTATAAATCAAAAGTTATGTATGATTTAGTGCAGACATGTTAAGTTGATCGACCTATGAAGTGATCATTCTAAACTGATCAATGGTGCTGATTGAGTAAACGCTTATAAATGAAGCATAATGCAAAGCATCACACAGTTTTGGATAGATTGCATTACTTGGACGCTTTGTCATATCTATTTTTGTCTCAAATTTTGTTACACTATAGAAAATTGAGCTAACTTAACGTGGGCATTGAATTCGTGTGTTTCTGAGCTCTAAATCAAAAGTTACAGACGATTTTGTACGGACATATCAAGTTGATCGGCAAGTTAAAATGATCATTCTAAATTAATCATTGGTGCTCATTAAGTGAAGCTTAGAAATGAGGCATAAAGCATAAAGGGCCCATAATACCTTGCCGCTAGCTTCTCATTGAGTCGTCTTGCTAATGTTTTCTGTCGATACGGCCTGAGTTTTAAGTAGACTCAATCTCCAACTGCAAACTGGACGTCACGACGGTGCCTGTCTGTTTGCTTTTTCATGAGCTGCTGAGCTCGAGACAGATGGCTCTTCAACTGAACCAGAACTAAGTCCCTTTCCAGCAATTGTTCCTCCAACTCTACTACCTTTGTCGAGCCATGTTTATACTTAAGCAACATTGGGGGATCTCAACCATACACGGCTTTGAAGGGTGACATTTTAATCGCTGAATGAAACGATGTGTTATACCAGAATCCCGCCCAGGGTAACTGCGTTGCCCACGTTTTGGGCTTCTCCCCCTCAAAGCACCGAAGATAAGTCTCCAATGTGCTGTTGATGACCTCAGTCTGTCCGTCAGTTTGCGGATGGTAAGTTGTGCTGGACTTTAATCCCGTCCCCGATAGACGAAATATTTCCTTCCAGAAACTGCTCAAAAACACCTTGTCTCTGTCTGAAATAATAGTCCTTGGAAATCCATGTAAACTGACCAGCTCTTTCAAAAATGTGAAAGCTATCTCAGCTGCAGAATAAGGATGCTTCAAGTTAACGAAGTGACTGTATTTGGACAGCCTGTCTACCACAACCATTATCGAGTTCATTCCCTTATAATGTGGCATTCCCTCCACAAAGTCCATTCTTATGTCTTCCCAAATTCTGTCCGGAATTGGCAAAGGCTGAAGGAGTCCGTTTGGCGACAATGTAGAGTACTTTTGACGTTGGCACACATGACATTCCAATACAAACCTCCTCATCTCCTTCATCATCCCCGACCAATAAAACAGCTCGGCTATCCGTTTCTGAGTCTGTAATACTCCCGCGTGACCCCCACATCTTCCACTGTGAAATTTCACTAAGATTTGCCTGATTGAGCTGGTCCCTGGTGCCATCACTAGTTTTCCTCTGTGTAACAGCCTCCACTGTACGAGAGAGTAATCCGGGTGTGTTGTCGGGTCTGCTTGGATTTCGGCTATCAATTTCTGCAATTCTGGATGCTGTTCCACTTCCTGACTGATATCCTCTAACTGCACATCGGCTGGAATGGTGATTGCAAACAGAGATGAGAGTGTACCATACCTGGATAATGCATCTGCCACTCTGTTTTTGGTTCCCGGTTTGTACTGAATATCAAAGTCATAGCCCAAGAGTTTAATCAACCGTTTCTGATAATCCAAACTAACCTCCCCCTTCTCTAGTAGGAACTTAAGGCTTTTCTGGTCTGTTTTTACCAAGAATCGCATTCCCAACAGGTAGTGCCTCCACTTCTGGACAGCCAGCACTGACGCCATCAACTCTTTCTCATAAACTGATTTTAACCGTTCTCGATCCGTTGAGGCTCTGCTGTAGAACGCGATTGGTCTTTGGGATTGCATAAGCATGGCTCCAAGTCCATAACCTGAAGCGCCAGCTTCTACAACAAATAATTCAGTGAAATCGGGCAGTTTGAGAACAGGTACCCTGGTCATTGCTCCCTTGAGTTGCTGAAAAGCTTGTCTCGCCTCAGAATTCCACTGGAATCCGTCCATTTTTAGCAACATGGTCAATGGCTTCACTATTTTCCCATAACCGCTCACAAACTGCCTATAATATCCGGTTAACCCCAAGAACCCTCTGAATTCTTTTACCGTGGTTGGTTACGTCCACCCTACCATGGCTGAAATTTTCTCCGGATCGGCTTCTACTCCGTGTGCTGAGATTATGTGCCCCAAATATTCAATCTTCCGACTGCTGAAATGACACTTCTTGTGATTAGCATAAATTTGTTGCTGGCTCAAGACTTCCATTACCTTCTCTAAGTGTTGGAGGTGCTGCTGGTCGTCTGCGCCATATACCAAAATGTCATCAAGAAAACGAGGAGAAACCTTCTGAGATAGGGCCCAAAACATCATTCATTAGAGACTGAAACGTCACTGGGGCATTGGTGAGTCCGAACGGCATCACACGGAATTCGTAGTGCCGGAGCAAGATCTCGAACTCCCGTCTTTCTTCTTGACGAGGATGACCGGGATGGAAAAAGGACTACCACTAGGTTGAATGATTCCGGCAGCCATCATATCCGATACTTGTTTCTCTATTTCTTCTTTCTGAATTTGCGGATAACGGTAAGGTCTAACCTTCACCGGTCCGGCGCCCTCTTTCAGGATGATCGCGTGTTCTCATCCCCTAGACGGGGGTAATCCTCGCGGCTCCTCAAACACCCCTGTGTATCTCATTAACAGCTCCTGTAATTTAGGGTCGTCCTTCCGGATTTCTGGAGACCTTTCCGACTGTAATACCTCCGAATTCAATTAGGACTCCTGCCTCACACCTCTGCACCGTCTTCCATAGAGATTTCAGTGAAGCAGCCGAAGTGCAGAGTCCTGGTTCCCCTCTGAGTACCACCTTCTCTCTACCTACCTGAAACTTCATAACTTGCATTTTCCAATTAATTTCCATTTACCCCAATGTCTCTAACCACTCCATGCCCAAAATAACGCCAGTGCTTCCAAGCCGAATGGGAAGGAAATCGGCGATGACTGTCGTACCTGGAAGCTCGAGCTGCAACCCTTTGTGAACTCCTCCACCTCGTATGGAGATTCCCATGGCAAGGAGCACTCCGTACCCACTGGTTGCCTCAGCCTTCAGCTTTAACGCATTCACCAACTCCTCAGATAAAAAATTGTGTGACACCCCAATATCAATCATGATGATGACCTCCCTACCTCGGATTTTTCCTCTCAATTTCATAGTACAAGGCTACGACGACTCAACGAGGGTATTGAGGGACAGTTCTGCGATTTCCATCATTCCTCCTTCTCTGGGCTCGTCTTCTTCCCCGATTTCTTCGTCCTGCCCTATCACCTCCCTTTCGGTTCCATCGAGCCTGATTTCAGTGACCTGCAACTCGCGAAAGCGGCATCGGTGGCCCATTCCCCATTTCTCGTCACATTTGAAGCATAAACCTTGATTCTTGCGGTATTGGAGATCGCTTTCTGAGAAGCGACGTAATGGTGGCCGCCAATTCCCCAATCTGTTCGTGTAGGGCTTTGCACAAGTTCCTTCTCCTTTTGCTTGAAATGACGTCGCTCGGGTTTGGGTCACATTTGGGCTGACTGATTTAACCCACGTGGGTCTCGTGATATTTCGATTCTCGGCGCACTCGAGCTTCCCTTTCGCCCCAGCTCGCGCCGAACTCCCATGGATCTCAGGCCCGTTGTCGATCTGGTTCCAGTCCTCCACGCCTTGGGCCACCGCCATCATTCAATCTAGCCCCTGTGGTTCAAACAGACGCACGCCGGCTCGGATCGATAGAAGCAACCCAACCATAAAGAGTTTCTCCAGCACTGGTTCGTGGGTGTCCTCCGTATGATCTGCTAAAACTCAAAACTCCCTGCAAAACTCTTTCACGGTGCCCTCCTGCCTTAATGTGAGCAGACGTTCATCTGGAGATACCGATCGTCTCACCACGAAAGTCTCTGTCAGACGCGTTTTCATATTGTTCCAGTTCCTGAAGGGATTTCTTTCCCTTTCCCACTGGAACCATTCAAGTGCCTCCCCATAAAAACTTATTCCCGCAACCCAGATCTTCTCCTCCTTGGAAAAATGCCCCAGTTCGAAGTACTGTTCGATGCGAAATAGCCAACTCTCGACGCTACTTGCATCAAAAAGAGGTAACTCTACTCTTCTCGTCAGTGGCTCGATGATTTCCGTGGGTCGAACTTGATTTTCCTGTGAGCCTTCTCCCATAAAATCGGTTGCTCCGGAATGAAGGGCGGTGTGGTCAGCAGCACTACCCTTCTCTGGCGTGTCTACCATCACCGCCTTCCCGGAGATCGCCGATTTGAGCTCGTCATGATTCAACAGTTCCTCCAAACGATCTTGAACGCTAATCCGTCTCAGCTGTTGTTGAATACTATCCACGTTTCGTTCCAAGTCCCCGGTCTTACCCAGTTCTACATGCATCCTCTCTACCATCTCTTTCAACGTGAGGTCAGCATCTTTTCCACCATCTGTTTTCTTCACCATGGTCGCAGAACACTTGCTCTGATACCAAATATTAAGAGTTATGATTACAAATCAGAACTTAAGCTTGTAATCAATCAAGAAATTCAATACAAGTTCCGTGAATAACAACGATTCACCATCTCTCTACTCTAAACTTAATCCGATACCCAAAAAAAGAACCTCCCTCCTCCCTTTTATCCTGTCACCAAATCTCCCTAATGATTCTCCTCTACCCTTCCTTGCTCGTCCTCCCCAACTGTCTGCCTACATGTCTCTGACACTAACCGGAACCTGATCCTCCCCTTTTGTTAATTCACTCCACAGCTCCCTCTCTTTGGGCTTCTCTTCTGGCTGACCCATTCTTACTTGCTCTTCCACTACAAGAAAACATCAACATTTTCGCAGCATTTCTGATGGACAAAAAGCTATTGGAATTTTCCAACGACATGACGACGGGTTTCCGACAGATTCCCGAGTAACTAGGGTCATCAGGAATCCAAGGTAACTCGATGGTAAAAACTGACGGTACACCGTCGGTTTTCCGACGAAAGCTTAGTCGTCGGGAATTCCTCCTGAAGCCATCGCAAATGTCCGACGAAACTAGGACTGTCGGTTTATTTCCGATGCCTTCCCGAAGGCATGTTGTTTTACAATCTGTTGGGAATCCGTTGGGAATATACCGAAGGGATAACCTCGACTTTCATCGGACAACCGTCGGAAATAGCCGACCGTTGTCGGAATCCATCGGCAATCCATCGGAAATTGAAGAATAATCTTAAAAAATTTGTGATTATCCGGTGGTGGTCGGGAATCATCGGAAATCCATCGGAAAAGTTAGAAAAATGGATTCACAATTTGTGATTATCCGATTGTGGTTGAAAACCATCGGAAATCCGTCGGAAATGAGAATATTCTTAAGAATAATCTGTTTAAAGTTTGTGAATATCTGTTAAAAATTCGTAATAATCTGTTAAAAATTCATAATAATCTTTTAAGCATTCGTGATAATATCTAATTTTTACTATAAATACACTTTGGTCTTTAATAATTTCATCAGAACAAAATTTTTTAAGAAAATGTGTTCTTTGGGTTCTTATGAGTATTTTCGATCGTGGATGGATAAACCTCAATATGATTCAACAACGGGGGAATTGACTGATGAATTTGCGCAAAGGTGTTGAAGAGTTCATGGCATTTGCATCAAACAATAGCATGACATCGGAATACGGTAAAATGTATTGTCCGTGTATTAAATGTCGAAATCATAGATTAATCTCTGTTATAGAAGTACGTAATCATTTGTATAGGAATGGATTTATGCGGGGTTATAAAATTTGGTATTCACATGGAGAAGCTGATGCAACGATGCAATATTATGGTAGTACTTCAAAAAGGATAGATAGTACTAATGTTAGGATAGAGGAACCGGCATCAGAAGTTGATATAAACGGAGGTACTATTTAGATGGTGAATGATGCATTTTGTGAACAAAGAGCATCGTACATTGAAGAATTAGCAAAATAGAGGAACCTAATTTGGAAGCCCGGAAATTTTTTGATATGTTAGATTGATATGTTAGATGCATCCAAGCAGCCTTTGTATAAAGGATGTAAAGATGAATTATCGCCTTTATCTGCTGTAGGCAGGTTGATGACGATAAAGACGGATTTCAATCTGAACACACGACAAAACCTATGAGATGGCATGCAGAACATAATTCGAATGGAGAAATTGTGCATCCCTCGGATGCAGAAGCATGGAAACATTTTCAACAGGTTTATCCTAGTTTTGCATATGAGCCTAGAAACGTATACCTCGGGTTATCTACAGATGGATTCAACCCATTTGGGAAACATGGGAGGCAATACTCGTTGTGGCTAGTTATAGTTACACCTTATAATTTGCCTCCTTTTTGTGCATGAAACGAAAGTTTTTATTTCTAACATTTCTCATCCCCGGCCCAGAGCATCCTAAGCGATCGCTTGATATTTTCTTGCAGCCACTAATTAATGAGTTAAAAATATTATGGGAAAATGGTGTCGAAGCATTCGATGTTTCCAACCAACAGAACTTCTTGATGCGAGCAGAACTTATGTGGACGATAAGTGATTTTCCAACATATGGTATGTTATCAGGATGGTCGATGCATGGAAGATTAGCATGCCGATATTGTCAAGATAATACTGATGCGTTCCAACTGAAACACGGACGAAAGACTAGTTGGTTCGATTGTCATCGTTGATTTCTATCACAAGATCATCCATATCGCCGGAGCACGACATTGTTTAGGAAAAACAAAAAAAAAATTGATGCTCCACCTCCTATTCTTGACGGGAATTATATGATGACTCAACTTAAAGATTTTGGTGTTGAGAGAATGGCTTCATGTGGAGGTAACGGACATTACCCTGTTGATGGTTGTGGCGAACACCATAATTGGTACAAGAAGAGCATTTTTTGGGATTTACCATATTGGAAGGACCATTTGTTGCGCCATAATCTAGATGTTATGCACATTGAGAAGAATTTTTTAGACAACATAATGAATACCGTTCTAAATGTGCAAGGAAAAACAAAAGATAATTTGAAAGCTAGATTGGATTTGCAGGATATTTGTTCTCGGAAAGAACTACATGTAATGTCAAATGGAAAATCATTGTCTCCCGCATTCCGGTTGGATGCGCATGCAAAAGATGAATTCTTTGACTGGATTAAGCATATTGTCAAATTTCCAGATGGATACGCATCTAATCTTCGTAATTGTGTCGATACTATTGAAGGTAAATTTTCAGGGATGAAAAGTCATGATTGTCATATTGTCATGCGAAGACTATTCCCATTTGCCTTTAGCGATCTACTACCTAAAAACGTCCACGGAGCAATTGCAGGTACGTTTACATTATTTTATATATAAATAATCATAATTTCATATATTATATGATATTAAAATATTTTTTTATGTACTGATTGGTGCTTTTTGCTGAAATTTATGTACAAGATCACTTACTGCAGACGATATCTAAATTTGGAGAAAAAAATACCGGTTCTCATTTGTAACCTGGAAAAAATATTTCCACCAATATTTTTTGATGTTATGGAGCATCTTCCTATTCATCTCTCTAGAGAAGCAGCGCTTGGAGGACCTGTTCAGTACCGATGGATGTATCCTTTTGAGAGATATATGTTCCACCTAAAGAAAAAAGTTAAAAATCTTGCAAGGGTTGAAGGTTCAATCGTCGCACAAACTATTAATGAAGAAACATCTAACTTCGCCAGCTACTATTTTTCATCCCAAGTGCAAACAAAAAATAGACGACCTACACGACATGATGATGGAGTAGAAAAACCAAGCTATCTAGTGTATGTGCCAGAAATATTTGCATAAATTGGACGTTTAAGTGGAAAAGAGAAGACGCGACGCCTATGAGAGTAGGAACACAATCACTTGCATTTGTATATTTTGACAAATTTCGATGACGTTTTGGAATATGAAGGGTACATTCAATTAAATTTTGTTTTTAGTTGTTATTATAATTTATTATTAATTATTTTTTTCATAATTAACAGCATATACATTGATGAGGACATCAGCTCGTACATCCAGCCAGGAGACCAGATTGGCCGACCAGGAAGCTTTCCCGAGACAGCCGGACCATCTGGCACGCCTGCCGGCCCAAGCAGTACCGCCGGACCCTCGACCACAAAAACTAGAGCAACCAGCATTGCCGGCGGAGAGGCCCAAGCTTCCGGCTCACTTGGTGGCGACGTGGATGACACCGCTGGTCCCTCTGGTGATGCCGCCAACTCTGGGATCAACTTGGCCGGTCCTGAAGGCATTCCAGCCACTACCTCGCACCATCCAGCCGGTACAGCGGATCTAGCCGAGTACACACGCATTTCAACTTCTACACAAGAGGACTCGGAAAAAATGAGCTACCAGCTCCAGGACATGCACCTAGAGGAAGTCTCTACACCAGTTGTGCCTCAAGGAGCAATGACAAGAAGAAGATCAAGGGCACTCTTCCACAAATTCAGCTTATGGGTCGACAAGCTCCTAGAGGAAGATCGACTAAGGACAATGGGCCAAAAAGTGCAAGGAAGAGTCCAATGGATTCTCAACAACACAAGGGACATCAGAGACTTGGGCTTTAGTGGCAAGAGAGGTCAGGGCCCAAAGATTCTTAACCCTACTCCAAGTCGAAGACTAGGAGCAAGGCGCGTGCATGCCACAAGGACAGCCACCTTCCATTTCTTGGCCATGAGGTAAGTTAAGGTAAGTTTCAATTTGAATATATGCCTCTTTCTGTTTTGCAGGGTAGGATCTAGAATATTTACTTTTATTGAGTCAAAGACATTTTAGGAATAGGTCCTTTTTCGATTATACACTTTTGTATCTTTTCCTTTTGTGCACTTTTGTAAGTTTTCCTTTTCTTATTTGGGTCGACCCTAGAAGGTCAAGCTGTCGAGCATATTAATAAGGCTCCTTCCAGCATTGTAGTTCGACAACCTTTTGATATTAATAAAGATAGAACTTTTTCCCAACAAGTTTCTCTCAAGAATCTTGTGCGCTTAGAATCTAGTTGAGACCAGCCCTCCTAGCTCTAAGTTTGTGATTTATCACGAGGTTCATCACCCCTCGTGTGGTTCACTTCACCTTTCCATCGAATACCAACCCAAAAAACCCCTATCCAAGAAGTCTAAGGTCGAGTTTCTCACCTAAACTTCTCCAAACAGCCCACGCGCATACATCCTTGAATCAAGGCTTGTATCATTTTGGTATCAGAGCTTAAAGCTCCTAAACCAGGTTGTTTCTATCCTTTAGCTTGTTTTGTTTTTAGTTCTTGCATTGGTTTAACTCGCATTCAAGAAAAATCAAAAAAACAACATCAAACTCCAAACCAAGTGCATCTAGCCTTCTACATATATCACTAGGGTTTAGATTCACTTTTGCATTGACATTCACGAAGAAGCATTGATGGCACAATTCTTGGATGGACTCCAAGAAAGAAACAGCCACAAGGTGTAGAGGCAAATCTACAATGACTTCAAAGACTTGTTCCACCTATCTGTCCAGGCTGAGCAGCACATAAAACGTAAGAGCCAAGACATCCGCAGCAAGCCTAAGACACCTTGGGCACCAAGCAACATGCCCAAGACCGTAGACAAAGGCAAGAGCATAGAGATCGAGTCAAGGTTCAAGAGCAAGCCTCCTAAACCCACCCGTGACCAGAGAGAGCCTGGTAAGTCTTCTAACCCTCAAAGATCACGTGACATCACTTGTTTCAAGTGTAGGGGTCGTGGAAACATCTCAAGGGAGTGCCCAAACAACCGGGTCATGTTGATTACAGAGGCTGGAGAATATGAGTCCCAAGATGAAGAGGACTATGAGCCAGATGGAGAATATGGTGACATTGAGTACCCTGATGTGGGGGAAGTGCTGGTCACTAGACGTATCCTCAGTGCAATGGTGGATCCTTCAGAGACCATCCAAAGGGAGAACATCTCCCACAGCCGTTGCACCATCAAGGGCAAGGTATGTAACCTCATCATAGATGGTGGTTCTTGCACTAACGTTGCTAGTGCATATATGGTTGATAAGCTAGGTCTAGAGAGGACATGGCATCCTCGACCATATAGACTGAGATGGCTTGATGACAAAGTGGAGCTCAAGATTCATGAGCAAGTCACTGTGCCATTCAGTGTGGGCAAGTACCAAGACCAGGTCGTGTGCGACGTGGTGCCCGTGCAAGCTGGCCATCTTCTGCTAGGAAGACCATGGCAGTTTGACAAAGAGACCAGGCATGATGGCCGAACCAATCTCTACATTTTTGTGCATGACAAAAGAAAGGTCAGCCTAGCTCCTCTTACACCTGCCCAGGTACACGAGCTACAACTCCAAATGAGTAAGGAAAAGAAACTTATCAAGTCTAATTTTCTTATTCAACCAAGCCATGTCCGGAGAGCTTTAGCCTCGAAGGATTTAATGTTACTAATGGTTTTCAAAGAAGTGTTGAATGTAGAAAAAGAACAGATAGAGCTACCTCCTGAAGAGAAACTCTCCTCAACAAGTTCCAGGATGTATTTCCAGAGGAGATACCAGCAGGCTTGCCTTCTTTACGTGGCATAGAACACCAGATTGATCTAGTGTACGGAGCAGTCCTGCCCGATTTTGTCACAAACCTCAATTTCAAGAGACAAGCGGTAGAGTACCTATTCCGCATAAATGGATGTGGTATTTACCATTAACAGAGAGGTTAAAGAGGTTATATCAATCTGAACACACGGCAAAACCTATGAGATGGCATGCAGAACATAATTCGAATGGAGAAATTGTGCATCCCTCGGATGCAGAAGCATGGAAACATTTTCAACAGGTTTATCCTAGTTTTGCATATGAGCCTAGAAACGTATACCTCGGGTTATCTACAGATGGATTCAACCCATTTGGGAAACATGGGAGGCAATACTCGTTGTGGCTAGTTATAGTTACACCTTATAATTTGCCTCCTTTTTGTGCATGAAACGAAAGTTTTTATTTCTAACATTTCTCGTCCCCGGCCCAGAGCATCCTAAGCGATCGCATGATATTTTCTTGCAGCCACTAATTAATGAGTTAAAAATATTATGGGAAAATGGTGTCGAAGCATTCGATGTCTAGTTGATCGACAAGTTAAACTGATCATTTTAATCTGATCATTGGTGCTCATTGTGTAAAGGCTTTATAAATGAAGCATAATGCATGGAATCACACAGTTTTAGAATGATTTGATTACTTGGACGCTTTGTCTTCTCTATTTCTATCTCAAATTTATTCAAAATATAGAAAACTGAGCTAACTTAACGTGGGCATTGGAATTGTATCATTCTGGGCTCCAAATCAAAAGTTAAACACGATTTAGTGCGTACATGTCAAGCCGATCAGACAATTAATATGGTTATTCTAAACATTGGTGCTCATTGAGTTAAGGCATATAAATGAATCATATTGTATGGCATCACGCAGTTTTGGATAGATTGGATAACTTGGACGCTTTGTCGTATCTAGTTCTGTCTCATATTTAGTCAAAATATAGAAAATTGAACTAGTTTAACGTGGGCATTGGATTCGTGTCATTCTGAGCTATGAATAAAAAGTTACAGACCATTTAGTGTAGAAATGTCAAGTTGATCGGCCAGTTAAAATGATCATTCTAAATTGATCATTGGTGCTCATTGAGTAATAGAAAATAAATGAAGAATAATGCATGGCATCACGCAGTTCAGGATACTCTGGATTACTTGGGCATTTTGTCGTATATATTTCTGTCTCAAATTTTGTTACAGTATAGAAAATTGAGCTAGTTAAACATGGGGATTGGATTCGTGTAATTCTGAGCTCTAAATCAAAAGTTAGAGACGATTTAGTGCGGATATGTCAACTTGAAATTATTCTTAACTAATCATTGGTGCTCATTAAGTAAAGGCTTATAAATGAAGCATAGCGCATGTCATAATGGAATTTTGAATAGATTTGATTACTTGGACATTTTTCGTATCTATTTCTGTTTCAAATTTTGTCACAATATAGAAAATTGAGGTAACTTAACATGGGAATTGGATTCGTGTAATTCTGAGCTATAAATCAAAAGTTACGCACAATTTAGTGCAGACATGTCAAGTTAATCGACCAGTTAAAATCATCATTTTTAACTGATCATTGGTGCTCATTGAGTAAAAGCTTTTAAATGAAGCATAATGCATGACATCACGCAGTTTGGGATAGATTGGATTATTTGAACGCTTGGTCGTCTCGATTTCTGTCTATTATTATGTCAAAATATAGAAAATTGAGCTACATTAATGTGGGCATTGGATTCATGTCATTCCGAGTTTTAAATCAAAAGTTATGGACGAAAATGGTCATTAAAATACTGAACTTTGTGTTTGTGTCATTTAAATACCTAAATTTTTAATGAGCTATTTAAATATCTATAGTTAAATGCGCCAATTTAAGTATACAACTGATCAATATTAATACTAAAAATAACATTATTAACTTTGTTATTTATTTTTTATTTATGGTTATGACTTTTAGTTGATTAAAATAAGTAATTGAGTTAAAGATTTTATCTTTGGTATTAATGTTGACTAATTGTATATCTAAATTGGCGCATTTAACTATAGATCGTTATTTAAATAGCTCATTAAAAAGTTCGTTATTTAAATGGCTCAAACACAAAAGTTCAATATTTTAATGACCATTTTCTCGATTTACAATACACGAAAACATCATTTTTCTGACGACGAAATTCGTCGGCAATCCGTCGGAAATGGCATTTCCTGTTGAATTTCTGACAATAGTTGTCCGTTATGACTATTTCGTCAGAAACCAATTTCCGTTGAGAAATTGTCGGGCATTTACGACGGATTTGCGATAAAAGTAGCCATCGGCAAATGCCGACAGATATTCGATGGGTATAGTCCGTCGGTAACTACCGACGTTATTGTGATTGATTTAGTCAGTCGGGCCGCGGATGAATTCCGATGATAGGTGCCATTGGGAATGACAACCGATGGTATATCCTGATGGGTTTCAGCCATCGGGATGGAACTGACGACATCGCGATGAAATAAGCTTCCCGACGGATTAGAGATAACGCTATCCGTCGGACCAGTATCTATTTCCGATGACTCCTTCGGTCGGAAATAACCAAACAATTGATTTTTTTTAATAATTGTTTTTAAATAATATTCATTAAATACTTTTCAATAATATATTTATTTTTTAAATAATTTTTTTAATTATTAAATTTAATAAATAGTTTTTAAATATTTAATAAAAATATTAAAACAATTAAATAAAATTAATATTTAAAATTACAGTTATAATAATATTTAAAATTTAATTGTTTTAAAATCTACAAATTACATCATAGGATGAGAAGAATGAGGAAAAAATTCATTCGGATAATCCGGCAAATTGGTTTTCATAAAATCTATAAAATATTTTAGCTTGATTATCTCTATCTCCATAGCCGCTTTTTTGAGTTGTGCATTCTCCTCATTTCCAGCCACACATGTTGTACCACTAGTATATGCAACTCTCCCGACTCCTGTATGACGACCATTAGAAAATGGTATTTCCTATAAAAATTAAAAATATTATTAAAAATATTATATTATTAAATATAAAAATAGAAATCAATTTTACATCAAGAACCAGACAGTTAATCCCAGAACGAGACAATTCGGCGACCGAATATGAAGAACCAACTTGAGACTGCTGAGAAAAAATATCACTTTTTTCTTTTTCACTTTTTCGATGATCTCACTAGCGAGACCATCTTGGATGCGACCAATATTTTTGTTCGTGTGGACATCGAGAAGTTGCAAATGATCTAGAGACGCTCCAAATTCTTGTGCCTAAAAGTAAAAAAATACTAAATTAATATTTTTAAAAATTTCAAACAATAATAAATTTTACCAATTTATCGGCTCGTCTCAGAAAACTAGTCGATCCAGCATTGTGAATGTAAATACCTTTGCCTCCTCGGTCGCTTTTTTGGTTTTCTAAATTAGTACTCGAGATGGCCTTAACACTGGAAGATTCCCAATAACGAATAAAATCGTTCAAAAACGACTCATTCAACCCTCTTGGTTTGCCTTTTCCCTTTTTCTACTTTTGTTTCCACTCGTTCATGTGGTGGGAAAATTGTACGGCAGCCTCTTTTTGAAAAACTTCTTCCGCCAATTTTGTGTTCATGGGATCCCGTGTAAATTATTGTTGCGAAATTTACTTATATATTACTAAAATATATTTTAAACAATTACATATTTAAAAATAAATTAACGTACCGCAAACGTCCTAAACCAAATCAGCGTTCTTCATACGGAATATTTCTAATTTTTGTATACGATTTGATCAAAAGAGAATGAAGCATCTTTAAGATATAGATTTGCTTATCCCGTTGTTTGAAATACCAAAAACCTACGAACTTTTATTAGAATAATATTAAAATAATTATTTTACATCTAATTATCAAAAATTTAATATAACATATCAAATTTTCTTGACGGCTCAGATCAAGAAAAGTAAGATATTAACGACCAGGTTGGTGAACCAATTATTCAATTGTCATTGGTCGAAAAGAATCATTTCCAGATTCTAGAACTTCAGTTGGTATAAAAGTTGGTAGACGACTCACCACGTCGGTACTCTTGATACGACCTTAAAAATATTATTATTACATTAATATGACGACTACACTTGATGTTAATAATAATATTTAACACACATTAGTTAATACAAAATATAAATATAGAATATCTATCTGAATCGTTTAAATGCTTTCAAATAATAATAAATAAATAATTTTCGTTATCCATAATTAATAAAAATATAGAATTTTTTTAATAAAAATATTGTTTTATAAGAAAATAGTTTCACATTAGCCTAGGATCTCCAGCATAATGTTAAGCATATTTCATGAATATACACATAAAATAACATTCATAACTAACTTATAAAATAACTTATATGTTACATAAATAATTACCAATTCGAGCAATTATTTGACAAGTAAGACTACGGCTTTTTTAGCTAACCGCAACTTTCCATGATCAAATAGCATACGTAAAACGTCAAAATAGTTTTCCATGATCAAAGACTTGTTTGATCAAACAAGTAACATATACGTTTTACTTTTGCAAAAAACAATTTCAAAAAATTGAAATTTTTATCTAATTAATTTTTTGGCTAACAATCAATCGATGAAAATAAAAAGAATCAGACATGAAACTCATTTAGACAATTCATCGAACATATTGCTTTCACCCAACATTACAAGAAACAATGTTCTTAAGCTTATAAGAATTAACAATCACAAACACCCATAAATCCCACATCTCGTGTGACTAGAAACTGAGAGTCAAAAATCTATTGGAACATTCAATTCAACAAGCGTCAGGTTCAAAGGGTTTAGGTCAGAAAGAAAACCTGATTGAAATTCTTCTGGATATTTTTTTGACCTCTATAAAAAATTGAGGGGAGAAGAAGAAAGAGAGATCTATATAACTCTCTCTCTCTCTCTCTAACCCAAATTAAGAACGGCTCCAAATTTAAAACGGCAAAACCTCTAAGAATAATATCGAGAGAGAGAGAGAGAAAGAACATTGTGAAGGTTTTATAAACTTACATTTCCGGCGATTACACTTATACAGACCGAGAGGAGACTTCCGGCGACGTCAGCGGCGGGAGGGAGAGGCAGATTTCTGAACGGGAGAGGAAGAGGCTGATTTCTTAACTGAAGAGAAGACTGAAAGAGAAATCATGGGGTCGTAGGTTATATTCGATATCTCTGATGGCAAAATCCGTCGGAAACCCATCGGCCAAATAATAAATATTTTCACAAAAACCCCATTGCTAAATCAACTTTCCCGCATATAATTTCATATTTGTCCGTATTCCGTCAGATGTTACCGACGGATTTCCGACGGAAACTGCAAGTTCTGCATGCTCGCCAAATTATCAGTCCACATGGTAAAGGATATTTCGATGGATTTCCGACGATCCAATTATTTGTTAACAAAAATAATAAATATTTTTATTTATAAAATGTGAAATAGCCCTTTATCATAATTTATCATTTATTCAGATTTTGAAATTTTTTTGTAGCTAATAATGTTCATATTATTATTCATAGTATTGTTGTTTTTCGAGCCGTACGCGAATCTAGTTAAAAGTCACCGCCTTTTTGGCCATAGTAACCAAAAGTTTGCTATATTCTATGAATTTAATTCTAACTTTGAGAGTTCGCCATTTAACTAGGGAGATGACTAAGTCCCCTAAGCTGGATTTCAGTTTACATTAGAAATGTTTATAAAACTGTTTATTTTGAAAAAACTATCTAGTATATAACATTAAGAATGTGTACCATTTAGTCGTAGCCCATATATTTTATACTTTTAAATCTATTAAACTTTACATTTGTAATTTATGTTCCTCGCATATCCATCAGAAATTGCAGATGGAATTTCGACCAGTATTTAAATTCCGTCGGCAATCCATCGGATAATCTTCTCCGACACGATAGGGTATAGTATCAATAACCTATGTCGTCGAGAATCCGACTGTAGTTTCCGACGGCATTGCGACGGGTTCCGACGGGTATTCAAATTTTTTCGGCAATCCATCGGATAATCTGCTCCAACAAGATAGGGTATAGTATCAATACCCTATGTCGTCGGACTGCAACTGGAGTTTTCGATGCAATTGCGTTGGGTTTTGTAGTTCTGTCGGAAATCCGTCGCACACAGGAATATAACATTTTTAAAAAACAATATTTGATACTGAATTATAAAGTATCATAAAAACTAAAACACTGCAATCACATATTTAATCTGAATCTGATCAACATTCCGAAGTAGCTGAATTTTCGTCTTCAAACTCGCCAATCTCCTCTTCTGAATCTTCAAATACATTGTAAGGTTAACTTCAAGAGAAGTCTCTATGGAACCTAAGTTACCAAATGTGATTTACTGCATAGGGTCTTGCTTGGAAACACCACATACAATTCCTCTAGGGTGTATTGATGTCACTATAGTCCAAGGATCTTGTTTTTTCTTCACACGAGGATATCGAATGTAACAAACCTGGTCCACTTGTGATGCAAGTATAAAAGGATCATATTTTTGATGTCACTTACGAGAGTGGACAGATGTAACACCGAATTCGTCTTGACGTTGACCAATGACAAGGTCATACCAGTCATAGTGGAACACAATACACCTCAAATCAATCATTCCAGTATAGTGAACTTCTAATATTTCACGAACAACACCGTTGTATAGAATTTCACCAGATTGAGATGATATACGATAATTAGAAATTGTTTGTGAGCTTCCTTCGCGATGAGTCTTAAAAGCATATCCACGAGTGCAGTACATTGGATAAGATTTTGCAGTAAATGTAGGACCATTCACCAACTCAACTAACTACGTGGGAAACGTTATCCCTCTAGAAGGACCCGTAGTAACCTGCAAAATAGTTGAATACATTCAACTATATATTTATATATATAGGAAATTATTATTGAAAATTATATAATTAATTAACATTGACGTAAAAGTGCAACCAACTTGCAAATTCGGTCTTTTTAAGTTCGACCAACTCATTCTCTGTGTAATTTGAATAATAAACACGTATTTGATCCATGTATATCCCATTAATTATAAACAAAATAATTAAAAATAAAGTATAATAACATTTACAAAAAATTAAATGAATGTATCTTTCATATTCCAAAACATCATCGCAATTTGTCAAAATATACAGATGCAAGTGTTTGTGTTCCTCCTCTAATAGGCATCACATCTTCCTTTTTCCACTTAAACGTCCAATTTGTGCAAATACTTCTTGCACATACACTGGATAACTTGGTTTTTCTCTTCCATCATCATGTCGTGTAGGTCGTCTATTTTTTGTTTGGACTTGCGATGGAAAATAGTAGCTGGCAAAGTTAGATGTTTCCTCATTAATACTTTGTGCGACGATAGAACCTTCAACCCTGGTAAGATTTTTAACTTCTTTCTTTAGGTGGAACATATATCTATCAAAAGGATATATCCATCGGTACTCCATCGGTACTGAACAGGTTATTCAAGTGCTTCTTCTCTAGGTAGGTGAATAGGAAGATGTTCCATAACATCAAAAAATGCTGGTAAAAATATTTTCTCAATGTTATAAATGAGAACCGGTATTTTTTCCTCTAAATTTTGTATATCGTCTCTAGCAAGTGACCTTGTACATAAATGTCGGAAAAAAGCACCAATCCCTGCATAATAAAAAAGTTAATCCAGACAGAAAATTATGATTATATATAAAATATTGTAAATGTACCTGCAATTGCCCCGTGGACGTTTTTAGGCAAAAGATCGCTGAAGGCAAATCAAAATAGTATTTGCATGACCACATGACAATCATGACTCTTCATCCCTGTAAATTTGCCTTCAATAGTATCGACACAACTACGAAGATTAGATTCGTATCCGTATGGAAATTTGACACTATGCTTAATCCACTCAAAAACTTGTCTTTTGCATGCGCATCCAACCAGAATGTGGGAGACAATGATTTTCCATTCGACATTACATGTAGTTCTTTCCGAGAACAAATATCTGAAAAATCCAATCTAGCTTTCAAATTATCTTTCGTTTTTCCTTTCACATTTAGAATAGTATTCATTATGTTGTCCAAAAATTCTTTTCAATGTTCATAACATCTAGATTGGAGTGCAACAGATGGTCCTTCCAATATTGTAAATCCTAAAAACTACTCTTCTTTTTCCAATTACGCCACAACCATCAACAGGATAATATCTGTTACCACCACATGAAGTCGTTCTCTCAGCACCAAAATATCTAAATCTAGTAATCATATAATTTCCGTCAAGCAAAGGAGGTGGACCATCAATTTTTTTTTTGTTTTTCTTAAACAATGTCGTGCTCCGGCGATATGGATGATCTGTTGGTAGAAAGCGTCGATGACAATCGAACCAACTAGTCTTTCTTCTGTGTTTCAGTTGGAACGCATCAGTATTATCTTGACAATATGGGCATGATAACTTTCCATGCGTCGACCATCCTGATCACATACCATATGCTGGAAAATACTTATGGCTCACATAAGTATTGCTCGCATCAAGAAGTTCTATTGGTTGGAAACATCAAATGCTTCGAAAACATTTTCCGACAACATTTTTAACTCATGAATTAGTGACTGCAAGAAAATATCAAGGGATCGTTTAGGATGCTCTGGACCGCATGCTAACTTTCCATGTGTCGACCATCCTGATCACATACCATATGCTGAAAAATCACTTATGGTTCACATAAGTATTGCTCGCATTAAGAAGTCCTATTGGTTGGAAACAAGAAATGCTTCGACAACATTTTACCACAACATTTTTAACTCATGAATTAGTGACTGCAAGAAAATATCAAGCGATTGCTTAGGATGCTCTGGACCGGAGACGAGAATTCTTAGAAACAAAAACTCTCATTTCATGCACAACGAAGGAGGAAAATTATAAGGTGTCATGATAACTGGCCACAACAAGTATTGCCTCCCATGCTTTCCAAAAGGGTTAAATCCATCTGTAGATAACCCAAGGTATGCGTTCCTAGGATCATATGCAAAACTAGGATGAACCTCTTTAAAATGTTTCCATGCTTCTGCATCCGAGGGATGCACAATTTCTCCATTCGAATTATGGTATGCATGCCATCTCATACGCTTTGCCATGTATTCACATTGATATAACCTCTTTAACCTCTTTGTTAATGGCAAATACCACATTCGTTTATGTGGAATAGGGACTCCGCCGCTTGTCTCTTGAAATTGAGGTTTGTGACAAAATCGGCACTTCATTTGGTTTTCATCATTTCTCCAATAGACTCATGCAGTTGTCGATACATACATCCATCATCTGATACGACAATCCAAGGCCAGCTACAAGTTTTTAAACCTTGTAATATGAAGCAGGTGCAATATTATGTTCATGTAATATATCTATAACAAAACCAGCTATCGCATTCATACAATCTTCAGCCAAGTTGAAATCCATCTTTATTGTCATCAACTTGCTTGCAACAGATAAAGGTGATAATCCATCTCTACATCCTTTATAAAAAAGCTGCTTGGATGCATCTAACATATTAAAACATTTCTAAGCTTCCAAATTAGGTTCTCTAACAGAGATTAATATATGATTTCGACATTTAATACACGGACAATACATTTTACCGTATTCCAATGTCATGCTATTGTTTGATGCAAATGTCATGAACTCTTCAACACCTTGCACAAATTCCTCCGTCAATTTCCCCGTTGTTAAATCATACCAAGGTTTATCCATCCATGATCAAAAATAATCATAAGAACCTGAAGAAGACATTTTGTTAAGATTTTTTGTTCTGGTGAAATTGTGAAGGAGCATAGCGTATTTATATTTAAAATTAGAAAATTATCATTATTTTTTAACAGATTAATATGAATTTTTAACATATTATTACGTATTTTTAACAGATTATTACGAATTTTTAACAGATTATTACGAATTTTTAACAAATTATTACGAATTTTTAACAGATTATTACAAATTTTTAACAAATAATAACAATTTTTAACAGATTATTCTTAAGAATATTCCCATTTCCGATGAATATCCGATGGTTTCCGACCACTGCCGGAAATTTCCGAAGACCAATAGATGACGCTCTACATTTAAAGATCGGCCAAACTAACAATTGCCAAAAAATAGGATTTCATCAGAAAGTCATCGGAACTACCAATGGATTTCCAACGACATTTAGATTTATTTATCTAAAAAAATAATTAAGTGGAATCAGTCAACCGATATATTTCTGAGGTATTCCTGACGGATAGTAAAAACCAGAATCCATCAGGAAGTAGTCGGTAGAAAACCGACGGTTTTGATTTTGTCATCAATTTCTGATGGTTTCGAGAGGATATCCTGACGCCAATGTTGTCGTCGCTAATAGGATGGATGTCCGCCGGGTTTTACCATCGATTTCCCGATAGTGGTGCAAATGTCGGGATTTACTGATGGAATATCGACGATATGTTTTTGCTCGGTAATCCATCCGAAAAATAGTCTCAAATTTAATGTTTACTTGTAGTGTAGACATGTCAAATTGATCGGCCAGTTAAAATGATCGTTCTTAACTGATCATTGGTGATCATTCAGTAAAAGCTTATAAGTGAAGCATAATGCATGGCATCACGCAGTTCGGGATATATTGGATTACTTCGACGCCTGGTCGTATCAATTTTTGTTTCAAATTTTGTTACAATATAGAATAATGAGCTAGCTTAATGTGGGCATTGGATTCATGTCATTCGGAGCTCTAAATAAAAAAAGTTACGGATGATTTAGTGCGGACATGTCAAGTTGATCGTCCAGTTAAAATGAGCATTCTTAACTGATCATTGGTGCTCATTGATTAAAACCTTATAAATGAAGCATAATGCATGGCATCACGCAGTTTGAGATAGATTGGATTACTTGGATGCTTCATCATATCTATTTTTGTCACAATATAGAAAATTGAGCTATCATAACGTGGGCATTGGATTTGTGTCGTTATGAGCTATAAATCAAAAGTTATGGACGATTTAGTGCATACATGTCAAGTTGATTGGCCAGTTAAAATGATCATTTTAAACTGATTATTCGTGCTCATTGAGTAAATGCTTATAAATGAAACATAATGTAGAGCATCATGCAGTTTGGGATAGACAGAATTATTTGGAGGCTTTGTTGTATCTATTTTCTTCTAAATTTTTTTCAAAATGTAGAAAATTAAGCTAGATTAACGTGGGCATTGGATTCATGTCATTCAGAGCTGTGAATCAAAAGTTACGGATGATTTAGTGAAAACATATCATGTTGATAGTCCAGTTAAAATGATCATTCTTTGATCATTGGTGCTCATTGATTGAAAGCTTATAAATGAAGCATAATGCATGGCATCACACAGTTTGAGATATATTGGATTACTTGGCTGCTTGGTCGTATTTATTTTTGTCTGAAATTTTTTCACAATATAGAAAATTGAGCTAGCTTAACATGGGCACTGGATTCGTGTCATTATGAGCTATAAATCAAAAGTTATAGACGATTTAGTGCATACATGTGAAGTTGATCGGCCAGTTAAAATGATCATTCTAAACTTATCATTCGTGCTCATTGTGTAAAGGCTTATAAATGAAGCATAGTGTAAAGCAACAGACAGTTTGGGATAGATTGGATTACTTGGATGCTTTGTCATATCTATTTCTGTCTCAAATTTTGTCACAATATAGAGAATCGAGCTAGCTTAACGTGGGCATTGGATTCGTGTAACTCGGAGCTCTAAATCAAAAGTTACGGACGATTTTGTGTGGACATGTCAAGTTGATCGGCCAGTTAAAATGATCATTCTTAACTAATAATTGGTACTCATTGAGTAAAGGCCTATAAATAAAGCATAATGCATAACACCACGCAGCTCGTGATAGAGAGGGTTACTTGGCCGCTTTGTCATATCTATTTCAATCTCAAATTTTCTCTCAATATAGAAAATTGAACTAGCTTTACGTGGACATTGGATTCGAGTCATTCTGAGCTATAAATTAAAAGTTACAAATGATTTAGTGTGGAAATGTCAAGTTGATCGGCCCGTTAAAATGTTCATTCTTAACTGATAATTGGAGCTCATTGAGTAAAGGCTTATAAATAAAGCATAATGCAGAGCATCACACAGCTCGGGATAGATTGGGTTACTTAGACGCTTTTTCGTATTTATTTTTGTCTTAAATATTGTCAAAATATAGAAAATTGAGCTAGCTTAACGTGGGCATTGGATTCGTGTCGTTTGGAGCTCTAAATCAAAAGTTACGGTTGATTTAGTGCGGACATGTCAAGTTGATCGGCCAGTTAAAATGATCATTCTTAGCTAATCATTGGTGCTCATTGATTAAAATCTTACAAATGAAGCATAATGCATGACATCACGCAGTTTGGGATAGATTGGATTATCGTCTCTATTTCTGTCCATAATTTTGTCAAAATATAGAAAATAGAGCTAGCTTAACGTGAGCATTGGATTCGTGTAATTCTGAGCTCTAATTCAAAAGTTACGGACAATTTATTGCAAAGATGTCAAGTTGATCGGCCAGTTAAATTGATAATTCTAAACTGATCATTGGTGTTCATTAAATAAAGGCTTATAAATGAAGCATAATGCATGGCATCACACAGTTCAAGATAGATTGGATTACTTGGACGCTTTTTCATATCTATTTATGTCTCAAATTTTAGCACAATATACAAATTTTAGATAGCTTAATGTGGGCATTGGATTCATGTAATTCTGAGCTTTAAATCAAGTGTTACAGACGATTTAGTGCGGAAATTTCAAGTTGATCGGCTAGTTAAAATGATCATTCTAAACTGATCATTGGTGCTCATTGAGAAAAGGTTTATAAAGTTTTGGATAGATTGGATTACGCAGACGCTTTGTTGTATCTATTTCTGTCTCAAATTTTATTTCTATATAGAAAATTGAGCTAGCTTAATGTGGGCATTGGATTCGTGTCATTCTGAGACCCAAATCAAAAGTTACTGACGATTTAGTGTGGACATGTCAAGTTGATCGGCTTGATAAAATGATCATTTTTAACTGAGATAAAATGATCATTTTTAACTGATCATTGGTGCCCATTGAGTAAAGGCTTATAAATGAAGCATAATGAATGGTATCACGCAGTTTGGGATAGATTTGATTACTTGGACTCTTTCTCATATCTATTTCTATCTCAAAGTTTTCACAATATAGAAAATTTAGCTACCTTAACTTGGCTCTTAGAATGATCATTCTTAACTTATCATTGATTCTCATTGAGTAAAAGTTTATAAATTAAGCATAATGCATGGCATCACGTATTTTGGGATACATTAGATTACTTCGATGCTTGGTCATATCTAGTTTTGTCTTTAATTTTGTCAGAATATAGATAATTGAGCTAGCTTAACGTGGGCATTGGATTTGTGTCATTATGAGCTATGTCAAAAATTAGGGATGATTTAGTGCAGACATGTCAAGTTGATCTGCCAGTTAAAATGATCATTGTAAACTGATCATTGGTGCTCTTTGAGTAAAGGCTTATTAATGATGCAAAATACAGAGCATCACACGGTTTTTCATAGATCGGATTACAAGGACGCTTTGTCGTATCTATTTCTATCTCAAATTTTTTCTCAATAAGAAAATTTGAACTAGCTTTACGTGGGCATTTGATTCGTGTCATCCTGAGCTCTAAATCAAAATTTACGCATGATTTAATGCGGACATGTCAAGTTTATCGGTCAGTTAAAGTGATCATTCTAAACTGATTATTGGTGCTCATTAAGTAACGGCTTATAAATGAAGCATAATGCACGACCTCACATAGTTTGGAAAAAATTGGATTACCTGAATGCTTTGTCATATCTATTTCTGTCTTAAATTTAGTCACAATATACAAAATTGAGCTAGCTTAACGTGGGCATTGGATTCGTGTTCTTCAGAGCACTAAATCAAAAGTTACATATGATTTAGTGTGGACATGTCAAGTTTATCGGCGAGTTAAAATGATCGTTCTTAACTGATCATTGGTGCTCATTGATTACAAGCTTACAAATTATGCATATTGCATGACATCACGCAGTTTGGCAGTGATTGGATTACTTGGATGCTTTGTGGTCTCTATTTCTATCTATAATTTTGTCAAAATATAGAAAATTATCCTAGCTTAATGTGGGCTTTGGATTCATGTCATTATGAGCTCTAAATCAAATGTTACGGACGATTTAGTGTAGAGATGTCAAGTTGATCGGCCAGTTAAAGTGATCATTGTAAACTGATCATTGGTGCTCATTAAGTAAATTCTTATAAATGAAGCATAACGCATGGACTCACGCAGTTCGGGATAGATTGGATTTCTTGGATGCTTTGTCGTATCTATTTCTGTATGAAAATTTTTGTCACAATATACAAAATTGAGGTAGCTTAACGTGGGCATTGCATTCATGTCATTCTGAGCTCTAAATCAAGAGTTACAGACGATTTAATGCGTACATTTCAAGTTGATCGGCCAGTTAAATGATTATTCTAAATTTATCATTGGTGCTCATTTAGTAAAAGCTTATAAATGATGCAAAATGTAGAGCATCACGCAGTTCTGGATATATTGGATTACTTAGACGCTTTGTCGTATCAATTTCTGTCTCTAATTTTGTCACAAGCAAAACGAACTAGCTTAACGTGGCTATTAGATTCGTGTCATTATGAGCTATAACTCAAAAGTTATGGACGATTTAGTGCAAACATGTCAAATTGATTGGATAGTTAAAATGATCATTCTAAACTGATCATTGGTGCTTATTAAGTAAAGGATTATAAATGAAGTATAATGTAGAGCATCAAGCAGTTTGGGATATGTTAGATTACTTGGACGCTTTGTTGTATCTATTTCTATCTATAATATTGTTAATATATAGAAAATTGAGCTTGGTTAACATGGGTATTGGATTCGTGTCATTCATTCTGACGTCTAAATCAAAAGTTACAGACGATTTAATGTGGACATGTCAAGTTAATTGGCCATTTAAAATGATCATTCTTCAGATCATTGGTGCTCATTGAGTAAACGCATATAAATGAAGCATAATGCATGGCATCATGCAGTTTGGGATAGATTGGACTATTTGGACGCATTTTCGTATCTATTTTTGTCTTGAATTTGTCAAAATATAGTAAATTAACATAGCTTAACATGGGCATTGGATTCGTGTCGTTATGAGCTATAAATCAAAAGTTATGGATGATTTAGTGTAGACATGTGAAGTTGATCGGCCAGTTAAAATGATCATTCTAAAGTGATCATTAGTGCTTATTCAGTAAAGGCTAATAAATGAAGCATAATGTTGAGCTTCACGCAGTTTGGGATAGATTGGATTACTTGGACACTTTTTCGTATCTATTTCTGTCTCAAATTTTTTCACAATACACAAAATTGTGCTAGCTTAACATGGGCACTAGATTCGTGTCATTCTGATCTCCTAAACAAGAGTTACAGACGATCTAGTGCCTACATGTCAAGTTAATCGTCTTGTTAAAATGATCATTCTAAACATATCATTGGTGCTCATGGAGTAAAGGCTTATAAATGATGCATAATGCAGAACATCACGCAGTTTTGGATAGGTTGGATTACTTAGACGCTTTGTCGTATCTATTTAAGTTTTAAAATTTGTCTCTATATAAAAAATTGAACTACCTTTACTTGGGCATTGGGTTCGTGTCATTCTGAGCTCTAAATCAAGAGTTACAGATGATTTATTGTGACCATGTCAAGTTGATCGTCCTGTTAAAATGATCATTCTAAACTTATCATTGGGGCTCATGGAGTAAAGGCATATAAATGATGCATAATGTAAGGCAACACGCAGTTTGAGATAGATTAGATTACTTGGATGCTTTGTCGTATCTATTTTTGTCTCAAATTTTATCAAATTTTATCAAACGTGGGCATTGGATTCGTGTCATTATGACCTATAAATAAAAAATTATGGACGATTTAGTGCAGACATGTCAAGTTGATCGGCGAGTTAAAATTATTATTCTAAACTAATCATTGGTGCTTATTGAGTAAAGGCTTACAAACGAAGCATAATGCAGAGCATCACACATTTAAGTATAGATTGGATTACTTGGACGCTTTGTCGTATCTATTTTTGTTTCAAATTTTATCACAATATAGAAAATTGAGCTAGCTTAACGTGGGAATTGGATTCGTGTCAATATGAGCTATAAATAAAAAGTTATAGACGATTTAGTGCACACATGTCAAGTTGATCGGCCAGTTAAAATGATCATTCTAAGCTGATCATTGGTGCTCATTGATTAAAAACTTATAAATGAAGCATAATGCTGAGCATAACCCAGTTCAGGATAGATCGTATAATTTTGACGCTTTGTCATATCTATTTTTGTCTCAAATTTTGTCACAATATAGAAAATCGAGCTAGCTTAACGTGGGCATTGGATTCGTGTCACTCGCAGTTCTAAATCAAAAGTTACGGATGATTTAGTGTGGACATGTCAAGTTGATCGGCCAGTTAAAATGATCATTCTGAACTGATCATTGGTGCTCATTGAGTAAAGGCTTATAAATGAAGCATAAAGCATAACACCACGCAGCTCGTGATAGAATGGGTTACTTGGACGCTTTGTCATATCTATTTCAATCTCAAATTTTCTCTCAATATAGAAAATTTAAATAGCTTTACGTGGACATTGGTTTCGATTCATTCTGAGCTCTAAATCAAAAGTTACGAATGATTTAGTGTGGACATGTCAAGTTGATCGGCCCGTTAAAATGATCATTCTTAACTTATAATTGGAGCTTATTGACTAAATGCTTAATAATAAAGCATAATGCAGACTATCACGCAGCTCAGAATATATTGGATTACTTGGACGCTTTTTCTTATTTATTTTTGTCTTTAATATTGTCACAATTTAGAAAATTGAGCTACCTTTACATGGGCATTGATTCGTGTCGTTTGGAGCTCTAAATCAAAAGTTACGGTCGATTTAGTGCGGACATGTCAAATTGATCGGGCAGTTAAAATGATCATTCTTAACTAATCATTGGTGCTCATGGATTAAAACCTTACAAATGAAGCATCATGCATTGCATCACGCAGTTTGGGATAGACTGGATTACTTGTACGCTTTGTCGTCTCTATTTCTGTCCATAATTTTGTCAAAATATAGAAAATAGAGCTAGCTTAACATGGACATTGGATTCGTGTCATTCTTAGCTCTAAATCAAAAGTTACGGACAATTTATTGCGAAGATGTCACGTTGATCGGCCATTTAAAGTGATCATTCTAAACTGATCATTGGTGTTCATTAAATAAAGGCTTATAAATAAAGTATAATGCATGACATCACACATTCCAGGATCGATTGGATTACTTGGATGCTTTGTCGTATCAGTTTCTGTCTCAAATTTTAGCACAATATACAAATTTGAGGTACCATAGCGTGGGCATTGGATTAATGTCATTCTGAGCTTTAAATCAAGAGCTACAGATGATTTAGTGCGGAAATTTCAAATTGATCGGCTAGTTAAAATGATCATTCTAAACTTATCATTGGTGCTCATTGAGAAAAGGTTTATAAAGTTTTGGATAGATTGGATTACTAAGATGCTTTGTCGTATCTATTTCTGTCTCAAATTTTGTTTCTATATAGAAAATTGAGCTAGCTTAACGTGGCCATTGGATTCGTGTCATTCTGAGCCCCAATTCAAAAGTTACTGACGATTTAGTGAAGACATGTCAAGGTTATCGGCTTGATAAAATGATCATTTTTAACTGATCATTGGTGCTCATTGAGTAAAGGCTTATAAATGAAGCATAATGCATGGTACCACGTAGTTTCGGATAGATTTCCTTACTTGGACTCTTTATCATATCTATTTCTATCTCAAAGTTTTTCACAATATAGAAAATTGAGCTACCTTAACTTGGCTGTTAAAATGATCATTCTTAACTTCTCATTGATGCTCACTGAGTAAAAGCTTATAAATTAAGCATAATGCATGGCATCACGTATTTGGGATACATTGGATTACTTGGATGCTTGGTCGTATCTATTTTTGTCTTTAATTTTGTCACAATATATAAAATTGAGCTAGCTTAACGTGGGTATTGGATTCGTGTCATTATGAGCTATAAATCAAAAATTATGGATGATTTAGTGCAGACATGTCAAGTTGATGTGCCAGTAAAAACAATCATTCTTAACTGATCATTGCTGCTCATTGAGTAAAGGCTTATAAATGAAGCATAATGCATGACATCACAAAGTTTTGGATAGATTTGATGACCTGGACGCTTTGTCGTAACTATTTCGGTTTCAAATTTTGTAACAATATAGAATATTGAGCTACCTTAACGTGCAAATTGGATTTGTGTCATTATGAGCTATAAATCAAAAGTGATGGACAATTTAGTGCAGACATGTCAAGTTTATCGGCCAGTTAAAATGATCATTGTAAAATGATCATTGGTGCTCTTTGAGTAAAGGCTTATTAATGATGCAAAATGCAGACCATCACACGATTTTTCATAGATCGGATTACTTAAACGCTTTGTCGTTTCTATTTCTATCTCAAATTTTGTCTCAATATAAAAAATTGTACAAGCCTTACGTGGGCATTGGATTTTTGTCAATTTCAGCTCTAAATCAAAAGTTATGCATGATTTAATGCGGACATGTCAAGTTTATCGGTCAGTTAAAGTGATCATTCTAAACTGATAATTGGTGCTCATTAAATAAAGGCTTATAAATGAAGCATAATGCATGGCATCACGGAGTTCCAATAAACTAGATTTCTTGGACGCTTTGTAGTATCTATTTATGTCTCCAAGTTAGTCACAATATTCAAAATATAGTTAGCTTAACGTGGGCATTGGATTCGTGTCATTCGGAGCTCTAAATCAAAAGTTACATATGATTTAGTGCGCACATGTCAAGTTTATTGGCGAGTTAAAATGATCATTCTTAAAATTGATCATTGGTGCTAATTGATTAAAACCTTACAAATGAATCATAATGCATGACATCACGCAGTTTGGGATAGATTGGATTACTTGGAGGCTTTGTCTTCTCTATTTCTGTCTATAACTTTGTCAAAATATAGAAATTTGACCTAGCTTATTGTGAGCTTTGGAGCTCTAAATAAAGATTTACGGATGATTTAGTACAGTGATGTCAAGTTAATCGGACAGTTAAAGTGATCATTCTAAACTGATAATTGGTGCTCATTAAATAAAGGCTTATAAATGAAGCATAATGCATGGCATCACGGAGTTCCAATAAACTAGATTTCTTGGACGCTTTGTAGTATCTATTTATGTCTCCAAGTTAGTCACAATATTCAAAATATAGTTAGCTTAACGTGGGCATTGGATTCGTGTCATTCGGAGCTCTAAATCAAAAGTTACATATGATTTAGTGCGCACATGTCAAGTTTATTGGCGAGTTAAAATGATCATTCTTAAAATTGATCATTGGTGCTAATTGATTAAAACCTTACAAATGAATCATAATGCATGACATCACGCAGTTTGGGATAGATTGGATTACTTGGAGGCTTTGTCGTCTCTATTTCTGTCTATAACTTTGTCAAAATATAGAAATTTGACCTAGCTTATTGTGAGCTTTGGAGCTCTAAATAAAGATTTACGGATGATTTAGTACAGTGATGTCAAGTTAATCGGACAGCTAAAGTGATCATTCTAAACTGATCATTGTTCGGGATAGATTGGATTAGTTGGACGCTTTGTTGTATCTATTTCTATCTCAAATTTTGTGACAATATTTAAAAGTGAGCTAGCTTAAACTGGACATTCGGTTTGTGTCATTCTGAACTCTAAATCAAGAGTTACAGACGATTTAATGCACACATGTTAAGTTGATCGCCCAGTTAAAATGATCATTCTAAACTGATCATTGGTCCTATTAAGTAAATGCTGATAAATGATGCAAAATGCAGAGCATCATGCAGTTCTTGATAGATTGGCTTACTTAGACGCTTTATCGTATCTATTTCTTTCTCTAATTTTATCTCTATATAAAAATTGAACTAGCTTTAAGTTGGCATTGAATTTTTGTCATTCTGAGCTCTAAATCAAAAGTTACGGACGATTTTGTGCGGACATGTCAAGTTCATCGGACAGTTAAAATGATCATTCTTCCGATCATTGATGCTCATTGAGAAAAGGCTTATAAATGAAGAATAATGCATGGCATCACACATTTTGGGATATATTAGATTACTTGGATGTTTTGTCATACCGATTTTTGTCAGAAATATTGTCACAATATAGAAAAATTAGATAGCTTATCGTGGGCATTGGATTTGTGTCATTATGAGCTATAAATCAAAAGTTATGGGCGATCTAGTGCAAACATATCAAGTTGATCGACCTGTTAAAATGATCAGTTTAAACTGATCATTGGTGCTTATTGAGTAAAGGCTTATAAATGAAGCATACTACATATCATCGCGCTGTTTGGGATAGATTGGATTACTTGGACACTTTGTTTTCCCTATTTGTATCTATAATTTTGTCAAAATATATAAAATTGAGCTACGTTAACGTGGGCATTGGATTCCTGTCGTTCTGTGCTCTAAATCAAAAGTTACAGACGATTTAGCGTGGACATGTCAATTTGATCGGCAGTTAAAGTAATCATTCTAAACTCATAATTGGTGCTTGTTAAGTAATGGCTTATAAATGAAGCATAATGGATGGCATTACGGAATTTGGAATAGATTGGATTACTTGTACGCCTTGTCATATGTATTTCTCTCTCAAATTTAGTCACATTATACAAAATGGAGGTACATTAACGTGGGCATTGGATTCGTGTCATTCGTAGCTCTAAATCAAAAGTTACGGATGATTTAGTACGCACATGTCAGGTTTATCAGTGAGTTAAAATGATCATTTTTAACTGATCATTGGTGTTCATTGATTAAAAGCTTACAAATGAAGCATAATGCATGACACCAGACAGTTTGGGATAGATTGGATTTGTTGGAGGCTTTGTCGTCTCTATTTCTTTCTGTAACTTTGTCAAAATATAGAAATTTGACTTAGCTTATTGTGGGCTTTGGAGCTCTAAATAAATATTTAAGGACGATTTAGTATAGTGAAGTCAAGTTGATCAGGCAGTTAAAGTTATCATTCTAAACTGATCATTGGTGCTCATTCAGTAAATGCTTACTAATGAATCATAATGCATGGCATCACGCAGTTCGGGATAAATTTTGGTTAGATTAGATTACTTGGATGCTTTTTCGTATCTATTTTTGTCTCAATTTTGCCAAAATTTAGAAAATTAACCTAGCTTAACGTGGGCTTTGGATTCGTGTCATTCGGAACTCTAAATCAAAAGTTAAGATTATTTAATGTGTACATGTCATGTTGATCGGCCAGTTAAAATGATCTTTCTTAACTGATCATTGGTTCTCATTCATTAAAAGCATACAAATGAAACATAATGCATGACATCAGGCAGTTCGGGATAGATTGGATTACTTGGATGATTTTTCGTCTCCATCTCAGTCTATAATTTTGTCAAAATATAGAAAATTGAGCTACCTTAACGTGGGCACTGGATTCGTGTCATTCTGGGCTCTAAATTAAAAGTTATGGGCACTGCATGGCATCACGCAGATTGGGATAGATTGGATTATTTGGACGCTTTGTCCTATCTATTTCTGCTTCAAATTTGGTCACAATACCCAAAACTGTGCTAGCCTAACGTGGGCATTGTGTCATTCGAGCAATAAATCAAAAGTTACATACGATTTAGTGCAGACATTGATCGGCGAGTTAAACATTCTAAACTGATCATTGGTGCTCATTAAGTAGAGGCTTATAACTGAAGAATAAATCATGGCATCACGCAGTTTGGGATAGATTGGATTACTTGAATGCTTTGTCGTATCTATTTCTGTCTCAAATTTTGCACAATATAGAAAATTGAGCTAGCTTAATGTGGGCATTGGATTCGTATCATTGTGGGCTTTAAATCAAAAGGTACTGATTCAAGAACAAGAGGACTTGTTCGAGCAAGGGGAACTGCTGGAGAGACTCTAGCTGGCTGTACAGCACTTTCTAGAGACTCAAGTGTGATGGGTTGATGGTGACCCTTCAGCTGGCTGTAGAGCACTTTCTGGAGGATCTAAGTGAGGATTGAGTAGAGAGGTGGATCGAGAGATGCCACACAGATTATGGAAGGTCTGTGATAAGTCTAGAGCACTCAAGCTTCAAGGATTCTCACACAAGAAGGCTGGATGCGTCAGCTCCTTTCAAAGGAAGAAAAACTAGGTTTTTATTTCATAAAACTTAAGTGATTACATGCTGAGAAGGGACTTTATATACTAGTCCAGCAGCAGGTGCCTTCAAGGGCTGAAAATACATTATAATGAAAGGACTAAAGCAAAAATAACAACAAGACATTAGGACCTAATGACAAATAAAAGACTCTTAAACTTAACACCCACATTCCTGCAAAAACAAGCAAATAAACTTGTTAGTTCAAACATAAGAATTTTAAATACGCACCTTGGTCTCTTGTAGCTCTTAATAATGCCTTCTTAAGTTTGTTTAGCAATGATGAACAAGGTTGTATCTCTGAAGCCTTGTAAAACTGGAAAGAGTGAAAATGTGGTAGTCTTTAGTTGTTCATAGTCTCCTTCTTGTAATTCTTTAGTAAGTTCAGCTTCATGGAATCCTCCATTTTCTATGATTGTTATGAGACTCTCAACAGACTTGTTGAACATCTTACTAAGGTTTCTTGTGCCTGATCTTGTTCTTGGAGCTTGTCTTATAATAGGTATATTAATGGGCTCTTCCTCAGCTTCTAGTGAGCTAGTATTGATGTCCTCATCATTTCCTCCCTCCTGAAAAGGTTCTGTCCTCAGAACAGGTACATCTGTATGAAAAGGAGCAAGATCAGAAATATTAAAAGTAGGAGATATGGTCATCTCACCTGGCAGCTCAAGCTTATAGGCATTGTTGTTGATCTTCTCTAAAACACGAAAAGGACCATCTCCTCTTGGGGAAAGTTTGGATTTCCTTTGGTTGGGGAATCTTTCATGTCTCATGTGCAGCCATACCCAATCTCCAGGTTCAAATGATATGTATTTTCGGTGTTTATCTGCATTTCTTTTGTACTGCTTGGTTCTCTTTTCAAAGTTTTCCTTGACCTTTTGATGAATCTTCTTAATATAATCTGCCCTAGTTTCTCCTTCACTAGACATAACATCTTGAGGTAAAGGTATAAGATCCAGTGGGGTAGTAGGAGTAAATCCATAAACCACTTCAAAAGGAGAAAGTTTAGTTGCTGAATGTTTAGCATGAATATAAGCAAACTCAATGTACAGTAAGCAAGACAACCAGTTTCTTAGATTCTTACCAACCGTGGCTCTCAACAATATTGAAAGGGTTTGGTTTACTACCTCTGTTTGACCATCGGTCTGTGGGTGGTAAGTAGTTGAGAAGAGCAGCTTAGTTCCCAACTTTTTCCATAATGTCTTCCAGAAATGACTTAGAAATTTGGTGTCACGATCTGAAACGATTGTTCTGGGAACTCCATGTAGGCGCACTACTTCTTTAAAAAAAAAGTCAGCTATTTGTGTAGCATCATTAGTCTTGTTACATGGTATAAAATGAGCCATCTTTGAGAACCTGTCTACAACTACAAAGATAGAATCCTTGTGGTTGATCTTTGGTAGACCTAAGACAAAGTCCATAGAAATATCTACCCAAGGTAGGTTAGGAATGGGAAAAGGCATATAACAACCATAGGGGTGTGACCTGGATTTTGCTTTCAAGCAAGTGATGCACTTAATACAGAATCTTTCAACATCTCGTTTTAGATGTGGCCAGTAGAAATGTTCCATAAGTACACTCAATGTCTTATCTCGGCCAAAATGACCCATGAGTCCTCCTCCATGAGCTTCTCCAATCAATAGTTCTCTCATTGATCCATGAGGAATACAAAGACGCTTTTCCTTAAACAAAAATCCAACATGTTGATAAAACATACCAGATGCAGCATTGTTGGTCTCCTTAAATAGTTCTTGAAAATCTGGATCAGTTTCATACATTGCCTTGATGTGTTCAAATCCCATAATCTTAGCTTCCATTTTTCTGATGAGAGCATGTCTCCTTGATAAAGCATCAGCCACAACGTTATCTTTACCTTTCTTATATTTGATCACATAGGGAAACGTCTCCACAAACGCAAGCCACTTTGCATGCCTCTTCTTAAGCTTAGTTTGTCCTCTTAAGTGCTTGAGCGTCTCATGATCTGTACGAATAACAAACTCCTTTGACAGTAGGTAATGTTGCCAAGTTCCAAGAGACCTTACCAAAGCATAGAGCTCCTTATCATATGTGGGATATTTAATTGAAGCTCCACTAAGTTTCTCACTGAAGTAAGCCACTGGTTTTCCTCCTTGCAATAGGACAGCTCCTATACCTGTTCCAGAAGCATCACATTCAATTTCAAAGGTTTTATCAAAGTTAGGAAACAGGCGCATGTGTGAGGCTATCTTTCAGCTTGTTGAATGCCTTCTCTTGTGGTGGTCCCCATTTGAACTCCACATTCTTCTTAATTACTGAAGTGAGGGGTGCAGCAACAGTACTAAAGTCTTTGACAAATCTTCTATAGAAACTAGCCAATCCATGGAAACTCCTCACATGTCCGATTGTTGTTGGGGTTGGCCAATCTTGAATTGCTTTGATCTTTTTTTCATCGACCTTTAAGCCCTGAGAACTTACAACAAATCCTAGGAATACAACTTGATCAGTGCAGAAAATACATTTCTTAAGGTTAGCATAAAGGTTTTCAGCCTTAAGCGTTTCAAGTACCTGCTCAAGATGTTGTAAGTGATCTTCAAGATTAGAGCTATAGATTAGAATGTTATCAAAATAAACTACTACGAACTTATAGATAAATGCTCTTAGGACGTGGTTCATGAGTCTCATGAAAGTACTTGGAGCGTTTGTGAGTCCAAATGGCATGACTAGCCATTCATACAATCCTTGTTTGGTTTTAAACGCTGTCTTCCATTCATCACCTTCCTTCATTCTCACCTGATGATATCCACTTCTTAGATCAATTTTTGAGAATATAGTTGCTCCATTGAGTTCATCTAGCATGTCATCAAGTCTTGGAATTGGATGTCGGTATTTGACAGTGATATTGTTGATTGCTCTACAATCAACACACATTCTCCAAGTTCCATCTTTCTTAGGCACTAGAAGAACAGGAACAACACATGGGCTTATACTTTCTCGGATATAGCCCTTAGACATTAAGTCTTGTACTTGTCTTTCCAGCTCCTTTGCTTCTTCTGGATTCACTCTATAGGCAGATCGGTTTGGCAATGGTGCTCCAGGAACCAAATAAATCTGATGCTCGATTCCTCTTATAGGTGACAATCCTGGTGGTATCTCTTCTGGAAAAACATCAGTGAATTTGTCAAGAAGCTCTAGAACAGCAGCAGGGAGTTTCTCCTTTTCTTGTCCTGAAAACAACACTTTTTTAAAGATCATTAGTAGCACCTCTTCTTTAGAATCAAGAGATTTCAAAACAGTGGTAGGTGTTACATAAAGGTTAGTTTTATTTCGCTTTTCTCCTTTAGACATAGTTTGTTGCATCTCATGCACTTCCTGTGGAGTTAAAGGTGCTAAGCTATGTTTCTTGTTTTTGTGCATGAAGGTATAGTGATTGGTGTGTCCATTGTGTAATGCTTCTTTGTCAAATTGCCATGGACGACCTAGAAGTAGATGTCCAGCTTGCATAGGCAGCACATCACACACAACTTGATCTGCATACTTGCCTATGCTGAATGGTATGGTGACTTGTTCTGTGATTTTTAGCTCAGTATTATCGTTCAGCCATTTGAGCTTGTATGGTCGAGGATGCTTTGTATTTTGTAACCCTAGCTTATCAACCTAAATACTTGCTGGCTATGTTAGTACAAAAACCACCATCTATGATCAAGCTACATACCTTAGAGTATATTGTGCACCGAGAATGGAAAATGTTTTCTCTTTGTATAGTTTCTGGTTCAAAAAGAGCAATGAGGGATCTCCTTGTAACTAGAAGCTCTCCGGTATCAGGATAGTCCACAACTTCTTCCTCAGAGTTTTCTGGTTCATACTCGTCTTCATCTTGAGACTCATATTCGCCATTTGATTTAAGGATCATAACTCTCTGGTTTGGGCATTCTCTTGCATAATGGCCTTTTCCCTGAAATTTAAAACAGGTTATGTCACGAGATCTTTGAGTTGGAGTTTTACCTTGCTCTGGTTTATTGTTTATAGATGTTTCAGCAATGGATTTCTTGAATCTGGATTCTATGTCGATGGCCTTTCCTTTGTCCAGAGCCTTTTGAGGTTGTTGATTCCAGGTAGACTTGCTACGATTTGCTGAAATAGTATTCCTTTTTATGTGCTGCTCGGCCTGAACCGCAAGATGCAGCAACTCGCCCAGATCATGATAGGTTTGTCTCTCCACTTTTCTAGCAATTCGATCTTGTCTCTCCATTTTTTATGGGTTTTATGAAGAGATGCAGTTTGACAGCAAGTTAACAAAGCAATGACAGAGTAAAAAAACGAAAATGGGGGTAGATAAACCTGAATAGGAGCGATTAAGCTCTGATACCAGATGATGCAGAAACAAGAGGACTTCTTCGAGCAAGGGGAACTGCTGGAGAGACTCTAGCTGGCTGTACAACACTTTCTAGAGACTCAAGAGTGATGGGTTGATGGTAACCCTTCAGCTGGCTGTAGAGCACTTTCTGGAGGATCTAAGTGAGGATTGAGTAGAGAGGTGGATCGAGAGACGCCACACAGATCATGGAAGTCTGTGATAAGTCTAGAGCACTCAAGCTTCAAGGATTCTCACACAAGAAGGCTGGAGGCGTCAGCTCCTTTCAAAGGAAGAAAAACTTAAGTGATTACATGCTGAGAAGGGACTTTATATACTAGTCCAGCAGCAGGTGCCTTCAAGGGCTGAAAATACATTATAATGAAAGGACTAAAGCAAAAATAACAACAAGACATTAGGACCAAATGACAAATAAAAGAGTCTTAAA
This sequence comes from Pugionium dolabratum, assembly GCA_018901945.1. Lineage (NCBI taxonomy): Eukaryota > Viridiplantae > Streptophyta > Magnoliopsida > Brassicales > Brassicaceae > Pugionium > Pugionium dolabratum. The sequence continues at coordinate 768,610 of JAEVFF010000238.1, read as the reverse complement.
CTTAACACCCACATTCCTGCAAAAACAAGCAAATAAACTTGTTAATTCAAACATAAGAATTTTAAATACGCACCTTGGTCTCTTGTAGCTCCTTATAATGCCTTCTTAAGTTTTTTTAGCAATGATGAACAAGGTTGTATCTCTGAAGCCTTGTAAAACTGGAAGGAGTGAAAATGTGGTAGTCTTTAGTTGTTCATAGTCTCTTTCTTGTAATTCTTTAGTAAGTTCAGCTTCATGGAATCCTCCATTTTCTATGATTGTTATGAGACTCTCGACAGACTTGTTGAACATCTTACTAAGGTCTCTTGTGCCTGATCTTGTTCTTGGAGCTTGTCTCATAATAGGTATATTAATGGGCTCTTCCTCAGCTTCTAGTGAGCTAGTATTGATGTCCTCCTCATCAGGTACTAACGATTTAGTGTGGACATGTCAAGTTGATCAGCCAGTTAAAATGATCATTCTTAACTCATCATTACTGGTAATTGAGTAAAGGCTTACAAATGAAGCATAATGTATGGCGTCACAGAGTTTGGGATAGATTGGATTACTTAGACTCTTTATCATATCTGTTTCTGTCTCAAAGTTTTTCACAATATAGAAAATTGAGCTACCCTAAAGTGGACATTGGATTCGTGTCATTCTGGTCTCTAAATCAAAAGTTACGGACGATTTAGTCCGGACATCTCAAGTTGATCGGCCAGTTAAAAATGATCATTCTTAACTAATCATTGGTGCCCATCGAGTAAAGGCTTATAAATGAAGCATAATGCATGGCATCATGCAGTACGGGATAGATTGGATTACATGGACGATTTGCCGTTTCTATTTTTGTCTCAAATTTTGTTATAATATAGAAAATTGAGCTAGCTTAACATGGGCATTGGATTCGTGTCATTATGACCTCTAAATCAAACGTTACAGATGATTTAGGACGGACATGTCAGGTTGATCGGCCACTTAAAATGATCATTCTTAACTGATCATTCGTGGTCATTGAGTAAACGCTTATCAATGAAGCGTAATGCATGGCATCATGCAGCTCACGATACATTGGATTACTTGAATGCTTTGTCATATCTTTTTTTGTCTCAAATTTTCTCACCATATAGAAAATTGAGCAAGCTTAACATGGGCACTGGATTCGTTTCATTATAAGCTTCAAAGTTATGGACGATTTATTGCAGACATGTCAAGTTAATCCGGGAGTTAAAACGATCATTCTAAACTAATCATTAGTGCTCATTGAGTAAAGGCTTATAAATGAAACATATTTCATAGAATCATGCTCTTGGATTACTTGGACTCTTTGTCGTACCTATTTCTGTCTAAAATTTTGTCACAATATAAAAAATTGAGCTAGCTTAATGTGGGGATTGGATTCGTATCATTATGAGCTCTAATCAAAAGTTAAGGACGATTTAGTGTGACCATGTCAAGTTGATCGGCCAGTTAGAATGATCATTCTAAAGTGATCATTGTTGCTCATTAGGTAAAGGCATATAAACGAAGCATAATGCATGGTATCACGCAGTTCGGGATAGATTTGCTTTTTTGGATGCCTTTTTGTATCTATTTATGTCTCATATTTTGTCAAACTATAGAAAATTGACCTAGCTTAACATGGGCATCGGATTCATGTCTTTTTGAGATTTTAATCAAATGTAACGGACGATTTAGTGTGGACATGTCAAGTTGATCGGCCAGTTAAAGTGATCATTCTAAACTTACCATTGGTGCTCATTGAGTAAAGGCTTATAAATGAAGCATAATGCATGGCATCCCGCAGTTCGGTACTGATTGGATTACTTGGATGCTTTTTTCGTACCTATTTCTGTATCAAATTTTGTCCCAATATGGAAAATTGAGCTAGCTTAACGTGGGGGTTGGATTCATGTCATTCTGAGCACTAAATCAAAAGTTATGGATGATTTAGTGCGGATATGTCAAGTTGATTGGCCAGTAAAAGTGATAATGATCATTGGTGCTCATTAAGTAAAGGCTTATAAATGAAGCATAATGCATGGCATCACGCAGTTTGGGGTAGATTGGATTACTTGGACGCTTTGTCATATCTATTTATGTCTATAATTTTGTCACAATATAGAAAATTGATCTAGCTTAACGTGGCGTTGGATTCGTTTCATTTTGAGCTCTAAATCAAAAGTTACAGACAATTTAATTCGTACATCTCAAGTTGATCGGCCTCTTAAAATGATCTATAAATCAAAACTTAAGCTATAAATCAAAAGTTATGCACGATTTAAGGCAGACATGTCAAGTTGAGCCACTAGTTAAAATGATCATTCTAAACTTATCATTAGTGCTCAATGAGTAAAGGCTTATAAATGAAGCATAATGCATAGAATCACGCTATTCAGGATAGATTGGATTACTTGGACTCTTTTTCGTACCTACTTTTGTTTCTAATTTTATCACAATATATAAAACTGAGCTAGGTTAATGTGGGCATTGGATTTGTGTCATTCTGAGCTCTAAATCAAAAGTTACGGACGATTTAGTGTGCACATGTCAAGTTGATCGGCCAGTTCATATGATCATTCTAAACTGATAATTGGTGATCATTAGGTAAAGGAATATAAATGAAGCATAATGCATGGCATGTCGCAGTTTGGATTTTTTGGACGCTTTGTAGTATCTATTTCAGTCTCAAATTTAGTCACATTATAGAAAATTGAGCTAGCTTAACGTTGGCACTGGATTCATGTCATTATGACCTCTAAATCAACGTTACGGAAGATTTAGTGCAGACATGTCAGGGTCATCGGCTAGTTAAAATTATCATTCTTAACTTATCGTTGGTGCTCATTGATTAAAGGCTTATAAATGAATCGCAATGCATGGCAGCACACAGTCCGGGATACATTGGATTACTTGGACACTTTGTCATATTTTTTTCTGTCTTAAATTTTGTCACAATACAGGAAATTGAGCTAGCTTAACGTGGGCATTGGATTTGTGTAATTATAAGCTATAAATCAAAAGTTATGAACGATTTTGTGAAGATATGTCAAGTTGATCGGCTAGTTAAAATGATCATTCTAAACTGATCATTAGTGCTCGTTGTGAAAAGGCTTAAATGAAGCATAATGCATAGAATCACACAATTTAGGATAGATTGGATTACTTATTCTCTTTGTCATACCTATTTTTGTCTCAAATTTTGTCACAATATAGAAAATTGAGCTAGCTTAATGTGGGCATTCGATTCGTGTCATTCTGAACCCTAAATCAAAAGTTACGGACGATATTGTGCGGACATGCCAAGTTGATCGGCCAGTTAAAATGATCATTCGGATTCGAACCTATGGCCGGCCCGACCCTGACCTGTTGGGTTGGGTGGCCTGCTTCGCCCTCGTCGCCTCTGTCCAAAACAGATGCGCTGCACTACCCAGCGCGTAACTATCTGATCATTGGTGCCCATAGAGTAAAGGCTTATAAAAGAAGCATAAAGCATGGCATCGCGAAGTTTAGGATTTATTGGATTACTTGGACGCTTTATCGTATCTAGTTCTTCTGAAATTTTGTCACTATAAAAAAAATTGAGCTAGCTTAACATGGGCTTTGGATTCATGTCATTCAGAGCTTTTAATCAAAAGTTAGGGACAATTTCGTACGGAAATGTTAAGTTGATCAGCCAGTTAAAGTGATCATTCTAAACTTATCATTGGTGCTGATTGAGTAAAGGCTTATAAATGAAGCATAATGCATGGCATCCCGAAGTTCGGTACAGATTGGATTACTTGGATGCTTTTTTCGTACCTATTTCTGTATCAAATTTTGGCACAATATGGAAAATAGAGCTAGCTTAACGTGGGGGTTCGATTCATGTCATTCTGAGCACTAAATCAAAAGTTATGGACAATTTTAGTGCGGATATGTCAAGTTGATTGGCCAGTAAAAGTGATACTGATCATTGGTGCTCATTAAGTAAAGGCTTATAAATGAAGCATAATGCATGGCATCACGCAGTTCGGGATAGATTGGATTACTTGGACACATTGTTTCTCTATTTTTGTCACAACATTTTTCAAAATATAGAAAGTTGAGCTAGCTTAACGTGGGCATTGGATTCGTGTCATTATGACCTCTAAATCAAAAGTTATTGACGATTTAGTTCGGATATTTCAGGTTGAACGGCTTGTTAAAATAATCATTCTTAACTAATCATTGGTGATCATTGAGTAAAGGCTTATAAATGAAGCGTAATGCATGGCATTACTTATCGGGATACATTGGATTACTTGAACGCTTTGTCGTATCTTTTTCTATATCAAATTTTGTCACAATATATAATATTGAGCTACCTTAACGTGGGCATTGGATTCGTGTCATTAAGTTATAAATCAAAAGGTATGGACGATTTAGTGCAGGCATGTCAAGTTGATCCGCCAATTCAAATGATCATTCGAAACTTATCATTGGTGCTCGCTGAGTAAAGCCTTATAAATGAAGCATAATGCATAGAATCACGCAGTCCAGGATAGATTGGATTACTTGGACTCTTTTTCGTACCTATTTCTGTCCCAAATTTTGTCACAATATAGAAAATTGATCTAGCTTAATGTGGGCATTGAATTCGTGTCATTCTAAGCTCTAAATAAAACGTTAAGGACGATTTAGTGCGGATATGTCAAATTGATAGCCCAATTAAAATGATCATTCTTAACTGATCATTGGTGCCCATAGAGTAAAGGCTTATAAAAGAAGCATAAAGCATGGCATCACAAAGTTTTGGGATAGATTGGATTACTTGAACGCTTTGTCATCTCTATTTATATCTTAAATTATGTCAAAATTTAAAAAATTGAGCTAGCTTAACATGGGCATTCGATTCGTATCATTTTGAGCTCTAAATCAAAAGTTTAGGAAGATTTAGGGCGGACATGTCAAGTTGATTGACCAGTTTAAGTGATCATTCTAAACTGATCATTGGTGCTCATTAAGTAGAGGTTTATAAATGAAGCATAATGTATGGCATCAAGGAGTTTGGATAGATTGGATTACTTGGACCCTTTGTTGTCTCTATATCTGTCTCAAATTTTGTCAAAATATAGAAAATTGAGATAGCTTAACGTGGTTATTGGATTCGTGTCATTCTGAGCTCTAAATTAAAAGTTACAAACGATTTAGTGTGAACATGTCAAATTGATCGGCCAGTTAAAGTGATCATTCTCAACAGATCATTGGTGCTCATTGAGTAAAGGCTTATAAATGAAGCATAACGCATGGCATCACGGAGGTTGGGATAGATTGGATTACTTGGATGCTTTGTCGTATCTAATTATGTTTCAAATTTTTTCACAATACAGACATGTCAAGTTGATCGGCCCGTTAAAGTGATCATTCTAGGCTGATCTTTGGTGCTCATTACGTAAAGNTTGATTGACCAGTTTAAGTGATCATTCTAAACTGATCATTGGTGCTCATTAAGTAGAGGTTTATAAATGAAGCATAATGTATGGCATCAAGGAGTTTGGATAGATTGGATTACTTGGACCCTTTGTTGTCTCTATATCTGTCTCAAATTTTGTCAAAATATAGAAAATTGAGATAGCTTAACGTGGTTATTGGATTCGTGTCATTTTGAGCTCTAAATTAAAAGTTACAAACGATTTAGTGTGAACATGTCAAATTGATCGGCCAGTTAAAGTGATCATTCTCAACAGATCATTGGTGCTCATTGAGTAAAGGCTTATAAATGAAGCATAACGCATGGCATCACGGAGGTTGGGATAGATTGGATTACTTGGATGCTTTGTCGTATCTAATTAAGTTTAAAATTTTTTCACAATACAGACATGTCAAGTTAATCGGCCCGTTAAAGTGATCATTCTAGGCTGATCTTTGGTGCTCAGTACGTAAAGTCTTATAAATGATGCATAATGCATGGCATCAAGGAGTTTGGGATAAATTTATACTACATGGACGCCATGTTGTATCTAGTTCGGACTCAAATTTTGTCACAATATAGAAAATTGAACTACCTTCATGTGGGCATTGGATTCGTTTCATGCTAAGCTACAAATCAAAACATATGGACAATATAGTGCAGACATGACAAGTTGATCGGCCAGTTAAAATGATCATTCTAAACTGATCACTGATTCTCATTTAGTAAAAGCTTATAAATGAAAACTAATGCATGGCATCACGCAGTTAGGGATGGATTTGATCACTTGGACGCCTTTTCGTATCTATTTCTGTGTCAAATTTTTTCACAATATAGAAAATTGAGCTAGGTTAACGTGGGCATTGGATTCGTCTCATTGTGAGCTCAAAATCAAAGGTTATGGGACGATTTACTGCGGACATGTCAATTTGATTGGCAAGTTAAAGTGATCATTCTAAGCTGATCATTGGTGGTCATTAAGTAAAGGCTTAATAACGAAGCAAAATGGATGGCTTCGAGGATTTTGGATAAATTGGATTACTTGGATGCTTTTTCTTCTCTATATCTCTCTCAAATTTTGTCAAAATACAGAAAATTGAGTTAGATTAACGTGGGAATTGGAATCGTGTCATTCTGAGCTCTAAATCAAAAATTACGGACGATTTACGTTGCACATATCAAGTTCATTAGTCAGTTAATATGATTATTATAAATTGATCATTGGTGCTCATTAATTAAAGGTTTATTAATGAAGCATAATGCATGACATCACATAATGTTGGATATATTGGATTACTTGGACGCTTTGTTGTTTCTATTTTTGTCTCAAATTTTGTCACAATATAGAAAATTGAACTAGCTTAAAGTGGGCATTAGGTTCGTGTCATTCCGAGCTATAAATCAAAAGTTATGCACGATTTAGTGCGGACATGACAAGTTGATCGGCCATTTAAAATGGTCATTATAAACTGATCATTTGTGCTCATTTAGTAAAAGCTTATAAATGCAAAATAATGCATGGCATCATGGAGTTTGGGATTTATTAGATTACTTGGACGCTTTGTTGTATCGTTTTCTGTATCAAATTTTGTCAGAATATAGAAAATTGAGCTAGCTTAACGTGGGCATTAGATTCGTGTCGTTTTGAGCTCTAAATCAAAATTTTATGACGATTTATTGCGGACATGTCAAGTTGATTAGCCAGTTAAAATGATCATTCTAAACTGATCATTGGTGCTCATTAAGCAGAGGCTTATAAATGAAGCATAATGTATGGCATCAAGGAGTTTGGATAGATTAGATTACTTGGATGCTTTGTGGTCTCGATATCTGTCTCAAATTTTGTCAAAATATAGAAAATTGAGCTAGCTTAACCTGGTCATTGGATTCATGTCATTCTGAGCTCTAAATCAAAAGTTACAACCGATTTAGTGCAGACATGTCAAGTTGATCGGCGAGTTAAAGTGATCATTCTCAACTGATCATTGGTGCTCATTGAGTAAAGGCTTATAAATGAAGCATAACGCATGGCATCACGCAGGTTGTGATAGATTGGATTACTTGGATGCTTTGTCGTATCTAGTTATGTTTCAAATTTTGTCACAATATAGAATATTGAACTAGTTTAATGTGGGCATTGGATTCCTGTCATTCTAAGCTATAAATCAAAAGTAATGGACGATTTAGTACAAACATGACAAGTTGATTGGCCAGTTCAAATGATCATTCTGTACTTATCATTGCTGCCCATTGAGTAAAGGATTATCAATGAAGCATAATGTATGGCATCCCACAATTTTGGATAGATTGGATTACTTGAACGCTTTGTCGTCTCCATATCTGTCTCAAATTTTGTCAAAATATAGAAAATTGAGCATGCTTAATGTGGCATTGGATTCCTGTCATTATGAGCTCTAAATCAAAAAATTACAAGACGATTTAGTGCAGACATGTCAAGTTGATTGGCCAGTTAAAGTGATTATTCTAAGCTGATCTTTGGTGCTCATTGAGTAAAGGCTTATAAATGATGCATAATGCATGGCATCAAGGAGTTTAGGATAGATTATACTACATGGACGCCTTGTTGTATCTAGTTCAGTCTCAAATTTTGTCACAATATAGAGAATTGAACTACCTTAATGTGGGCATTGGATTCTTGTCATTCTAAGCTATAAATCAAAAGTTATGGACGATATAGTGCAGACATGACAAGTTGACCGGCCAGTTAAAATGGCCATTCTAAACTGATCATTGGTTCTCATTTAGTAAAAGCTTATAAATGAAAAATAATGCATGGCATCAAGGAGTTTGGATAAATTGGATTACTTGGACAATTTGTCGTCTCTATTTCTGTCTAAAATTTTGTCAAAATATAGAAAATTGAGCTAGCTTAACATATGGTTAGGATTCGTGTTATTTTTTTAAATCAAAAGTTACAAATGAGTTAGTGCGGACATGTGTCAATTTCATCGGCCAGTTAATATGATTATTCTAAACTGATCATTGGTACTAATTGAGTAAAGGTTTATAAACAAAGCATAAGGCATGCCATCAATAAGTTTGGGATAGATTGGATTACTAGGACGCTTTTTCTTCTCTACTTCCGTCTCAAATTTTTTCAAAATATAGAAAATTTATCTAGCTTAACGTGGGCACTGTATCCGTGTCATTCTGAGCTCAAAATAAAAATGATACGGACAATTTAGTGCAAACATGTCAAGTTGATTGGCCAGTTAATATGATTATTCTTAACTTATCATTGGTGCACATTGAGAAAGGCATATAAATAAAGCATAATGCATGGCATCACGCATTTTTGGATAGATTGGAGTACTTGAACGCTTTGTCGTATCTAGTTCTAACTCAAATTTTGTCATAATATAGAAAATTGAACTAGCTTAATGTGGGCATTGGATTCGAGTCATTATGAACTATAAATTAAAAGTTATGGACGAATTAGTGCAAAATGACAAGTTGATCGGGCAGTTAAAATGATCATTCTAAACTTATCATTGCTGCTCATTGAGTAAAGGCTAATAAAAGAAGCATAAGGTCTGGTATCACGCAGTTTGCGATAGATTGGATTACTTGTACGCTTTGACATCTCTATTTCTTTTGCAAATTATGTCAAAATATAGAAAATTGAGCTAGCTTAAAGTGGGCATTTGATTCGTGTCATTCTGAGCTCTAAATCAAAAGTTACGGACGATTTAGTGCGGACATGTCAAGTTAATCGGCATGTTAAAGTGATCATTCTAAACTGCTCATTGGTGCTCATTGAGTAAAGACTTATAAATAAAACATAATGCATAACATCACATAGTTTTGGATAGATGGATTACTTGGATGCTTTGTTTTCTCAATATCTGTCTCAAATTTTGTCAAAATATAGAAAATTGATCTAGCTTAACGTGGGCACTGGATTCGTGTCATTCTGATCTCTAATTCAAAATTTACGGACGATTTACTACGGACATGTCAAGTTGATCGGCCGGTTAATATTATTATTCTTAATTGATCATTCGCGCTTATTGAGTAAAGGTTTATTAATGAACCATAATGCATGGCATCACACAATTTTGGATAGATTGGATTACTTGGATGCTTTGTTGTGTCTATTTCTATCACAAATTTTGTTACAATATATGAAATTGAACTAGCGTAACGTGGGCATCGGATTCGTGTCATTCTGAGCTATAAATCAAAAGTTATGGACGATTTAGTGCAGACTTGACAAGTTGATCGACCAGTTAAAATGATCATTCTAAACTGATCATTACTGCTCATTCAGTAAAAGCTTATAAATGAAGAATAATGCATGGCATCAAGCAGTTTGGATAGATTGGATTTTTTGGACACTTTTTCGTCTCTATTTCTATCTCAAATTATGTCAAATTATAGAAAACTGAGATAGCTTAACGTGGGCATTGGGTTCGTATCATTCTGAGCTCTAAATCAAAAGTTATGGATTATTTAGTGTGGACGTGTCAAGTTGATCAACGAGATAAAGTGATAATTCTACACTGATCATTAGTGCTCATTGAGTAAAGTCTTATAAATGAAGCATAATGCATAACATCACATAGGTTTGGATATATTGGATTACTTAGACGGTATTTCGTATCTATTTATTTCTCAAATTTTCTGACAATATAAAAAATTGAGCTACCTTAATGTGGGCATTGGATTCGTGTTATTCTGAGCTCTAAATCAAAAGTTACGGATGCGTTACTGCCTACATGTCAAGTTGATCGGCTTGTTAAAGTGATCATTCTAAACTGGTTATTGGTGCTCATTGAGTAAAAGTTTATAAACAAAGCATAATGCATGGCATCACACAGTTTTGGATAGAATGGATTACTTGGAAGCTTTGTCTTCTCTATATCTGTCTCAAATTTTGTCAAAATATAGAAAATTGAGTTAGCTTAATGTGGGCATTGGATTCGTCTCATTCTGAACTCTAACTCAGAAGTTACGGATGATTTACTGCAGACATGTCAAATTAACCGGCCAGTTAATATGATTATTCAAAACAGATCATTGATGCTCATTGAGTAAAGGCTTATTAATGAAGCATAATGCATGGCATCACATAATTTTGGATATATTGGATTACTTGGACACTTCGTCGTATCTATTTTTGTCTCAAATTTTGTCACAATATAGAAAATTGATATACCTTAACGCGGGCACTGGATTCCTCTCATTCTAAACTCTAAATCAAAAGTTACGGACGATTTAGAGCGGACATGTCAAGTTGATGGGCCAGTTAAAATGATCAATCTAAACTGATCATTGGTGTTGATGTAGTAAAAGCTTATAAATGAAAAAATAATGCATGACATCACGCAGTTTGGGATGGGTTGGAGTTCTTTGATGCTTTGTCGTATCTATTTCTGTCTCAAAATTTTTTGCAATATAGAAAATTGAGCTAGCTTAACATGGCCATTTGATTCGTGTGTTTCTGAGCTCTAAATCAAAAGTTATGGAGGATTTAGTACGTACATGTCAAGTTGATCGGCCATGTAAAGTGATCATTATAAACTGATCAATGGTGCTCATTGAGTAAGGGCTTATACGGAGGATTTAGTACGTACATGTCAAGTTGATCGGCCATGTAAAGTGATCATTCTAAACTGATCAATGGTGCTCATTATAAACCAATAATCAGTTTAGAATAATCATATTATCTGGCCAATCAACTTGATATGTCCGCACTAAATCGTCCGTAACTTTTGATTTTCAGCTTCGAATGACCCGAATCCAGTGCCCACTTTAAACTCGCTCAATTTTCTATATTGAAACATAATTTGACACAGAAATAGACATCACAAAGCGTCCAAGTAATCCAATCTATCCAAAACTGTGTGATGCCATGTATTGTTCTTCGTTTATAAGCCTTTACTTAAGGAGCAACAATGATCAATTTAGAATTATCATTTTAATTGGCCAATCAACTTGACATGTCCGCACTAAATTGTCTGTAACTTTTGGTTCAGAACTTAAATTGACATGAATCCAAAGCATACGTTAAGCTAGCTTAACTTTCTATATTTTGAAAATTTTTGAGATAGAAGTAGAAACGACAAAGCGTCTAAGTAATCCAATCTATCCAAAACTGTGTGATGCCATGCATTATGATTCATTTATAAGCCTTTTCTCAATGTGAACCAATGATCAGTATAGAATAATCATATTAACTGGCCGATCAACTTGATATGACCGCACTAAATATTCCGTAACTTTTGATTTTGAGCTTAGAATGACACGAATCCAATGTCCATATTAAGCTAGCTCAATTTTGCATATTGTAGCAAAATTTCAGACAGAAATAGACACGACAAAGCGTCCAAGTAATCCATCTATCCAAAACTATGTGATACCATGTATTGTGCTTCATTTATAAGCCTTTAATTTATGAGCACCAATGATCAGTTTAGAATGATCATATTAGTTGGCCGATCAATTTGACATGTCCGCACTAAGTGGTCTCTAGCTTTTGATTTAGCGCTTAGAATGACACGAATCCAATGCCCATGTTAAACTAGCGCAATTTTCTATATTGTAACAAAATTTGAGACAGAAGTAGATAATACAAAGCGTCCAAGTTATCCAATCTATCCAAAACTGTGTGATGCGATGCATTTTGCTTCATTTATAAGCCTTTATTCCATGAGCACCAATGACCAGTTTAGAATAATCATATTAAATGGCCGATCAACTTGATATGTCGGCAATAAATCATTGGAAACATTTGATTTTGAGCTCAGAATGACACGAATCCAATGCCCGCGTTAAGCAAGCTCAATTTTCTATATTTTGGCAAAATTTAAGACCGATACAGAGACAACAAAACGTCCAAATAATCCAATCTATCCAAACTCCTTTATGCCATGAATTATGTTTCATTTATAATGCTTTACTTAATGAGCACCAATGATCAATTCAGAATGATCACTTTAACTAGCCGATCAACTTGACATGTCCGCACTAAATCATTCATAACTTTTGATTTAGATCTCAGAATGACACGAATCCAATGATCACATTTAGCTAGTTTAATTTTCTATATTGTGACAAAATTTGAGATAGAACTAGACACGACAGAGTGTCCAAGTAATCCAATCTATCCAAAACTGTGTGATGCCATGCATTATGCTTCATTTTTAAGCGTTTACCCAATGAACACCAATGATCAGTTTAGAATAATCATATTAACTGTCCGATTGACATGTCCGCACTAAATCGTCCGTAACTTTTGATTTTGAGCTCATAGTGACAGGAATCCAGTGCCTACTTTAAGCTAAATAAATTTTCTATATTTTGACATATTTTGAGATAGAAGTAGACACGACAAAGCGTACAAGTAATCCAATCTTTCCCAAACTGCGTGATGCCATGTATTATGCTTCATTTATAATCATTTACCCAATGACATCCAATGAAGAATAATCATATTAACAAGCCGATAAACTTGACACATATCCGCACTAAATTGTTTGTAACTTTTGATTTAGAGCTCAGAATGACACGAATCTAATGCCTACGTTAAGCTAGCTCAATTTTCTGTATTTTCAAAAAAAATTGAAAAACAATAGAGACGACAAATCGTCCAACTAATCCAATCTATCCAAACTCCATGATGCCATGCATTTTGCTTAATTTCTAATCCATTACTCAATGAGCACCAATGATCAGTTCAGAATGATCACTTTAACTGGTAGATCATTTTGACATGTCCACACTAAGTCGTAAGTAAATTTAGAGCTCAGAATGTCACGAATCTTGTGCCCGCATTAAGGTAACTCAATTTTCTATATTGTGACAAAATTTGATACGGAAATAGACATGACAAAGCGTCCAAGTAATCCAGTCTATCCAAAATTGTGTGATGCCGTGCATTATGCTTCATTAATAAGACTTTACTCAATGAGCACCAATGATCAGTTTAGAATTATCACTTTAACTGGCCAATCAACTTGAAATGTCTGCACTAAATCGTCCGTAACTTTATATTTAGAGCTCAGAATGAAACAAAACCAAAGCCAACGTTAAACTAGGTCAATTTTCTATATTTTGAAAACGTTTGAGACAAAAATAGATACGACAAAGTGTCCAAGTAATCCAATCAATCCCAAATTGCATGATGCCATGCATTATTTTTCATTTATAAGTTTTTACTCAATGAGCACCAACGATTAGTTTAGAATCATCATTTTAACAAGCCGATCAACTTGTCATGTGTGCACTAAATCTCCCATAACTTTTGATTTATAGCTCATAATGACAGGAATCCAATGCCCACATTAAGCTAGTTTAATTTTTTATATTATGACAAAATTTGAGACAAAACTAGATAGGAAAAAGCGCCCAAGTAATCCAATCTATCAAAAACTGTGTGATGCCATGCATTATGCTTCATTTTTAAGCCTTTACTCAATGAGAACCAATCATCAGTTTAGAATAATCATATTAACTGGCCGATCAACTTGATATGTCCGCACTAAATCGTCCGTAACTTTTGATTTTGAGCTCCGAACGAATCCAGTGCCCACGTTAACCTAGCTAGATTTTCTATATTGAAACAAAATTTGGCAGAGAAATAGACACGACAAAGCGTCTAAGTAATCCAATCTATCCAAAACTGTGTGATGCCTTGTATTGTTCTTCGTTTATAAGCCTTTACTTAATGAGCACCAATGATCAATTTAGAATTATCAATTTAATTGGCCAATCAACTTGATATATCCGCACTAAATCGTTCGTAACTTTTGGTTTAGACCTCAGAATGACACGAATCAAAAGCACACGTTGAGCTAGCTGAATTTTCTGTATTGTGACAAAATTTGAGACGGAAATGGACACGACAAAGCGTCCAAGTAATCCAGTCTATCCAAAATTGTGTGATGCCATGCATTATGCCTCATTAATAATAAGCCTTTACTCAATGAGCACCAATGATCAGTTTAGAATAATCATATTAACTGGACGATCAACTTAACATGTTTGCACTAAATCATCCTTAACTTTTGATTTTGATCTCATAATGACACGAGTCCAGTGCCATCATTAAGCTTTGACTAAATAAAGTTTCTATATTTTGACTAAATTTGAGACAGAAGTAGAGACGACAAAGCGTACAAGTAATCAAATCTATCCCAAACTGTGTAATGCCATGCATTAAGCTTCATTCATAAGCCTTTACTCAATGAGAACCAAAGATCAGTTTAGAATAATCATATTAACTGGCCGATCAAATTGACTTGTCCGCACTAAATCGTCTCTAAATTTTGATTTAGAGCTTAGAATGACACGAGTCCAATTCCAACGTTAAGCTAGCTCAATTTTATGTATTTAACAAAATTTGAGACATAAATAGAGACAACAAAGCTTCCAAGTAATCCAATATTAACTGGTCCGATCAACTTGACATGTTCGCACTAAATGGTCTATAGCTTTTGATTTCGCGCTCGTAATGACACGAATCCAATGCCCATGTTAAGCTAGATTAATTTTCGATATTGTAACAAAATTTGAGACAGAAGTAGATACTACAAAGCCTCCAAGTAATCCTATCTATCCAAAACAGTGTGATGCCATTCATTTTGTTTCATTTATAAGCCTTTACTCAATGAGCACAATGACCAGTTTAGAATAATGATATTAACTGGCCGATCAACTTGATATCTCGGTACTAAATCGTGCGTAACTTTTGATTTTGAGCTCGGAATGACACGAATCCAATGCCCGCGTTAAGCTAGCTCAAATTTCTATATTCTGGCGAAATTTGAGACAAATATAGAGACAACAAAACGTCCAATTAATACAATCTATCCAAACTCCTTGATGTCATGAATTATGTATCATTTATAAGCCTTTACTTAATGAGCACCAATGATCAGTTTAGAATGATCACTTTACCTGGCCAATCAACTTGACATGTCCACATTAAATCGTCCGTAACTTTTGATTTAGAGCTCATAATGACAAGAATCCAATGCCCACGTTAAGCTAGCTCAATTTTCTATTTTGAAAAAAAATTGGAGATAGAAATAGATACGAGAAAGCGTCCAAGTAATCCAAGCCATCCCAAACTGCGTGATGCCATGCATTATTTTTATTATTAAGCGTTTACTCAATGAGCACCAATGATCAGTTTAGAATGATCATTTTAACTAGCCGATCAACTTGTCATTTCTGCACTAAATCGCCCATAACTTTTGATTTATAGCTCAGAATAACATGAATCCAATGCCGACATTAACCTAGTTCAATTTTCTTTATTCTGAAAATTTTTGAAACAGAACTAGATACGACAAATCGTCCAAGTAATCCAATCTATTTAAAGTGCATGATATCATGCATTACACTTCATTTATAAGCCTTTACTCAATGAGCACCAATGATCAGTTTATAATGATCACTTTAACTGGCCGATCAACTTGACATGTCCGCACTAAATCGTCCATAACGTTTGATTTTAGAGCTTAGAATGACACGAATCCAATGCCCACGTTAAGCTAGCTCAATTTTCTATATTGTATCAAAAATTTAAGACTAAAATAGATATGACAAAGCATACAAGTAATCCAATTCATTCCAAACTGCGTGATGCCATGAATTATTTTTCATTATTAAGCTTTTACTCAATGACCATCAATGATCAGTTTAGAATTATCGTTTTAACTGGTGGATCAACTTGTGATGTCTTCACTAAATTGTCCATAACTTTTGATTTATAGCTCTGAATGACACGAATCCAATGCCCACATTAAGCTAGTTTAATTTTCTATATTGTAACAAAATTTGAGACAGAAATAGACACGACGGAGCGTCCAAGTAATCCAATCTATCCAAAACTGTGTGATGCCATGCATTATGCTTCATTTGTAAGCCTTTATTCATTCAGCACCATTGATCAATTTAGAATAATCATATTAACTGGCTGATCAAATTGACATGTCCGCACTAGATCGTCCCGAACTTTTGATTTTGAGCTCAGAATGACAGGTATCCAGTGCCTACTTTAAACTAGATAAATTTTCTATATTTTGACATATTTTGAGACAGAAGTAGAGACGACAAAGCGTACAAGTAATCCAATCTCTCCCAAACTGCGTGATGCCATGCATTAGCTTCATTTAAAAGCATTTACTCAATGAGACCCAATGATTAGTTTAGAATAATCATATTAAAAGGCCGATAAACTTATCACACGTCCGCACTAAATCGTCTGTAACTTTTGATTTAGAGATCAGAATGACATGAATCAAAGGCCTACGTTAAGCTAGCTCTATTTTCTATATTTTGACAAAATTTGAGACAAAAATAGAGACGACAAAGCGTCCTAGTAATCCAATCTATCCAAACTCCTTGATGCCATGCATTATGCTTCATTTCTAAGCCTTTACTTAATGAGCACCAATGATCAGTTTAGAATGATCACTTTAACTAACCGATCAACTTGACATGTCCGCACTAAATTGACGCAACTTTTGATTTAGAGCTTAGAATGACACGAATCCAGTGCCCATGTTAAGCTACCTCAATTTTCTATATTGTAACAAAATTTGAAACATAAATAGTCACGATAAAGTGTCCAAGTAATCCAGTCTATCCATAATTGTGTGATGCCATGTATTATGCTTCATTAATAAGCCTTTACTCAATGTGCACCGATGATCAGTTTAGAATAATCATCTTAACTGGCCGATCATTTTAACATGGCTGCACTAAATCGTTTGTTACTTTTGATTTTGAGCTCATAGTGACACTAGTCCAGTGCCAACATTAAGCCAGATAAATTTTCTATATTTTGACAAAATTTGAGACAAAAGTAGAGACGACAAAGCGTCCAAGTAATCAAATCTATCCCAAACTGCATAATGCCATGCATTATGCTTCATTTATAAGCCTTTACTCAATGAGCACCAAAGATCTGTTTTGAATAATCATATTAACTGGCTGATTAACTTGATTTGTCCGCACTAAATCGTCTCTAACTTTTGATTTAGAGATTACAATGACACGAATCCAATTTCAATGTTAAGCTAGCTCAATTCTCTGTATTTAAAAAACAATTGATATAGAAATAGAGACAACAAAGCTTTCAAGTAATCCAATATATCCAAAGTGTTATACCATGCATTATGCTTCATTTACAAGACTTTACTCAATGAGCACCAATGATCAGTTTAGAATGATCACTTTAACTGGCTGATCAACTTTACATATCCGCACTAAATCGTCCGTACCTTTTGATTTAGAGCTCAGAATGAAACGAAACCAAAGCCAACGTTAAACTAGGTCAATTTTCTATATTTTGACAAAGTTTGAGACAAAACAGATATGACAAAGTGTCCAAGTAATCCAATCAACCCCAAATTGCGTGATGCCATGCATTATTTTTCATTTATAAGCTTTTACTCGATGAGCACCAATGATCAGTTTAGAATGATCATTTTAATTAGCCGATCAACTTGTCATGTCTCCATTAAATTGTCCATAAATTTTTATTTATAGGTCAGAATGACAGGAATCCAATGCCCATATTAAGCTAGTTCAATTTTCTATATTATGACTAAATTTAAGACAAAACTAGATAGGACAAAGCGCCCAAGTAATCCAATCTATCAAAAACTGTTTGATGCTATGTATTATGCTTCATTGATAAGCCTTTACTCAATGAGCACGAATGATCATTTTAGACTGAATTTAACTGGCCTATCAATTTGACATGTCCGCACTAAATCGTCCGTAACTTTTGATTTAGAGCTTAGAATGACACGAATCCAAAGCACACGCTAAGCTAGTTCAAATTTCTATTTTTTGACAAAATTTGACACCGAAATAGAGACGACAAAGCGTCCAATGTATCCCTATCTATCCAAAACTGTGTGATGCCATGCATTATGCTTCATTTATAAACCTTTACTCAATGAGAGGCAATGATCAGTTTAGAATAATCATATTAACTGGCCGATCAACTTGACATGTCCGCATTAAATGGTCTGTAGCTTTTGATTTACCGCTCAGAATGACACAAATCCAATGCCCATGCTAAGCTAGCTCAATTTTCTATATTGTAACAAAATTTGAGACAGAAGTAGATACGAGAAAGCATCCATGTAATCCAATCTATCCAAAACTGTGTGTTGACATGCATTTTGCTTCATTTATAAGCCTTTACTCAATTAGCACCAATGACCTGCTTAGAATAACCATATTAACTGGCCAATCAACTTGATATGTCGGGACTAAATCGTCTGTAACTTTTAATTTTGAGCTCCGAATGACACGAATCAAATGCCCAAATTAAGTTAGCTCAATTTTCTATATTTTGGCAAAATTTGAGACAGATATAGATAAAGCAAAATTTCCAAATAATCCAATTTATCCAAACTCCTTGATATCATGAATTATGCTTCATTTATAAGCGTTTACTTAATGAGCACCAAGGATCAGTTTAGGATGATCACTTAAACTTGCCGATCAACTTGACATGTCCGAATTAAATCGTCTGTAAATTTTGATTTAGAGCTCACAATGACACGATTCCAATGTCCACGTTAAGCTAGCTTATTGAGTATCAATTTCAGTTTAGAATGATCACTTTAACTGGCCAATCAACTTGACATGTCCGCCCTAAATCGTTCGTAACTTTTGATTTAGAGATTAGAATGACACGAATCCAATCCCCACGATAAACTAGCTCAATTTTCTATATTTTGACAAAATTTGAGGCATAAAAAGGGACGACAAAGCGTCCAAGTAGTCCAATCTTCCCAAACTGCTTGATGACATGCAATATGCTTCATTTATAAGCCTTAGCTTAATCAGCACCAATTATCAGTTTAAAATGATCACTTTAACTGGCCACTCAACTTGACATTTCCACACTAAATCAACCTCAACTTTTGATTTAGAGCTCAGAACGACACGAATCCAATGTCCATATTAAGCTAGTTCAATTTTCTATATTGTAACAAAATTAAAGACAGAAATATACACGACAAAGCGTCCAAATAATCCAATCTATCCTAAATTGTGTGATGCCATGCATTATGTTTCATTTACAAGCCTTTACTCAATGTGCACCAATGATCAGTTTAGAATAATCATATTAACTGCCCGATAAACTTAACATGTCCACACTAAATTATCCGTAACTTTTGCTTTTGAGCTCATAATGATACGAGTCCAATGACCACGTTAAGCTAGCTTAGTTTTCTATAATGTAACAAAATTTGAGACAGAAATAGATACAACAGAGCGTTCAAGTAATCCAATCTATAACAACCTTTGGGATGCCATGCATTATGCTTCATTTATAAGCCTTTACTCAATGAGCACCAATGATCAGTTTAGAATAATCATACGAACTGGCCGATTAACTTGACATGTCTGCACAAAAACATCCGTAACTTTTGATTTTTGAGCTTTGAATGACACAAATCCAATGCGCACGTTTAGCTAGCTCAATTTTCTATATTGTAACCAAATTTGAGACAGAATTAGATACGATAAAGCATCCAAGTAATCCAATCTATCCAAAACTATGTGATGCCATGCATTATGGTTCATTTATAACCCTTTACTCAATGAGCACCAATGATCAGTTTTGAATAATCATATTAACTGGGTGATCAACATGACATGTCCACACTAAATTGTCTGTAACTTTTGATTTTGAGCTCAGAATGACAAGAATACAATTCCCACGTTAAGCTAGATAAATTTTCTATCTTTTGGCAAAATTTGAGATGGAAGTAGAGACGACAAAGTGTCTAAGTAATCCAATCTATCACAAACTGCGTGATGCCATGCATTTTGCTTCATTTATAAGCTTTAACTCACTGAGCACCAACGATTAGCTTAGTATAATCATATTAACTGGCCGATCAACTTGACACATGTCCGCACTAAATAGTCTGTAACTTTTGATTTAAAGCTTAGAATGACACGAATCCAATGCATTCGTTAATCTATCTCAATTTTCTATATTTTGACAAATTTTGAGACTGAAATAGAGAAGACAAAGCGTCGAAGTAATCCAATCTATCCAAACTCCTTGATGCCATGCATTATATTTCATTTATAATCCTTTACTTAATGAGCACCAATGATCAGTTTAGAATGATCAGTTTAACTAGCCAAACAACTTGACATGTCTGCACTAAATCGTCCATAACTTTTGATTTAGAGCTCAGGATGACACGAATCCAATTATAAGTTTAGAATGAGCACCAATGATAAGTATAGAATGAGCACTTTAACTGGCCAGTCAGCTTGACATGTCCACACTAAATCATGTGTAACTTTCGATTTAGAGCTCCGAAACACACGATTCCAATGCCCACGTTAAACTAACTTAATTTTCTATATTGTAACAAAATTTGCGAGAAAAATAGATATGAAAAACCGTCCAAGTAATCCAATTTATCCTAAACTGTGTGATGCCATGTGTTATGCTTCATTTATAAGTTTTTACTCAATGAGCACCAATGTTAGGTTAGAATGATCATATTAACGGGCCGATCAACTTAACATGTATGCACTAAATCGTTTGTAAAGTTTGATTTAGGGCTCAGTATGACACGAATCCAATGCCCACATTAAGCTAGTTCAATTTTCTATATTGTGATAAAATTTGAGAGATAACTACATACAAAAAAGCGTCCAACTAATCCAATCTATCCAAAACAGCACGATACCATGCCTTATGCTTCATTTATAAGCCTTTACTTAATGAGCACCAATGATCAGTTTAGAATGATCTCTTTAACAGGTCGATCAAATTGACATCTCCGCACTAAATCGTCCGAGACTTAGTGCGGACGATTTCATGCGGATATGTCAAGTTGTTCGAAGTGTTAAAGTTATCATTCTAAACTGATCATTGGTGCTCATTAAATAAAGGCATATAAATAAAGAATAAAGCATTGCATCTGCAGCTTGGGATAGATTGGATTTCTTGAACGCTTTGTCATCACTTTTTCTGTCCCAAATTTTGTCAAATTTTAGAAATTTGAGCTAGATTAACGTGGACATGGAATTCGTGTCATTCTGAGCTCTAAATCAAAAGTAACTGACGATTTATTGTGGACATATCAAGGTGATCGGCCAGTTAGAGTGATCATTCTAAACTGATCATTGGTGCTCATTGAGGAAAGTCCAACTAATCAAGGATAATGCATGGCATCACGCAGTTTGGGTTAGATTGGATTACTTGGACGCTTTGTCGTCTCTTTTTCTGTCCCAACTTTTGTCAAAATATAGAAAATTGTGCTAGCTTAATGTGGACATTGGATTCGTGTCATTCGGAGCCCTAAATCAAAAGTTACCGATGATTTAGTGTGGACATGTCAAGTTGATCGGCCATTTAAAGTGATCATTCTAAACTGATCATTGGTGCTCATTGAGGAAAGGCTAATAAATGAAGCATAATGCATGGCATCACGCAATCTGGGATATATTGGATTTCTTGGACGTTTTGTTGTATTTTGTTCTATCTCAAAATTTTTCACAATATAGAAAATTGAACTAGATTAATGTGCGTATATGATTCGTGTCATTCTGAGCTATAAATCAAAAGTTACAAATGATTTAGTGCAAACTTGTCAACTTGATCGGCCAAATAAATTGATCATTCTAAATTCATCATTGGTGTTCATCGAGTAAAAGCTTATAAATGAAGCAGAATGCATGCCATCAAGCAGTTTGGGATGGATTGAGTTACTTGGGCGCTTTGTCATATATTTCTGTCTCAAATTTTGTCACAATATAGAAAATTGAGCCATCTTAACATGGACATTGGATTTGTGTCAATCAGAGCACTAAATCAAATGTTACAGACGATTTAGTGTGGACATGTCAAGTTGATCGGCCAATTAAAATGATCATTCTAAACTGATCATTGGTGCTCATTGAGTAAAAGCTTATAAATGAAGAATAATGCATGGCATCACGCAGTTTCGGATAGATTGGATTACTTGGACTCTTTGTTGTATCTATTTCAGTCTCAAAATTTGTCACAATATAGAAAACTGAGCTAGCTTAGCGTGGGCATTTAATTGGTGTCATTCTAAGCTCAAATCAAGTGTTAAAATGATCATTCTAAACAGATCATTGAACGGGCAATTAAAATGCGAACATGTCAAGTTGATCGGGCAATTAAAATGATCATTCTAAACTGATCATTGGTGCCCATTGAGTAAAAGCTTATGAATGAAGAATAATGCATGGAATCACTCAGTTTGGGATGGATTGGATTACTTGGATTACATGGATGCTTTGTGGACAATCGTATCTATTTCAGTCTCAAATTTTATCAAAGTATGGAAAATTGAGCAAGCTTAACGTGGGCATTGGATTCGTGTGATTTTAAGCCCTAAATCAAAAGTTACGAATGATTTAGTGTCGACATGTCAAGTTGATCGGCCAGTTAATGTGATAATTAAGCTGATCATTGGTGCTCATTGAGTAAAGGCTTACAAATGAAGCATAATGGATGGCATCACAATGTTTTGGATAGATCGGATTACTTGAACGCTTGGTCGTATCTATTTCGGTCTCGAATTTGGTACAATATAGAAAATTGAGCTAGCTTAATGTGGGCATTGGATTCGTGTATTTTTGAGCTCTAAATAAAAATTTACCAAATTGAGCTAGCTTAAGGACGATTTAGAGCGTACATGTCAATTTGATCGGTGAGTTAAACTGATCATTCTAAACTGATCATTGGTGCTCATTAAGTAAACCCTTGAAAATGAAGCATAAAGCATGGTGTTACGCAGTTTCGTATAAATTGGATTACTTGGACGCTTTGTCGTCTCTATTTGTGTTTCAAGTTATGTCAAGAGAATTGAGATAGCTTATTGTGGGCATTGGATTCGTGTGATGCTGACATCTAAATCAAAAGTTACGGGCAATTTAGTAGGGACACGGCAAGTTGATCGGCCAGTTAAAGTGATCATTCTAAACTGATCATTGGGGCTCATTAACTAAAGACTTATAAATGAAGCCTAGAGAACGGCATCACGCATTTTGGTATAGATTGGATTACTTGCACACTTTATCTTCTCTACTTCTGTCTTAAATTTTGTCAAAATATAGAACATTTATCAAGATTAACGTGGGCATTCGATTCGTGTCATTATGAGCTCAAATCAAGAGGTACGGACGATTTACTGAGGACATGTCAAGTTGATCGGCCAGTTAAAATGATCATTTTAAACTGATCGTTGGTGCTCATTAACTAAAGGCCTATAAATGAAGCCTAAAGAATGGCATCACGCAGTTTGGGGTAGATTGGATTACTTGGACGATTTATCGTCTCTACTTCTGTCTCAAATTTTTTCAAAATATAGAACATTTATCTAGCTTAACGTGGGAATTTGATTCGTGTTATAAGCTCAAATAAAGAGGTACAGACAATTTACTGAGGACATGCCAAGTTGATCAGCCAGTTAAAATGATCATTCTAAACTCATCATTGGTGCTCATGGAGTAAACGCTTATAAATGAAGAAGAATGCATGTCATTACGCAGTTTGGGATGGATTGGATTACTTGAACGCTTTGTCATATCTATTTGTGTCTAAAATTCTTTCATAATATAGCAAATTGAGCTGGCTTAACGTGGACATTGGATTTGTGTCATTCTGAACTCTAGATCAAAAGTTACGAACGATTTAGTGTGGACATGTCAAGTTGATCGGCCAGTTAAAATGATCGTTCTAAACTCATCACTGGTGCTCATTGCGTAAAAGCTTATAAACGAAGAAGAATGCATGGCATCACACAGTTTGGGATGGATTGGATTACTTGAACGCTTTGTCGTATCTATTTCTGTCTAAAATTTTGTCACAATATAGAAAATTGAGCCAGCTTAATGTGGACATTGGATTCATGTAATTCTGAATTCTAAATCAAAAGTTACAAATGATTTAGTGTTGACACGTCAAGTTGATCGGCCAGTTAAAGTGATCGTTCTAAACTGATCAATGGTGCTCATTGAGGAAAGGCTAATAAATAAAGCATAATGCATGTCATCACGCTGTTTGGGATAGATTGGATTATTTGTATGCTTTTTCGTATCTAGTTTTGTCTCAAATTTTGTCACACTTTAGAAAGTTGAACTAGCTTAATGTGGGTATTGGATTCGTGTCATTCGGAGCTATAAATCAAACGTGATGGACGATTTAGTGCATACATGTCAAGTTGATCTGTCAGTCAAAATGATCATTCGAAACTAATCATTGGTCCTCATTGAGTAAAAGCTTATAAATGAACAATAATGCATGTTAACACGTAGTTTGGGATGCATTGGATTACTTGGACGCTTTTTTGTATCTATTCCTCTCTCAAATTTTGTTACAATATCGAAAATTGAGCTAGCTTAACTTGGGCATTGGATTAGTGTGTTTCCTCTAAATCAAAAGTTACGGACGATTTCGTGCGGATATGTCAAGTTGTTCGGCGTGTTAAAGTTATTATTCTAAACTGATCATTGGTGCTCATTAAGTAAAGGCTTATAAATAAAGAATAAAGCATTGCATCACGCAGTTTGGGATAGCTTGGATTTCTTGAACACTTTGTCGTCTCTTTTTCTGTCCCAAATTTTGTCAAAATTTAGAAAAGTGAGCTAGCTTAACGTGGACATTGAATTCGTGTCATTCTGAGCTCCAAATCAAAAGTTAGTGACAATTTAGTGTGGACATGTCAAGGTGATCGGCATATTAGAGTGATCATTCTAAACTGATCATTGGTGCTCATTGAGGAAAGTCCAATAAATCAAGGATAATGCATGCCATCACGCAGTTTGGGATAGATTGGATTACTTGGACACTTTTTCGTCTCTTTTTCTGTCCCAACTTTTGTCAAAATATAGAAAATCGTCCTAGCTTAATGTGGGCATTGGATTCGTGTCATTCTGAGCCCTAAATCAAAAGTTACCGATGATTTGGTGTGGACATGTCAAGTTGACCGGGCATTTAAAGTGATCATTCTAAACTGATCATTGGTGCTCATTGAGGAAAGGCTAATAAATGAAGCATAATGCATGGCATCACGCAGTCTGGGATATATTGGATTTCTTGGATGCCTTGTTGTATTTAGTTCAATCTCAAATTTTGTCACAATATAGAAAATCGAACTATATTAATGTGCGTATCTGATTCGTGTCATTCAGAGCTATAAATCAAAAGTTACGGACGATTTAGTGCAGACATGTCAAGTTGATCGGCCAGTTAAATTGATCATTCTAAATTCATCATTGGTGCTCATCGAGTAAAAGCTTATAAATGGACAAGAATGCATGCCATCAAGCAGTTTGGGATGGATTGGATTACTTGAATGCTTTGTCGTATCTATTTCTATCTAAGATTTTGTCACAATATAGAAAATTGAGCCGGCTTAACGTGGACATTGGATTTGTGTCATTTTGAGCTCTAAATAAAAAGTTACGAACGATTTAGTGTTGACATGTCAAGTTGATCGGCCAGTTAAAATGATCATTCTAAACTCATCATTGGTGCTCATTGCGTAAAAGCTTATAAACGAAGAAGAATGCATGGCATCACGCAGTTTGGGATGGATTGGATTACTTAAACGCTTTGTCATATCTATTTCTGTCTAAACTTGTGTCACAATATAGAAAATTGAGCCAGCTTAATGTGGACATTGGATTCATGTAATTCTGAATTCTAAATCAAAAGTTACGAACGATTTAGTGTTGACACGTCAAGTTGATCGGCCCGTTAAAGTGATCGTTCTAAACTGATCAATGGTGCTCATTGAGGAAAGGCTAATAAATAAAGCATAATGCATGTCATCATGCTGTTTGGGATAGATTGGGTTATTTGGATGTTTTTCCGCATCTACTTTTGTCTCAAATTTTGTCACACTATAGAAAGCTGAATTAGCTCAATGCGGGTATTGGATTCGTGTCATTCGGAGGTATAAATCAAAAGTGATGGACGATTTAGTGCATACATGTCAAGTTGATCGGTCAGTCAAAATGATCATTTTTAACTAATCATTGGTGCTCATTGACTAAAAGCTTATAAATGAACAATAGTGCATGTTAACACGTAGTTTGGGATGTGTTGGAATACTTGGACGCTTTTTCGTATCTATTCCTGTCTCAAATTTTGTTACAATATAGAAAATTGAGCTAGCTTAAAGTGGGCATTGGATTCGTGTGTATCAAAAGTTTCAGACGATTTAGTGCGGATATGTCAAGTTGATCGGCATGTTAAAATGATCATTCTAAACTTATCATTGGTGCTCATTAAGTAAAGGCTTATAAATAAACAATAAAGCATTGCATCATGCAGTTTGGGATAGATTGGATTTCTTGAACGCTTTGTCGTCTCTTTTTCTGTCCGAAATATTGTCAAAATTTAGAAAATTGAGCTAGAATAACGTGTCATTCTGAGCTCTAAATCAAAAGTTACTTACGATTTAGTGTGTACATGTCAAGTTGATCGGCCAGTTAGAGTGATCAGTCTAAACTGATCATTGGTGCTCATTGAGGAAAGTCCAATAAATCAAGGATAATGCATGCCATCACGCAGTTTGGGAAAGATAAGATTACTTGGACGCTTTGTCGTCTCTTTTTCTGTCTCAACTTTTGTAAAAATATAGAAAATTGAGCAAGCTTAATGTGGACATTGGATTCGTGTCATTTTGAGCCCTAAATCAACAGTTACAGATGATTTAGTGTGGACATGTAAAGTTGATCGGCCACTTAAAGTGATCATTCTAAACCGATCATTGGTGCTCACTAAGTAAAGGCTTATAAATGAAGCACAAAGCATGGTATCACGGTATTTGGGATAGATTGGATTACTTGTACGCTTTGTTGTATCTAGTTTTGTCTCAAATTTTGTCATAATATAGAATATTAACGAAGCTTAAGTGGGTATTGGATTCGTGTCATTCTCAGCTATAAATCATAAGTTATGGATGATTTAGTGCAGACATGTTAAGTTGATCGGCCAGTAAAAGTGATCATTCTAAACTAATCATTGGTGCTCATTAAGTAAAGCCTTATAAATAAAGCATATAGCATGGCATCAAGCATTTAGGGATAGATTGGATTACTTGAATGCTTTGTCATCTCTTTTTCTGTCCCAAATTTTGTCACAATATTGAAAATTGAGTTAGCTTAACGTGGACATTGGATTTGTGTCATTCAGAGCTTTAAATCAAAAGTTACGGATGATTTAGCGGGGACTTGTCAAGTTGATCGGCCACTTAAAGTGATCATTCGAAACCGATCATTGGTGCTTATTGAGCAAATGCTAATAAATGAAGTATAATGCATGGCATACCGCAGTTTAGGATATATTGGATTACTTGGTTTTAGTTTTCTCATATTTAGTTTTGTCTTAAATTTTATCACAATATAGAAAATTGAACTAGCTAAAAGTGGGTATTGGATTCGTGTCATTCTGAGATACAAAAAAAAGTTACGGACGATTTAATGCAGGCATATCAAGTTGATCAGCCATTTAAAATGATCATTCTAAACTCATCATTTGTGCTCATGGAGTAAAAGCTTATAAATTAAGAAGAATGCATGGCATCACACAGTTTGGGATGGATTGGATTACTTGAACGCTTTGTCGTATCTATTTCTATTTAAAATTTTGTCAGAATATAGAAAATTGAGCCGGCTTAACGTGGACATTGGATTTGTGTCATTCTGATCTCTAGATCAAAAGTTACGAATGATTTAGTGTTGACATGTGAAGTTGATCGGCCAGTTAAAATGATCATTCTAAACTCATCATTGGTACTCATTGCGTAGAAGCTTATAAACGAAGAGGAATGCATGGCATCACGCAGTTTGGGATGGATTGGATTACTTGAACGCTTTGTCGTATCTATTTTTGTCTAAAATTGTGTCACAATATAGAAAATTGAGCCATCTTAACGTGGACATTGGATTCATGTAATTTTGAACTCTAAATCAAAAGTTACAAATCATTTAGTGTTGACATGTCAAGTTGATCGGCCAGTTAAAGTGATCATTCTAAACTGATCAATGGTGCTCATTGAGGAAAGGCTAATAAATAAAGCAAAATGCATCTCATCACGCTGCTTGGGATATATTGGATTATTTGGATGCTTTTCCGTATCTCGTTTTATCTCAAACTTTGTCACACTTTAGAAAGTTGAACTAGCTTAAAGTGGGTATTGGATTACTGTCATTTGGAGCTATAAATCAAAAGTGATGGACAATTTAGTGCATACATGTCAAGTTGATCGGTCAGTCAAAATGATCATTCTAAACTAATCATTAGTGCTCATTGAGTAAAATCTTATAAATGAACAATGATGCATGTTAACACATAGTTTGGGATGTATTGGATTACTTGGACGCTTTTTCGTATCTATTCCTCTCTCAAATTTTGTTACAATATAGAAAATTGAGCTAGCTTAACGTGGGCATTGGATTCGTGTGTTTCCTCTAAATCAAAAGTTACGGACGATTTCGTGCAGATATGTCAAGTTGTTCGGAGTGTTAAAGTTATCATTCTAAACTGATCATTGGTGCTCATTAAATAAAGGCTTATAAATAAAGAATAAAGCATTGCATCACGCAGCTTGGGATAGACTGGATTTCTTTAACGCTTTGTCGTCTCTTTTTCTGTCCCAAATTTTGTCAAAATTTAGAAATTTGAGCTAGATTAACGTGGACATGGAATTCGTGTCATTCTGAGCTCTAATTAAAAAGTTACCTACGATTTAGTGTGGACATGTCAAGGTGATCAGCCAGTTAGAGTGATCATTCTAAACTGATCATTGGTGCTCATTAAGGAAAATCCAATAAATCAAGGATAATGCATGGCATCACGCAGTTTGGGTTAGATTGGATTACTTGTATGCTTTGTCATCTCTTTTTCTGTCCCAACTTTTTTTTCAAAATATAGAAAATCGTGCTAGCTTAATGTGGACATTGGATTCGTGTCTTTCGGAGCCCTAAATCAAAAGTTACCGATGATTTAGTGTGGACATGTCAAGTTGATCGGCCATTTAAAGTGATCATTCTAAACTGATCATTGGTGCTCATTGAGGAAAGGCTAATAAATGAAGCATAATGCATGGCATCACGCAATCTGGGATATATTGGATTTCTTGGACGCTTTGTTGTATTAATTTCTGTCTCAAGTTTTATCACAATATAGAAAATTGAACAAGATTAATGTGCGTATATGATTCGTGTCATTCGGAGCTATAAATCAAAAGTTACGGACGATTTAGTGCATACATGTCAACTTGATCGGCCAGTTAAATTGATCATTCTAAATTCATCATTGGCGCTCATCGAGTAAAAGCTTATAAATGAAGCAGAATGCATGCCATCAAGTAGTTTGGGATGGATTGAGTTACTTGGGCGCTTTGTCGTATATATTTCTTTCTCAAATTTTGTCACAATATAGAAACTTGAGCCATATTAACATGGACATTGGATTCGTGGCATTCAGAGCACTAAATCAAATGTTACGGACGATTTAGTGTGGGCAGGTCAAGTTGATCAGCCAATTAAAATGATCATTCTAAACTGATCATTGGTGCTCATTGAGTAAAAGCTTATAAATGAAGAATAATGAATGGCATCACGCAATTTCGGATAGATTGGATTACTTGAACTCTTTGTTGTATCTATTTCAGTCTCAGAATTTGTCACAATATAGAAAACTGAGCTAGCTTAGCGTGGGCATTTGATTGGTGTCATTCTGAGCTCCAAATCAAACGTTAAAATGATAATTCTAAACTGATCATTGACCGAGCAATTAAAATGAGAACATGTCAAGTTGATCGGGCAATTAAAATGATCATTCTAAACTGATCATTGATGCCCATTGAGTAAAAGCTTATGAATGAAGAATAATGCATGGCATCACGCAGTTTGGGATTGATTGGATTACTTGGATTACTTGGATGCTTTGTGGACAATCGTATCTATTTCGGTCTTAAATTTTATCAAAGTATGGAAAATTGAGCTAGCTTAACAGGGGCATTGGATTCGTGTTATTTTAAGCCCTAAATCAAAAGTTATGAATGATTTAGTGTGGACATGTCAAGTTGATCGGCCAGTTAATGTGATAATTAAACTGATCATAGAATTGATCTAGCTTATCGTGGACATTGATTTTTGTGTTGTTTTGAGTTCTAAATCAAAAGTTACGGATGATTTAGTGGGTATTTGTCAAGTTGATCGGCCAGTTAAAGTGATCATTCTAAACTGATCATCGGTGCTCATTAACTAAAGGCTTATAAATGAAGCCTAAATAATGCCATCACGCAATTTGGATAGATTGGATTACTTGGACGCTTTGTCGTATCTATTTCTGCCTTAAGTTTTCTTACAAAATAGAAAATTGAGCAAACTTAACGTGGGCATTTGATTCGTGAGTTTTTGAGCTTTCAATCAAAAGTTATGGACGATTTAGTGCATACATGTCAAGTTGATCGGCCAGTTAAAGTGAACACTCTAAACAAATCCTTGGTGCTCATATAGTAAAGGCCAATAAATGAAGTATAAACAATGGCATCATGCGGTTTGGGATAGATTGGATTACTTGGACGCTTCGTGTTCTCTATTTCTGACTCAAATTTTGTCAAAATATACAGAATTGATCTAGCTTAACGTGGAAACTTATTTTGTGTTATTCTGAGTTCTAAATCAAAAGTTACGAACGATTTAGTGCGGATTTGTCAAGTTGATCGGTCAGTTAAAGTGATCATTTTAAACTGATCATTGGTGCTCATTAAGTAAATGCTTATAAATGAAGCCTAAATAATGGCATCACGCAGTTTGGGATAGATTGGATTACTTGGACGCTTTGTCGTCTCTACTGATGTCTCAAATTTTGTGAAAATATAAAAAATTTATCTAGCTTAATGTGGGCATTCGATTCGTGTCATTATGAGCTCAAATCCAGAGGTACGGACAATTTACTACGGACATGTCAAGTTGATGGTCAGTTAATATTATATTTCTAAACTGATCATTGGTGCTCATTGAGTAAAAGCTTATAAATGAAGCATAATGCATGATATCAAACAGTTTCAACTGTTACGGATGATTAAGTGCAGACATGTCAAGTTGATCGGCCACTTAAAGAGATCATTCTAAATTGATCAGTGGTGCTTATTGAGAAAAGGCTTGTAAACGAAGAATTAGGCATGGCATCGTGCAGTTTTGGATAGATCGGATTACTTGGACGCTTTGTCGTATCTAGTTATGTCTCAAATTTTGTAATGTGGGCATTGGATTCGTATCATTCTGAGCTCTAAATCAAAAATTACGAACGATTTAGTGCAGACATGTGATGTTGATCGGCCAGTTAAAGTGATCATTCTAACCTGATCATAGGTGCTCATTGAGTCAAGGCTTATAAATGAAGCATAAGGCATGTTATCACACATTTTGGGATAGATTGGATTTCATGGACGTTTTTTCGTATCTAGTTTTGTCCTAAATTTTGCCAAAATATTGAAAATTGAACTAGCTTAATATTGGCATGGATTCGTGTCATTTTGAGCTATAAATCAAAAGTTATGGATGATTTAGTGCAGACATGACAAGTTGATCGGCCAGTTAAAATGATCATTCTAAACTGATCATTGGTGCTCATTGAGTAAAAGCTTATAAACGAAAAATAATGCATGGCATCCCGCAGTTTGTGATGGATTGGATTACTTGTACGCTTTGTCGTATCTATTTCTGTCTCCATTTTTGTCACAATATAAAAATTGAGCTAGCTTAATGTGGGCATTGGATCCGTGTCATTCTGAGCTCTAAATCAAATATTACGGACAATTTAGTGCACACATGTCAAGTTGATCGGCCAGTTAAAGTCATCATTCTAAACTGATCATTGGTGCTCATTGAGTAAAGGCTTATAAATGAAGCATAATGCATGGCATCACACAGTTTTGGATACATTTGATTACTTGGATGCTTTTTCGTATCTATGTTTGTTTCAAAGTTTGTTACAATATAGGAAATTGAGCTAGCTTAACGTGGGCATTGGATTCGTGTCATTCTAAGCTCTCAATCAAAAGTTACGAATGATTTAGTGTGGATATGTCATGTTGATTGGCCAGTTGAAGTGATCATTCTAAACTGATCATTGGTGTCTTTAAGTAAAGGCTTATAAATAAAACATAAAGAATGGCATCATGCAATTTGGGATAGATTGGATTACTTGGACGCATTTTCGTCTCTATTTGTGTCTCAAAATTTGTCAAAATATAGAAAATTTAGCTAGCTTAACGTGGGCATTGGATTCGTGTCATTTTGAACTCAAAATCAAAAGTTACGGACGATTTAAGGAGGACACATCAAGTTGATCAGCCAGTTAATATGATTATTCTAAACTTATCATTGGTACTCATTGAGTAAAAGCGTCTAAGTGAAGCACAATTCATAGCATCACATTGCTTGGGATATATTGGATTACTTGGACGCTTTGTCTTATCGATTTCCATCTTAAATTTTATTACAAGACAGAAAATTGAGCTAGCGTAACGTGGGCATTGGATTTGTGTAATTTTGAGCTCAAATCAAGAGTTATGGACGATTTAGTGTGGACCTGTTAAATTGATTGGCCAATTAAAGTGATCATTCTAAACTGGTTATCGCTGCTCATTGAGTAAAGGCTCATTGGATGCTTTTTGTATCTGTTTCTGTCTCAAATTTTTTTACAATATTGAAAAATTAGCTAGCTTAATTGGGCATTGGATTCGTGTCATTCTTAGCTCTAAATCAAAAGTTACGGATGATTTAGTGCGGACATGTCAAGTTGATCAGCCAGTTAAAGTGATCATTCAGAACTGATCGTTGGTGCTCAATGACAAAGGCTTATAAATGAAGCATAATGCATGGCATCACACAGTTTTGGATAGATTGGATTTCTTGGGTGCTTTGTCGTATCTATTTCTATCTCAAATTTAGTTACAAAATAGAAAATTGAGCTAGCTTAACATGGGCATGTGATCCGTGTCCTTCTTAGCTTTAAATAAAAAGTTACCGACGATTTAGTGCGGAGATGTCAAGTTGATCGGCCAGTTAAAGTGACCATTCTAAACTGATCATTGGCGCTCTTTAAGTAAAAGCTTACAAATGAAGCATAAAGCATATCATCACGAAGTCTGGGACATATTGGATTACTTGGATGCTTTGTCATCTCGATTTCTATCTTAAAATTTGTCACAATATAGAAAATTAAGGAAGCTTAACAAGCGCATTGGATTTGTGTCATTCTGAGCTCAAAATCCAAAGTTAACGTTGGCATTTGATTGGTGTCACTCTGAGCTATAAATCAAGAGTTGCGGACAATTTAGGGTGGACACGTCAAGTTGATCGGCTAGTTAAAGTGATCATTCTAAACTGATCATCGGTACTCATTGAGTAAAGGCTCATTGGACGCTATGTCGTATCTATTTTTGTCTCAAATTTTGTTACAATATTGAAAATTTAGCTAGTTTAACTGGGCATTAGATTCGTGTCATTCTGAGGTCTAAATAAAAATATACAGACGATTTAATGCAGACATGTCAAGTTGATCGGCTAGTTAAAATGATCATTCTAAACTGATCATTTGTGCTCTTTAAGTGAAGCATAAATGAAGCATAAAGCATGACATCAAGAATTTTGGGATAGATTGGATTACTTGGTAACTTTGTCATATCAATTTTAGTCTCAAATTTTGTGACAATTAAGAAAATTAAGCTAGCTTAACGTGGGCATTGGATTGGAATCATTCTGAGCTATAAATAAAGAGTTACAGATGATTTAGTGCGGACATGTCAAGTTGATCAGCCATTTAATACGATTATTCTAAACTAATCATTGGTGCTTATTGAGTAAAGGCTTATAAATGAAGCATAATGCCTGGCATCACGCAGTTTGGGATAAATTGAATTATTTGGATGCTTTGTTGTACCTAATTCTATCTCAAATTTTGTCACAATATAGAAAATTGAGCTACCTTAACGTGGGCATTGGATTCGTGTCATTCTGAACACAAAATCAAAAGTTATGGACGATTTAGTGCGGCATATCAAGATGATCGGCCAGTTAATATTATTATTCTAGAGTGATCATTGGTTCTCATGGAGTAAAAGTTTATAAATGAAGCATAATGCATAGCAACACACAGTTTTCGATATATTGGATAACTTGGACGCTTTGTCATCTCTATTTAAGTCTCAAATTTTGTTAAACTATAAAAAATGTATCTAGCTTAACGTGCGCAATGGATACGTGTCATTCTGAGCTCAAAATGAAAAGTTACTAATGATTTATTGCGGACATGTCAAGTTGATCGACCAGTTAATATGATTATTCTAAATTGGTCATTGGTGCTCATTGAGTAAAGGCTTATAAATTAAGCATAATGCATGGTATCACACAATTTTGGATAGATTGGAATACTTGGTCGCTTTGTCCTATATATTTTTGTATCAAATTTTGTTACAATGTAGAAAAATTAGGCTAGCTTAATGTGGGCATTGGATTTGTGTCATTCTAAACTCAAAATTAAAGTTATCGACGATTTAGGGCGGAAATGTCAAGTTGATCGGCCAATTAAAATAATCATTCTAAACTGATCATTGGAGCTCATTAAGTAAAGGCTTATAAATGAAGCATAAAACATAGCATAACGCAGTTTGGGATAGATTGGATTACTTAGATGCATTTTCATCTCTATTTATGTCTCAAATTTGGTCACAATATAGAAAAATTGAGCTTTCTTAACGTGCGCATTGTATACGTGTCATTCTGAGCTCAAAATCAAAAGTTACGGACTTACTGCGGACATGTCAGGTCTATCGGCCAGTTAATGAAGCATGAAGCATAGCATAACGCAGTTTGGGATAGATTGGATTCTTAGACGGTTTTTCATCTCTATTTCTGTCTCAAATTTTGTCACAATATAGAAAGTTGAGCTATCTTAACATGGGCATTGGATTCATGTCATTCTGAGCTCTAAATCGAAAATGACAGACGTGCATACATGTCAATTTCATCGGCCAGTTAATATGATTATTCTAACTGATCATTGGTGCTCAATGAGTAGAGGCTTATAAATGAAGCGTAATGCACGACATCTTACAGTTTTGGATAGATTGGCTTGCTTGGACACTTTTTCTTATCTATTTCTCTCTCAAATTTTGTTACAATACAGAAAATTGAGCCAGCGTAACGTGGGTATTGGATTCGTTTAATTCTGAGCTCTAAATCAAAAGTTACATACTCTTTAGTCCGGACATGTCAAGTTGATCGGCCAAGTAAAGTGATCATTCTAAACTGATCATAGGTGCTCTTTAAGTAAAGGCTTATAAATGAAGCATAAAGCATGGAATCACGAAATTTGGGATAGATTGGATTACTTGGACACTTTGTCGTCTCTATTTCTGTCTCAAATTTTGTGGCAATATAGAAAATTGAGCTAGATTAACGTGGGCATTCGATTGGTGTCATTCTGAGCTCTAAATCAAAAGTTATAGGTGATTTAGTGTGGACATGTCAAGTAGATCAGTCAGTTAAAGTGATAATTCAAGAGTGATCATTGGTGCTCATTGAGTAAAGGCTTATAAATGAAGCATAATGCATGGCATCACACAATTTTAGATAGATTGGATTATTTGGACAATTTGTCGTATCTATTTTTGTCTCAAATTCAGTTACAGTAGAAAATTGAGTTAGCTTAATGTGGCTATTGGATTCTTGTCATTCTAAGCTGTAAATCAAAAGTTACGAACGATTTATTGCAGACATATCAAGTTGGTCGGCCTGTTAAACTTATTATTCTAAACTGGCAATTGGTGCTCCTTAAGTAAAAGATTATAAATGAGGCATAAAGCATGATATCACACAGTTTTGGGAAAGATGGAATTACTTGGACGCTTTGTCATCTCTATTTCTATCTCAAATTTTGTCAAAATATAGAAAATGTAGGAAGTTTACAGTGGGCATTGATTCGTATCATTCTGAGCTCAAAATCAAAAGTTTACGGACAATTTTGTGCACCACGTCAAGTTGATCGGCCAGTTAATATGATTATTCTAAACTGATCATTGATGCTCATTGAGTAAAAGCTTATAAATGAAGCATAATGCATGGCATCACACAGTTTTGGATAGATTGGACTACTTGGATGCCTTGTCGTCTCTATTTCTATCTCAAATTTTGTTAAAATATAGAAACATTATCTAGCTTAATGTGGGCATTGGATTCGTGTCATTCTGAGCGCAAAATCAAAAGTTACTGACGATTTAGTGTCGGCATGTCAAGTTCATCGGCCGTTTAGTATGTTTATTCTAAATTGAAAATTGGTGCTCTTTGAGTAAAGGCTTATAAATAAAGCATAATGCATGGCATCACACAGTTTTGGATAGATTGTATTACTTGGACGCTTTGTCGAATCTATTCTTTGTCTCAAATTCAATTACAATAAAAAATTGAGCTAGCTTAATATGGATATTGGATTCTTGTCATTCTGAGCTGTAAATAAAAATTTATGGATGATTTATTGTGGACATGTCAACTTAATCGGCCACTTATCATTCTAAACTGGTCATTGGTGCTCCTTAAGTAAGGGCTTATAAATGAAGCATAAAACATGAGATCACGCAGTTTGGGAAAGATTGGAATACTTGGACGCTTTGTCGTCTCTAATTCTGTCTCAAATTTTGTTAAAATATTGAAAATTTAACAAGCTTAACGTGAGCATTGATTTGTATCATTCTGAGCTCAAAATCAAAATTTTACGGACAATTTAGTGCGCCCCATCAAGTTGATCGCCAGTTAATATGATTATTCTAAACTGATCATTGGTGCTCATTGAGTAAAGGCTTATAAATGAAGCATAATGCATGGCATCACACAGTTTTGGATAGATTGGATTACTTGAACGCTTTGTCGTCTCTATTTCTGTCTCAAATTTTATTAAAATATAGAAAATTTAACTAGCTTAACGTGGGCATTGGATTCGTGTCATTCTGAGCGCAAAATCAAAAGTTACTGACAATTTAGTGTGAACATAACAATTTCATCGGCCAGTTAATAATGATTATTCTAAATTGATAATTGGTGCTCATGAGTAAGGGCTTATAAATGAAGCATAATGCATTGCATCAAACAGTTTTGGATAGATTGCAATACTAGGACGCTTTGTCGTATATCTATTTCTATCTCAAATTTTGTTACAATATAGAAAATTGAGCTAGCTTAAAGTCAGCATTGGATTTGGGTCATTCTGAGCTCAAAATCAAAAGTTACAAACGATTTACTGCAAACATGTAAGTTTATCTGCCAGTTAAAGTAATCATTCTAAACTAATCATTGGAGCTCATTAAGTAAAGGCTTATAAATGAAACATAAAGCATGACATCACGTAGTTTGGGATATATTAGATTACCTAAACGCTTTTTCGTCTCTATTTCTGTCTCAAATTTTGCCACAATATAGAAAATTGAGGTAGCTTAACGTGGACATTGGATTCGAGTCATTCCTAACTCAAAATCTAAAGTTAAAGACTATTTAGTGCGGACATCTCAAGTTGATCAGCGGGTTAATATGACAATTCTAAACTGATCATTGGTACTCATTGAGTGAAGGCTTATAAATGAAGCATAATGCATGGCATCAAACAGTTTTTGATATATTGGATTACTTGGACGCTTTGCATATCTAGTTCTGTCTCAAATTTTGTCACAATATAGAAAATTGAGCTAGCTTAATGTTGTTATTGGATTCGTGTCATTCCGAGCTCTAAATAAAAAATTACGATTTTTTGCAGACATGTCAAGTTAATCGACCAGTTAAGATGATTATTCTAAACTGATTAATGGTGCTGATTGAGGGGAAAAGGGCCAAAATCAACGTGAACAATTTCCGTCGTGCTCATTTCAACCTGAATTTAGTAGCAGTGCGTTAAACCACATGAAAAATGATATAATTTGAAATTCCTACACGAACTATATCGAGAGTGCCTTTTGCAACGAAATTTTTAACACTGTCAATGAACCGTGAAAACCTGCTGACACATGTGACACATGGCAGAAAAACTGCTGACTCATGTGACACATGGCACCTGACTCAACATATCAATTGATGGACGAAAATGCAGCTTAAAACTACGTCGTTTTGCACTTTAAGCAAAACGACGTCGTTTTGATTTATGGCAAAAAAAATTGTACAGATTAAAAAATCAACTTGTAAGATTTGACTACACAAAAATATTTCATCTAAAATTACCATCACATAAATAGTAAACTATCCAACGATACCTGAAAATTAATATAACTACCATGAAGTACATCACATAATTAGATACAAATCTAAAAAGACTTCATGCAAAATCTTTCCGAAAGTCTAGATGTTTTAGAAAAACCAGTCAAGCAATTAGTATTCCTGCGATTGTGTTGGTCCTTCCCCATCAGAAAGGGTGATAAACTCACCATCTTCTATGTTAGCATTGTCTCTTGTAGATGATCTTTTTTTAACCGGTTTAACTCTTTCTACTCCAAAGTTAGAACATTTGTTTGTGTTATGTCCAGCAATACCACATCGACTACAATGCATAATTCTTTTCTCTCGAGTGACCTTTTTTTCGTAGGCGACTCATGTCTCCCTTTCTTTCTCTTCGGTTTTGGTTTTCTCCCTTTCTTGTTTTCAACTTGTTCAACCAAACTAGCTGGAGGATGAACTACTGAACCAGAAATCTTCCAAAAAAACATACCATTCACCGGTCGAATGGAGTCACTGTAAATTTGTTGTTGCCTCGAGGTCAAATACCAATTAGATGTGTAATCTTCGTAGTTAAGCTTCTTCTCAGAGATGACACGCAAGGCATGATGACAAGGAAGGCCACTCATTTCCCATCTTCTGCAAGCACATGTCCTCGATGCTAAATGCAAACTAAAAGCTCTACCGGACTCTAGTACCTCACAATGTCCATCTGATCCTGGAAACATCCTACAGAATTTGATCTTTTGCTGCTCAAATTCTATTGTTGCAGTAGCTTTTGGAGTGTATCTACCTGTATGATTCAATGCTGCTGTTTTTCTGCGATCAATGCGAACCATGGCATTTCTTCTTATCGTCTCCAACATCTCAACCATAGGCATATACCTTGCTGAATCAATGGCATATTTGAAAGACTCAGAGATGTTGTTGTGAATATCGACACAACTAGAAGATGTTTTGCAGTAAGCAAGACTGCAATTCTTTGGATTCTTCTCCATCATTGCTTCGAACAAGCTCATATCATAAGTCTTCACTATTACCAAATTCCCATTATACTCAGCCATCGTGTAACTCTCTACAACCCTCCAAAACAGTCGCTTCATCTCACTTTGATGAGGGAAAATCTTTTTCAAATTCCCATATATATGACGAACACACATCCTATGTTCAACCCGAGGTAATTCTCTTTCGACTGCATTCAACAAACCCTACAAATTGAAATAATTTGATTGTTAACATCCATATGGGTCAAAATGAGATTAAAATCAACTTTTGGCTATCATTTGATTGATACCTTTTGTCTATCTGATATTACTGTGAAACCTTCTCTATTTTGTAGATTAAAATCTACTTTCAACTTTCGTACGAACCAAGCCCAATTCTCTTCATTCTCAACATCGACAATTGCCCACGCAATTGGGTACATTTGATTGTTAGCATCCCTTCCCACAGCAGCTAGTAATTGACCCTTAAGTGTGCCTTTTAGAAAACAACCATCTAAGCCGAAGATAGGTCGGCACCACATTGTCCATAATCTTCAGAGCACTTCGAAACACACATAAAATCTCTGAAATATTTTGGCTCCAGTTTCATCAAATGTGGTGTCGAGCTCTACAGTAGATCCACGGTTAGAACTACAATGGCAAAGTAAAAGTAATTTAGTAAAAAACAAACAAACAAATTCCTTTAGCAATCGGTAAAATAAGTTACTTACTCAAGAAGGGCTAATCGATAATCCTTTAGCCTTGAAAATTGCTCCTCATGTTCACGGTTG
This sequence comes from Pugionium dolabratum, assembly GCA_018901945.1. Taxonomy (NCBI): domain Eukaryota; kingdom Viridiplantae; phylum Streptophyta; class Magnoliopsida; order Brassicales; family Brassicaceae; genus Pugionium; species Pugionium dolabratum. The sequence goes on along the minus strand of JAEVFF010000238.1, from coordinate 728,150 downwards.
ATGTGATCTAGTGCTCTTCTCTTTGCTTTTTTACACTTGTCGATGGTTGTGATAAAATTGTACCGTTTGATGATTTCCTCTTGCATTGTCTTCGGTTTAAGCTCCGATTCAGTTCTAATATCATCCAAAAACAACTTCATTATCACCTCTGTCTTTAAAATTTTACAATGCGTATCTTTCACGCAATTGTGCTCATCTTCATACGTCTTCACCATCCACTTTCCGATTCTTTCTTCATAACTACAATAAATATACCATGGACAACAATCATTAGACCCACACTTAGCTCCAGATTTGTCTTTTTCCCAACGACTTAGCTTAATATTCCATCCTCCCCGCGTAGTCAACCAAGGCCTCTTTAAAATCTTCTAAAGAATCAAACACTTGTCTTAGTTGTAACTGTCCACTACCTCGTTTACACCTTATGAAATCCTCTTCATCGCAATCGGAGTTAGGAGGTGTGTTGTGGTAATCAACATCTTCATCTTCATCAACAAACGATTTCACATTCATTTCAACCCTCACATCTTCTTCGTATGACTCATTCCACGGAAGATCCTCTGGATGCTCACTTGTGTTAACGAGGAAGACGTCAACAACCCTTGTCCATTTAGCTGCTTCACACATCTTAGTAAAACTCACATCTCCATTAGATAACTTCTTCCGATCCTTATTCTCTTCAAAAGGCATTTTATACCATATTTTCTGGCGATAAAATGTTTCCCCTAACTCATTTTGGATAATGGTGAATAAATCTTCGGGTTTAGATTCTAAATCTTTAACTTCACCACAAAGTTAGCAGACATCTCCATCTTTATTTTTCACCCAATATCCACCGTAATAAGCATTGAATGTTATAATTTCTGCATTACTGATTTGCACAAAACAATTAGGCTTTAAACAGCAAAAAGTCGATTTTGTTTTACCAAATTTAACAATGAAAATAAAATGCAAAATTCAGTTTATTTTGATTACAACAGATATTTTGGCCGTATCAAAACATGCAGAGTATTTTATATTACTTTGCAATTACATAGCACCGAATAATAAAACGAGCCAAAGATAAAAAGTGGGTCATCATTTAAACTTAGAGAATCAAAATAAAATAATTTAGAATCACAGAGAATAACCCACAAGTTCAAATATATTTCACAGAGACATGTAAGTGATTTTGTGTTTTTTTTTGATGATGTAAATAAAAGAACATCTGTCACTTTAACCTGTCACTTTTGGTTTATATGAAAGTCAGTTTAATGGAAGAACAAGTCATCGTGAAGATTTGGATTTGGTGAGGCGTCTTCACATTTAGGAAAAACAAGAACTAAGATCTTACTTCACTAGAAAGTTCTTACATGCAACAACTCCCACCAAATTCCTTTAAATACAACTTTTATTATTGAACAATGTGTAGGATTAAGTCAATGTGTGGAAATCTGTTGAAACAACAAAAATAAAAACTAGTTCTGTTTTTTTTTCCCAAATGTTTATGTAATATATATATAATACTAAATTTTGTGATAATATTAAACGAGTTCAATCCAAAACAATAATCCTCAATTCTGTTTATGTTTCTTTCTTCGCTTCCTAAAGACTAAAACAAGCAACGAAACAAAATCAAAGACTTCCACAGAGAAAACACAATAAGAAAAAAGAATAAGAAGAAGAGAGTTTTTGAGTAAATCACGGAGAAATCAAATTACGATCTTCTCACTGTTTCTACAAACCCAATATGTATATATATAAACGAACAAAATTTCCATTATATATTTTCTAATTAGAGTATATTTCCTTCCCAGAAAACAGATTCTAAAACTAGAGTCTATTTTCTTGCAAGAAGAAAATGAGTGGAAACATATTCGTCCACACAATAGATGTATCATATTAACCACCATTTTTGAACAGAATCAAACAAGGGTCCAAGTTTGAAATTTCATAACAAGGTTTATGGGTTAAACAAAATTCAAAAGGGTAACAGAACACACACCAAAAAAATGGAGAAAGTAACAGAACACAAGATACACACCAAAAACTAAAATCTAGATTACGTTTTTTTTTCACAAAAAAATCAGCCAATTTGTATTCTTTTAAACAAAACCCAGAACACAACAACGATATCATCCATATCACAAGATAAACATCAACGATTTCATAAACAACAAATCAATGATTTCACAAACTGAAACCCTTAAACAATTTATGAAACATTTGAAGATTTATGCAACCATTTCGAAACAAACGAAATCCTAAACGATTTCGAAACAAATGCAACCATTAAACGATTTATGGAACAATTTCGAATTGATTTAGAAGAGAAGCTTACCCAGACATGTTGAATCCTTTCGATTCCACTTGATTTCGAAAACCCTAATTTTCCAAATCCTCTCGATTCCAAAAACCCCTATCGCAACCCCTTAGATGTCGATTTTCCAAACCCTCTTGATTTTGATTCCTATTGATTTCGAAACCCTAACTTCCCAAATTCTCTTGCGATTTCACTTTCAATGGTTTGAAATCGATTTCGATTTCTGTTTTCCCCAAATCGATTTTTGCCCTAATAACACAAACTTTCCCCAAGTGCAAAACGACGTCGTTTTGCTTAAAGTGCAAAATGACGTCATTTTATTTTCACATACAGTTTCTCAACTGCCATGTGTCACATGAGTCAGCAGTATTTCACGGTTCATTGACGAAGCTAAAAAATTTCGTTTAAAAAGGCACTCTTGATATAGTTCGTGTAGGAATTTCAAATTATATCATTGTTCATGTGGTTTAACGCACTGCTACTAAATTCAAGTTGAAATGAGCACGACGAGAATTGTTCACGTTGATTTTGACCCTTTTTCCGCTGATTGAGTAAAGGCTTATAAATGAACCATAAAGCATGGCATCATGCAGTTAGGGATAGATTAGATTACTTGGATGCTTTGTTGTCTCTATTTCTGTCTCAAATTTTGCAAAATATTAAAATTTTATCTAGCTGAATGTGGGCATTGGATTCGTGTCATTCTGAGCTCTAAATTAATAGTTACGGACAAGTTAGTGCATTGGATTCGTGTCATTGAGTAAAGGCTTCTTAATGAGGCATAATACATGGCATATCACAGTTTTGGATTTATCGGATTACTTGGATGCTTTGTTGACTCTATTTCTGTCTCAAATTTTGCAATATATAGAAAATTTAGCTAGCTTAATGTGGGCATTGGATTTGTGTCATTTTGAGCTCTAAACCAAAAGTTACGGATGATTTAGTGCGGACATGTCAAGTTGATCGGCCGGTTAATATGATTATTCTAAACTGATCATTGGTGCTCATTGAGTAAAGGCTTCTAAATGAAGCATAATGCATGGCATCACACAGTTTTGGATTTATTGGATTACTTGCACGCTTTGTCGTATCTATTTCTGTCTCAAATTTTGTTACAATATAGAAAATTGAGCAAGCTTAACATAGCATTGGATTCGTGTCATTCTAAGCTCTAAATCAAAAGTTACGGACGATTTAGTGTGGATATGTAAAGTTGATCGGTCAGTAAAAGTGATCACTCTAAACTGATCGTTGGTGCTCTTTAAGTAAAGGCTTATCAATGAAGCATAAAGCATGGCATCATGAAGTTTGGGATAGATTGGATTACTTGGACGCTTTGTCATCTCTATTTCTCTCTCAAATTTTTTCAAAATATAGAAATTTTGATTACTTGGACGATTTGTCGTATATATTTCTGTCTCAAAATTTGTAAAAATATAGAAAATTGAGCTAGCTTAACGTGGGCATTGGATTCATGTCATTCTGAGCTCTAAATCAAAAGTTAAAGACGATTTAGTGCTGACATGTCAAGTTCATCGGTGAGTTAAAGTGATCATTCGGAAATGATTGTTGCTGCTCATTGAGTAAACACTTATAAATGAAGCATAATGCATGGCATCACACAGCTTTGGATACATTGGATTGCTTGGACGTTTTGTTGTATCTATTTCTGTCTCAAATTTTGTTACAATATAGAAAATTGAGCTAGCTTAACGTGGGCATTGGATTTGTGTCATTCTGACCTCTAAATAAAAAGTTACGGACGATTTAGTACGGACATGTCAAGTTGAGTGGTCAGTTAAACTGATCATTCTAAACTGATCATTGGTGCTTATTAAGTAAAAGCTTATAAACGAAGCATAATGCATGGCATCAAGTAGTTTGGATAGATTGGATTAGTTTGATGCTTTGTCGTCTTTATTTCTGTCTCAAATTTTGTCAAAATATAGAAACTTTAGCTAGCTTAACGTGGTCATTGGATTCGTGTCACTCTCAGGTTTAAATCAAAAGGTACGGATGACATAGTGCAGACATGTCAAATGGGTCGGCCCGTTAAAGTGATCATTCTAATAAGATCATTGGTGCTCATTAAGTAGAGGCTTATAAATGAAGCATAAAGCATGGCATCAAGGAGTTTGGATAGATTGGATTACTTGGACGCTTTTTCACCTCTATTTCTATCTCAAATTTTTGTCAAAATATAGAAAACTGAGCTAGCTTAACATGGGCAATGGATTCGTGTCATTCTGAGCTCTAAATCAAAAGTTTGGGACGATTTAGTGCGGACATGTCGAGTTGATCGGCCAGTTAAAGTGATCATTCTAAACTGATCATTTGCGCTCATTGAATAATGGCTTATAAATGAAGCATAATGCACGGGAAAATGCAGTTTTGGCTAGATTGGATTACTTGGAAACTTTTTTGTATCTATTTCTGTCTCAAATTTTGTTACAATATAGAAAATTGGGCTAGCTTAAAGTGAGCATTGGATTCTTGTGTTTCTGAGCTCTAAATCAAAAGTTACAGACGATTTAATTCGGATATGTCAAGTTGATAGCACAGTTAAAGTGATAATTCTTAACTTACCATGGGTGCTCATTAAGTAAAGGCTTGTAAATGAAGCATAAAGCATGACATCACGCAGTTTGGGATAGATTGGATTACTTGGACGCTTTGTTGTCTCTTTTTCTGTCCCAAATTTTGTCAAAATATAGAAAATTAAACTAGCTTAACGTGGACATTGGATTCGTGTCATTCTTAGCTCTAAATCGAAAGTTAGGGATGATTTAGTGTGGACATGTCAAGTTGATCGGCCAGTTAAAGTGATCATTGGGGATCATGGAGTAAAAGCTGATAGATGAAGAATATTGCATGGCATCACGCAAATTGGCATGGAATGGATTATTTGGACGCTTTGTCGTATCTATTTGTGTCTCAAATTTTGTCACAATATAGAAAATTGAGCTACCTTAACATGGGCAATGGATTCGTGTCATTATGAGCTCTAAATCAAAAGTTCCGAACGATAGAGCGCGGATATGTCAATTTGATCGGCTAGTTAAAATGATCATTCGAAAATAATCATTGGTGCTTATTAAGTAAAGGCTTATAAATGAAGCATAAGGCATGGCATCATGCAGTTTGGGATAGATTGTATTACTTGGACGCTTTGTTGTTTCTAGTTCTATCTCAAATTTTGTCAATATACTGAAAATATAACTAGTTTAACGTGGGAATTGGATTCGTGTCATTCTAAGCTCAAAATCAAAAGTTATGGACGATTTAGTGTGGGCATGTCAAGTTGATTGGCCAGTTAATATGATTATTCTAAACTGATCATTGTAACTCATTGAGTAAAGGCTTATAAGAGAAGCATAGTTCTTGGGATCACACAGTTTTTGGATAGATTGGATTACTTGGAAGTTTGTCGTGTCTATTTCTGTCTCAATATAGAAAATTGAGGTAGCTTAACGTGGGCATTGGATTTTTGTCATTCCGACCTCTAAATCAAAAGTTACGGACGATTTAGTACGGACATGTCAAGTTGAGTGGTCAGTTAAAGTGATCATTCTAAACTGATCATTGGTGCTTATTAAGTAAAAGCTTATAAATGAAGCATAATGCATGGCATTAAGTAGTTTGGATAGATTGGATTAGTTGGATGCATTGTCGTCTTTATTTCTGTCTCAAATTTTGTCAAAATATTGAAGCTTGAGCTAGCTTAACGTGGGCATTGGATTCGTGTCATTCTAAGCTCTAAATAAAAAGTTACAGACGATTTAGTGCATACATGTCAAATGCATCGGCCAGTTAAAGTGATCATTCTAAACTTATCATTGGTGCTCATGAAGTAAAGGCTTATAAATTAAGCATACAACATGGCATCACGTAGTTTTGGATAGATTGGATTACTTGGACACTTTGTCATCTGTATTTTTGTCTCAAAATTTTTCAAAATATAGAATAATGAGCTATGTTAACGTAGGTATTGGATTCGTGTCTTTCTGAGCTCTAAATAAAAAGTTATAGATGGTTTAGTGAGCACAAGTCAAGTTGATCGACCAGTTAAAATGATCATTCTAAAATTATCATTGGTGCTCATTAAGAAATGGCTTATAAATGAAGGATAATGCATGACATCACACAGTTTTGGATAGATTGGAATACTTAGACACTTTGTCATCTCTATTTATGTCTTAAATTTTGTCAAACCATAGAAAATTGAGCTAGCTTAACGTGGACATTGGATTCATTTCATTCTGAGCTCTTAATCAAAAGTTATAAACGATTTAGTGCGGACATGCCAAGTTGATAGGCCAGTTAAAATGATCATTCTAAAATGATCATTGGTGCTCATTTAGTAAAAGCTTATAAATGAAGCCTAAGGCATGACATCATTCAGTTTGTGATAGATTGGATTACTTGGACGCTTTGTCATCTCTAGCTTATCGTGGGCATTGGATTCATATTATTCTGAGCTGAGAATCAAATGTTACAAACGATTCAATGTGTACATGTCAAGTTGATCGGACTGTTAAATTGATTACTCTAAACTGATCATTGCTGCTCATTGAGTAAATGCTTATAAATGAAGCATAATTCATCGCATCACACAGTTTTGGATAGATTGGATTACTTGGAGGCTTTGTCGTGTATATTTTTGTCTCAAATTTTGTTACAATATAGAAAATTGAGCTAGTTTAATGTGGGAATTAGATTCGTCTCATTCTAAGCTCTAAATCAAAAGTTGCGGACGATTTAGAGCGGACATGTCAAGTTGAATGGCCTGTTAAAGTGATATTCTAAACTCATCACTTGTACTCGTTAAGTAAAGGCTTATAAATGAAGCATAATGCATGGCATCACACATTTTTGAATAGATTGGATTATTTGGATGCTTTATCATCTCTATTTTTGTCTCAAATTTTGTCAAACCATAGAAAATATAGCTAGCTTAACGTGTACATTGGATTCATATCATTCTGAGCTCTAAATCAAAAGTTATAGACAATTTAGTGCGGACATGTCAAGTTGATCGCCTAGTTAAAGTGATCATTCTAAACTGATCTCTGGTGCTCATTATGTAACGGCTTATAAATGATGCATAATGCATGGCATCAAGGAGTTTGGGATAAATTGTACTACTTGGACGCCTTGTCGTATCTAGTTTGGTCTTAAATTTTGTCACTATATAGAAAATGGAACTACCTTAATGTGTGAGTTGGATTCGTGTCATTCTAAGCAATAAATAAAAAGTTATGGACGATATAGTTCAGACATGACAAGTTGATCGGCCAGTTAAAATGATCATTATAAACTGATCACTGGTTGAGTTTAGTAAAAGCTTATAAATGAAAAATGATGCATGGCCTCACGCATTTTGGGATTGATTAGATTATTTGGACGCTTTGTCGTATCTATTTATGTGTCAAATTTGGTTACAATATAGAAAATTGAGCTAGCTTATCGTGGGGATTGGATTCGTGTCATTCTGAGCTCTAAATAAAAAGTTATGGACAATTTACTGCAGAAATGTCATGTTGATCGGCCTGTTAAAGTGATCATTCTAAACTGGTCATTACTGCTCATTGAGTGAAGGCTTATAAATAAAGCATAATACATGACATCACATAGTTTTTGATAGATTGGATTACATGGAAAGCAATGTCTTCCCTATATCTATCTCAAATTTTGTCAAAATATAGAAATTGAGTTAGAGTAACGTGGTAATTGGATTCGTGTCATTCTGAGGTCTAAATCAAAAGTTACGGATGATTTACGGTGCACATGTCAAGTTGATCGGCCAGTTAATATCATTATTATAAATTGATCATGGATGCTCATTAATTAAAGGCTTATTAATGAAGCATAATGCATGGCATCACATAATTTTGGATATATTGGATTACTTGGATGCTTTGTTGTGTCTATTTCTGTCTCCAATTTTGTCACAATATAGAAAATTGAACTAGCTTAAAGTGGGCATTGGGTTCGTGTCATTCCGAGCTATAAATCAAAAGTTATGCACGATTTAGTGCAGACATGACAAGTTGATCGGTCTGCTAAAATGGTCATTTTAAACAGATCATTTGTGCTCATTTAATAAAAGCTTATAAATGAAAAATAATGCATGGCATCATGGAGTTTGGGATGTATTGGTTTATTTGGACGCTTTGTCGTATCTATTTCTGTCTCAAAATTTTATCAGACTATAGAAACTTGACCTAGCTCAACGTGGGCACTGGATTCGTGTAATTCTAAGCTCTAAATCAAAAGTTAAGGATGATTTAGTGCGGACATGTCAAGTTGATTGGCCAGTTTAAGTGATCATTCTAAACTGATCATTGGTGCTCATTAAGTTGAGACTTATAAATGAAGCATAATGTATGGCATCAAGGAGTTTGGATAGATTGGATTACTTGGACCCTTTGTTGTCTCTATATCTGTCTCAAATTTTGTCAAAATATAGAAAATTGAGCTAGGTTAACGTGGGCATTGGATTCGTGTCATTCTGAGCTCTAAATCAAAAGTTACAAACAATTTTGTGCGGACATGTCAAATTGATTGGGCAGTTAAAGTAATCATTTTCAACAGATCATTGGTGCTCGGCTTATAAATGAAGCATAACGCATGGCATCACGCAGGTTGGGATAGATCGGATTACTTGGATGCTTTGTCGTATCTAGTTATGTCTCAAATTTTGTCACAATATAGAAAATTGAGCTAGCTTAATGTGGGCATTGGATTCGTGTCATTCTAAGCTAGAAATCAAAAGTTATGGACGATTTAGTGCATACATGACAAGTTTATCGGCCAGTTAAAATGATCATTGTAAACTTATCATTGGTGCTCTCTGAGTAAAGATTATCAATGAAGCATAATGCATGGCATCACACAGTTTTGGATAGATTGGAATACATGGACACTTTGTCATCTCTATTTATGTCTCAAATTTTGTCAAACCATAGAAACTTGAGCTAGCTTAACGTGGACATTGGATTTATTTCATTCTGAGCTCTTAATCAAAAGTTATAAGCGATTTAGTGCGGACATGCCAAGTTGATAGGCCAGTTAAAATGATCATTCTAAAATGATCATTGGTGCTCATTTAGTAAAAGCTTATAAATGAAGCCTAAGGCATGGCATCACGCAGTTTCTGATAGATTGGATTACTTGGACGCTTTGTCATCTCTACTTCTGTCTCAAATTTTGTCCAACTATAGAAAATTTATCTAGCTTATCATGGGATTGGATTCGTATCATTCTGAGCTGAGAATCAAATGTTACAAACGATTCAGTGTGTACATGTCAATTTGATCGGACTGTTAAATTGATTATTCTAAACTGATCATTGCTGCTCATTGAGTAAATGCTTATAAATGAAGCATAATTCATCGCATCACACAGTTTTGGATAGATTGGATTACTTGGAGGCTTTGTCGTGTATATTTTTGTCTCAAATTTTGTTACAATATAGAAAATTGAGCTAGTTTAACGTGGGAATTAGATTCGTCTCATTCTAAGCTCAAAATCAAAAGTTGCGGACGATTTAGTGCGGACATGTCAAGTTGAATGGCCAGTTAAAGTGATCATTCTAAACTCATCACTTGTACTCATTAAGTAAAGGCTTATAAATGAAGCATAATGCATGGCATCACATATTTTTGGATTGATTGGATTATTTGGATGCTTTATCATCTCTATTTTTGTCTCAAATTTTGTCAAACCATAGAAATATAGCAAGATTAACGTGTACATTGGATTCATATCATTCTCAGCTCTAAATCAAAAGTTATAGACAATTTAGTGCGGACATGTCAAGTTGATCGCCTAGTTAAAGTGATCATTCTAAACTGATCTTTGGTGCTCATTACGTAACGGCTTATAAATGATGCATAATGCATGGCATCAAGGAGTTTGGGATAGATTGTACTACTTGGACGCCTTGTCGTATCTAGTTCGGTCTTAAATTTTGTCACAATATAGAAAATGGAACTACCTTAATGTGTGAGTTGGATTCGTGTCATTCTAAGCAATAAATAAAAAGTTATGGACGATATAGTTCAGACATGACAAGTTGATCGGCCAGTTAAAATGATCATTATAAACTGATCATTGGTTCAATTAAGTAAAAGCTTATAAATAAAAAAATAATGCATGGCATCACGCATTTTGGGATTGATTTGATTATTTGGACGCTTTGTTGTATCTATTTATGTGTCAAATTTGGTTACATTATAGAAAATTGAGCTAGCTTATCGTGGGGATTGGATTCGTGTCATTCTGAGCTCTAAATCAAAAGTTACGGACAATTTACTACGGAACTGTCATGTTGATCGGCCTGTTAAAGTGATCATTCTAAACTGGTCATTACTGCTCATTGAGTGAAGGCTTATAAATAAAGCATAATACATGGCCTCACATAGTTTTTGATAGATTGGATTACTTGGACGCAATGTCTTCCCTATATCTGTCTCAATTTTTGCCAAAATATAGAAAATTGAGTTAGGTTAACGTTGTAATTGGATTCGTGTAATTCTGAGGTCTAAATCAAAAGTTAGGGACGATTTACGGTGCACATGTCAAGGTTATCGGCCAGTTAATATGATTATTATAAATTGATCATTGATGCTCATTAATTATAGGCTTATTAAAGAAGCATAATGCATGGCATCACATAATTTTGGATATATTGGATTACTTGGATGCTTTGTTGTGTCTATTTCTGTCTCCAATTTTGTCACAATATAGAAAATTGAACTAGCTTAAAGTGGGCATTGGGTTCGTGTCATTCCGAGCTATAAATAAAAAGTTATTCACGATTTAGTGCAGACATGACAAGTTGATCGGTCTGTTAAAATGGTCACTTTAAACAGTTCATTTGTGCTCATTTAATAAAAGCTTATAAATGAAAAATAATGCATGGCATCATGGAGTTTGGAATGTATTGTTTTACTTGGACGCTTTGTCGTATCTATTTCTGTCTCAAAATTTTGTAAGACTATAGACAATTGAGCTAGCTTAACGTGGGCATTGGATTCGTGTAATTCTAAGCTCTAAATCAAAAGTTAAGGACGATTTAATGAAGACATGTCAAGTTGATTGGCCAGTTTAAGTGATCATTCTAAAGTGATCATTGGTGCTCATTAAGTAGAGACTTATAAATGAAGCATAATGTATGGCATCAAGGAGCTTGGATAGATTGGATTACTTGGACCCTTTGTTGTCTCTATATCTGTCTCAAATTTTGTCAAAATATAGAAAATTGAGCTAGGTTAACGTGGGCATTGGATTCGTGTCATTCTGAGCTCTAAATCAAAAGTTACAAACGATTTAGTGCGGACATGTCAAGTTGATCGGCGAGTTAAAATGATCACGGTAAACTTATCATTGGTGCTCTCTGAGTAAAGATTATCAATGAAGCATAATGCATGGCATCACACAGTTCTGGATAGATTGGAATATTTGGACACTTTGTCATCTCTATTTATGTCTTAAATTTTGTCAAACCATAGAAACTTGAGCTAGCTTAACGTGGACATTGGATTCATTTCATTCTGAGCTGTTAATCAAAAGTTATAAACGATTTAGTGCGGACATGCCAAGTTGATAGGCCAGTAAAAATGATCATTCTAAAATGATCATTGGTGCTCATTTACGAAAAGCTTATAAATGAAGCCTAAGGCATGGCATCACGCAGTTTGTGATAGATTGGATTACTTGGATGCTTTGTCATCTCTACTTCTGTCTCAAATTTTGTCCAACTATAGAAAATTTATCTAGCTTGTCGTGGGCATTGGATTCGTATCATTCTGAGCTGAGAATCAAATGTTACAAACGATTCAGTGTGTACATGTCAAGTTGATCGGACTGTTAAATTGATTATTCTAAACTGATCATTGCTGCTCATTGAGTAAATGCTTATAAATGAAGCATAATTCATCGCATCACACAGTTTTCTATAGATTTGATTACTTGGAGGCTTTGTTGTGTATAATTTTGTCTCAAATTTTGTTACAATATAGAAAATTGAGCTAGTTTAACTTGGGAATTAGATTCGTCTCGTTCTAAGCTCTAAATCAAAAGTTGCGGAGGATTTAGTGCGGACATGTCAAGTTGAATGGCCAGTTAAAGTGATCATTCTAAACTCATCACTTGTACTCATTAAGTAAAGGCTTATAAATGAAGCATAATGCATGGCATCACATATTTTTGGGTAGATTGGATTATTTGGATGCTTTATCATCTCTATGTTTGTCTCAAATTTTGTCAAACCATAGAAAATATAGCAAGCTTAACGTGTACATTGGATTCATATCATTCTCGGCTCTAAATCAAAAGTTATAGACAATTTAGTGCGGACATGTCAAGTTGATCGCCTAGTTAAAGTGATCATTCTAAACTGATCTTTGGTGCTCATTACGTAACGGCTTAAAAATGATGCATAACGCATGGCATCAAGGAGTTTGGGATAGATTGTACTACTTGGACGCCTTGTCGTATCTAGCTCGGTCTTAAATTTTGTCACAATATAGAAAATGGAACTACCTTAATGTGTGAGTTGGATTCGTGTCATTCTAAGCAATAAATAAAAAGTTATGGACGATATAGTTCAGACATGACAAGTTGATCGGCCAGTTAAAATGATCATTATAAACTGATCATTGGTTCAATTTAGTAAATGCTTATAAATGAAAAATAATGCATGGCATCATGCATTTTGGGATTGATTCGATTATTTGGACGCTTTTTGGTATGTATTTATGTGTCAAATTTGGTTAGAATATAGAAAATTGAGCTAGCTTATCGTGGGGATTGGATTCGTGTCATTCTGAGCTCTAAATCAAAAGTTACGGACAATTTACGACGGAAATGTCATGTTGATCGGCCTGTGAAAGTGATCATTCAAAACTGGTCATTACTGCTCATTGAGTGAAGGCTTATAAATAAAGCATAATACATGGCCTCACATAGTTTTTGATAGATTGGATTACTTGGACGCAATGTCTTCCCTATATCTGTCTCAATTTTTGCCAAAATATAGAAAATTGAGTTAGGTTAACGTTGTAATTGGATTCGTGTAATTCTGAGGTCTAAATCAAAAGTTAGGGACGATTTACGGTGCACATGTCAAGGTTATCGGCCAGTTAATATGATTATTATAAATTGATCATTGATGCTCATTAATTATAGGCTTATTAAAGAAGCATAATGCATGGCATCACATAATTTTGGATATATTGGATTACTTGGATGCTTTGTTGTGTCTATTTCTGTCTCCAATTTTGTCACAATATAGAAAATTGAACTAGCTTAAAGTGGGCATTGGGTTCGTGTCATTCCGAGCTATAAATAAAAAGTTATTCACGATTTAGTGCAGACATGACAAGTTGATCGGTCTGTTAAAATGGTCACTTTAAACAGTTCATTTGTGCTCATTTAATAAAAGCTTATAAATGAAAAATAATGCATGGCATCATGGAGTTTGGAATGTATTGGTTTACTTGGACGCTTTGTCGTATCTATTTCTGTCTCAAAATTTTGTAAGACTATAGACAATTGAGCTAGCTTAACGTGGGCATTGGATTCGTGTAATTCTAAGCTCTAAATCAAAAGTTAAGGACGATTTAATGAAGACATGTCAAGTTGATTGGCCAGTTTAAGTGATCATTCTAAAGTGATCATTGGTGCTCATTAAGTAGAGACTTATAAATGAAGCATAATGTACGGCATCAAGGAGCTTGGATAGATTGGATTACTTGGACCCTTTTTTGTCTCTATATCTGTCTCAAATTTTGTCAAAATATAGAAAATTGAGCTAGGTTAACGTGGGCATTGGATTCGTGTCATTCTGAGCTCTAAATCAAAAGTTACAAACGATTTAGTGCGGACATGTCAAGTTGATCGGCGAGTTAAAATGATCACGGTAAACTTATCATTGGTGCTCTCTGAGTAAAGATTATCAATGAAGCATAATGCATGGCATCACACAGTTCTGGATAGATTGGAATATTTGGACACTTTGTCATCTCTATTTATGTCTCAAATTTTGTCAAACCATAGAAACTTGAGCTAGCTTAACGTGGACATTGGATTCATTTCATTCTGAGCTCTTAATCAAAAGTTATAAACGATTTAGTGCTGACATGCCAAGTTGATAGGCCAGTAAAAATGATCATTCTAAAATGATCATTGGTGCTCATTTACTAAAAGCTTATAAATGAAGCCAAAGGCATGGCATCACGCAGTTTGTGATAGATTGGATTACTTGGATGCTTTGTCATCTCTACTTCTGTCTCAAATTTTGTCCAACTATAGAAAATTTATCTAGCTTATCGTGGGCATTGGATTCGTATCATTCTGAGCTGAGAATCAAATGTTACAAACGATTCAGTGTGTACATGTCAAGTTGATCGGACTGTTAAATTGATTATTCTAAACTGATCATTGCTGCTCATTGAGTAAATGCTTATAAATGAAGCATAATTCATCGCATCACACAGTTTTGTATAGATTTGATTACTTGGAGGCTTTGTCGTGTATAATTTTGTCTCAAATTTTGTTACAATATAGAAAATTGAGCTAGTTTAACTTGGGAATTAGATTCGTCTCGTTCTAAGCTCTAAATCAAAAGTTGCGGAGGATTTAGTGCGGACATGTCAAGTTGAATGGCCAGTTAAAGTGATCATTCTAAACTCATCACTTGTACTCATTAAGTAAAGGCTTATAAATGAAGCATAATGCATGGCATCACACATTTTTGGATAGATTGGATTATTTGGATGCTTTATCATCTCTATTTTTGTCACAAATTTTGTCAAACCATAGAAAATATAGCAAGCTTAACGTGTACATTGGATTCATATCATTCTGAGCTCTAAATCAAAAGTTATAGACAATTTAGTGCGGACATGTCAAGTTGATCACCTAGTTAAAGTGATCATTCTAAACTGATCTTTGGTGCTCATTATGTAACGGCTTATAAATGATGCATAATGCATGGCATCAAGGAGTTTGGGATAGATTGTACTACTTGGACGCCTTGTCGTATCTAGTTCGGTCTTAAATTTTGTCACAATATAGAAAATGGAACTACCTTAATGTGTGAGTTGGATTGGTGTCATTCTAAGCAATAAATAAAAAGTTATGGACGATATAGTTCAGACATGACAAGTTGATCGACCAGTTAAAATGATCATTATAAACTGATCATTGGTTCGATTTAGTAAAAGCTTATAAATGAAAAATATTGCATGGCATCACGCATTTTAGGATTGATTCGATTATTTGGATGCTTTGTCGTATCTATTTATGTGTCAAATTTGGTTACAATATAGAAAATTGAGCTAGCTTATCGTGGGGATTGTATTCGTGTCATTCTGAGCTCTAAATCAAAATTTACGGACAATTTACTACGGAAATGTCATGTTGATCGGCCTGTTAAAGTGATCATTCTAAACTGGTCATTACTGCTCATTGAGTGAAGGCTTATAAATAAAGCATAATACATGGCCTCACATAGTTTTTGATAGATTGGATTACTTGGACGCAATGTCTTTCCTATATCTGTCTCAATTTTTGTAAAAATGTAGAAAATTGAGTTAGATTAACGTTGTAATCGGATTCGTGTCATTCTGAGGTCTAAATCAAAAGTTACGGACGATTTACGGTGCACATGTCAAGTTGATCGACCAGTTAATATGATTATTATAAATTGATCATTGATGCTCATTAATTAAAGGCTTATTAATGAAGCATAATGCATGGCATCACATAATTTTGGATATATTGGATTACTTGGATGCTTTGTTGTGTCTATTTCTGTCTCCAATTTTGTCACAATATAGAAAATTGAACTAGCTTAAAGTGGGCACTGGGTTCGTGTCATTCCGAGCTATAAATAAAAAGTTATGCACGATTTAGTGCAGACATGACAAGTTGATCGGTCTGATAAAATGGTCCTTTTAAACAGATCATTTGTGCTCATTTAATAAAAGCTTATAAATAAAAAATAATGCATGGCATCATGGAGTTTGGAATGTATTGGTTTACTTGGACGCTTTGTCGTATCTATTTCTGTCTCAAAATTTTGCCAGACTATACAAAATTGAGCAAGCTTAACGTGGGCATTGGATTCGTGTAATTCTAAGCTCTAAATCAAAAGTTAAGGATGATTTAGTGCGGACATGTCAAGTTGATTGGTGCTCATTAAGTAGAGACTTATAAATGAAGCATAATGTATGGCATCAAGGAGCTTGGATAGATTGGATTACTTGGACCCTTTGTTGTCTCTATATCTGTCTCAAATTTTGTCAAAATATAGAAAATTGAGCTAGGTTAACGTGGGCATTGGATTCGTGTCATTCTGAGCTCTAAATCAAAAGTTACAAACCATTTAGTGCGGACATGTCAAGTTGATCGGCCAGTTAAAATGATCACTGTAAACTTATCATTGGTGCTCTCTGAGTAAAGATTATCAATGAAGCATAATGCATGGCATCACACAGTTTTGGATAGATTGGAATACTTGGACACTTTTTCATCTCTATTTATGTCTCAAATTTTGTCAAACCATAGAAACTTGAGCTAGCTTAACGTGGTCATTGGATTCATTTCATTCTGAGCTCTTAATCAAAAGTTATAAACGATTTAGTGCGGACATGCCAAGTTGATAGGCCAGTTAAAATGGTCATTCTAAAATGATCATTGGTGCTCATTTAGTAAAAGCTTATAAATGAAGCCTAAGGCATGGCATCACGCAGTTTGTGATAGATTGGATTACTAGGACGCTTTTTCAACTCTACTTCTGTCTCAAATTTTGTCCAACTATAGAAAATTTATCTAGCGTATCGTGGGCATTGGATTCGTATCATTCTGAGCTGAGAATCAAATGTAACAAACGATTCAGTGTGTACATGTCAAGTTGATCGGACTGTTAAATTGATTATTCTAAACTGACCATTGCTGCTCATTCAGTTAATGCTTATAAATGAAGCATAATTCATCGCATCACACAGTTTTGGATAGATTGGATTACTTGGAGGCTTTGTCGTGTATATTTTTGTCTCGAATTTTGTTACAATATAGAAAATTGAGCTAGTTTAACATGGGAATTAGATTCGTCTCATTCTAAGCTCTAAATCAAAAGTTGCGGACGATTTAGTGTGGACATGTCAAGTTGAATAGCCAGTTAAAGTGATCATTCTAAACTCATCACTTGTACTCATTAAGTAAAGGCTTATAAATGAAGCATAATGTATGGCATCACACATTTTTGGATAGATTGGATTATTTGGATGCTTTATCATCTCTATTTTTGTCTCAAACTTTGTCAAACCATAGAAAATATAGCTAGCTTAACGTGTACATTGGATTCATATCATTCTGAGCTCTAAATCAAAAGTTATAGACAATTTAGTGCGAACATGTCAAGTTGATCGCCTAGTTAAAGTGATCATTCTAAACTGATATTTGGTGCTCATTATGTAACGGCTTATAAATGATGCATAATGCATGGCATCAAGGAGTTCGGGATAGATTGTACTACTTGAACGCCTTGTCGTATCAAGTTCGGTCTTAAATTTTGTCACAATATAGAAAATGGAACTACCTTAATGTGTGAGTTGGATTCGTGTCATTCTAAGCAATAAATAAAAAGTTATGGACGATATAGTTCAGGCATGACAAGTTGATCGGCCAGTTAAAATGATCATTATAAACTGATCATTGGTTCAATTGAGTAAAAGCTTATAAATGAAAAATAATGCATGGCATCACACATTTTGGGATTGATTCGATTATTTGGATGCTTTGTCGTACCTATTTATGTGTTAAATTTTGTCACAAAATAGAAAATTGAGCTAGCTTATCGTGGGGATTGGATTCATGTCATTCTGAGCTCTAAATCAAAAGTTATGGACAATTTAGTGCGGAAATGTCATGTTGATCGGCCTGTTAAAGTGATCACTCTAAACTGGTCATTACTGCTCATTGAGTGAAGGATTATAAATAAAGCATAATACATGGCATCACATAGTTTTTGATAGATTGGATTACTTGGACGCAATGTCTTCCCTATGTCTGTGTCAAATTTTGTCAAAATATAGAAAATTGAGTTAGATTAACGTGGTAATTGGATTCGTGTCATTCTGAGGTGTAAATCAAAAGTTACGGACGATTTACGGTGCACATGTCAAGTTGATGGGCCAGTTAATATGATTATTGTAAATTGATCATTGATGCTCATTAATTAAAGGCTTATTAATGAAGCATAATGCATGGCATCACATAATTTTGGATATATGGGATTACTTGGATGCTTTGTTGTGTCTATTTCTGTCTCCAATTTTGTCAGAATATAGAAAATTGAACTAGCTTAACGTGGGCATTGGGTTAGTGTCATTCCGAGCTATAAATCAAAAGTCATGCACGATTTAGTGCAGACATGACAAGTTGATCGGTCTGTTAAAATGGTCATTTTAAACAGAATAAAAGCTTATAAATGAAAAATAATGCATGGCATCATGGAGTTTGGGATGTATTGGTTTACTTGGACGCTTTGTCGTATCTATTTCTGTCTCAAAATTTCGTCAGACTATAGAAAATTGAGCTAGCTTAACGTGGGCATTGGATTCGTGTCATTCTAAGCTCTAAATCAAAAGTTAAAGATGATTTAGTGCAGGCATGTCAAGTTGATTGGCCAGTTTAAGTGATCATTCTAAACTGATCATTGGTGCTCATAATGTATCATAATGTAGAGACTTATAAATGAAGCATAATGTATGGCATCAAGGAGTTTGGATAGATTGGATTACTTGGACCCTTTGTTGTCTCTATATCTGTCTCAAATTTTGTCAAAATATAGAAAATTGAGCTAGGTTAACGTGGGCATTGGATTCCTGTAATTCTGAGCTCTAAATCAAAAGTTACAAACGATTTAGTGCGCACATGACAAATTGATTGGGCAGTTAAAGTGATCATTCTCAACAGATCATTGGTGCTCGGCTTATAAATGAAGCATAACGCATGGCATCACGCAGGTTGGGATAGATTGGATTACTTGGATGTTTTGTGGTATCTAGTTATGTCTCAAATTTTGTCACAATATAGAAAATTGAACTAGCTTAATTTGGGCATTGGATTCGTGTCATTCTAAGCTAGAAATCAAAAGTTATGGACGATTTAGTGCATACATGACAAGTTTATCGGCCAGTTAAAATGATCATTGTAAACTTATCATTGGTGCTCTCTGAGTAAAGATTATCAATGAAACATAATGCATGGCATCACACAGTTTTGGATAGATTGGAATACTTGGACACTTTGTCATCTCTATTTATGCCTCAAATTTTGTCAAACCATAGAAAATTGAGCTAGCTTAACGTGGACATTGGATTCATTTCATTCTGAGCTCTTAATCAAAAGTTATAAACGATTTAGTGCGGACATGCCAAGTTGATAGGCCAGTTAAAATGATCATTCTAAAATGATCATTGGTGCTCATTTAGTAAAAGCTTATAAATGAAGCCTAAGGCATGGCATCACACAGTTTGTGATAGATTGGATTACTTGGACGCTTTGTTATCTCTACTTCTGTCTCAAATTTTGTCCAACTATAGAAAATTTATCTAGCTTATCGTGGGCATTGGATTCGTATTATTCTGAGCTGAGAATCAAATGTTACAAACGATTCAGTGTGTACATGTCAAGTTGATCGGACTGTTAAATTGATTATTCTAAACTGATCATTGCTGCTCATTGAGTAAATGCTTATAAATGAAGCATAATTCATCGCATCACACAGTTTTGGATAGATTGGATTACTTGGAGGCTTTGTCGTGTATATTTTTGTCTCAAATTTTGTTACAATATAGAAAATTGAGCTAGTTTAACGTGGGAATTAGATTCGTCTCATTCTAAGCTCTAAATCAAAAGTTGCGGACAATTTAGTACGGACATGTCAAGTTGAATGGCTAGTTAAAGTGATCATTCTAAACTCATCACTTGTACTCATTAAGTAAAGGCTTATAAATGAAGCACAATGTATGGCATCACACATTTTGGATAAATTGGATTATTTGGATGCTTCATCATCTCTATTTTTGTCTCAAATTTTGTCAAACCATAGAAAATATAGCTAGCTTAACGTGTACATTGGATTCATATCATTCTGAGCTCTAAATCAAAAGTTATAGACAATTCAGTGCGAACATGTCAAGTTGATCGCCTAGTTAAAGTGATCATTCTAAACTGATATTTGGTGCTCATTATGTAACGGCTTATAAATGACGCATAATGCATGGCATCAAGGAGTTCGGGATAGATTGTACTACTTGGACGCCTTGTCGTATCAAGTTCGGTCTTAAATTTTGTCACAATATAGAAAATGGAACTACCTTAATGTGTGAGTTGGATTCGTGTCATTCTAAGCAATAAATAAAAAGTTATGGACGATATAGTTCAGGCATGACAAGTTGATCGGCCAGTTAAAATGATCATTATAAACTGATCATTGGTTCAATTGAGTAAAAGCTTATAAATGAAAAATAATGCATGGCATCACACATTTTGGGATTGATTCGATTATTTGGATGCTTTGTCGTACCTATTTATGTGTCAAATTTTGTCACAAAATAGAAAATTGAGCTAGCTTATCGTGGGGATTGGATTCATGTCATTCTGAGCTCTAAATCAAAAGTTATGGACAATTTAGTGCGGAAATGTCATGTTGATCGGCCTGTTAAAGTGATCACTCTAAACTGGTCATTACTGCTCATTGAGTGAAGGATTATAAATAAAGCATAATACATGGCATCACATAGTTTTTGATAGATTGGATTACTTGGACGCAATGTCTTCCCTATGTCTGTGTCAAATTTTGTCAAAATATAGAAAATTGAGTTAGATTAACGTGGTAATTGGATTCGTGTCATTCTGAGGTGTAAATCAAAAGTTACGGACGATTTACGGTGCACATGTCAAGTTGATGGGCCAGTTAATATGATTATTGTAAATTGATCATTGATGCTCATTAATTAAAGGCTTATTAATGAAGCATAATGCATGGCATCACATAATTTTGGATATATGGGATTACTTGGATGCTTTGTTGTGTCTATTTCTGTCTCCAATTTTGTCAGAATATAGAAAATTGAACTAGCTTAACGTGGGCATTGGGTTAGTGTCATTCCGAGCTATAAATCAAAAGTCATGCACGATTTAGTGCAGACATGACAAGTTGATCGGTCTGTTAAAATGGTCATTTTAAACAGAATAAAAGCTTATAAATGAAAAATAATGCATGGCATCATGGAGTTTGGGATGTATTGGTTTACTTGGACGCTTTGTCGTATCTATTTCTGTCTCAAAATTTCGTCAGACTATAGAAAATTGAGCTAGCTTAACGTGGGCATTGGATTCGTGTCATTCTAAGCTCTAAATCAAAAGTTAAAGATGATTTAGTGCAGGCATGTCAAGTTGATTGGCCAGTTTAAGTGATCATTCTAAACTGATCATTGGTGCTCATAATGTATCATAATGTAGAGACTTATAAATGAAGCATAATGTATGGCATCAAGGAGTTTGGATAGATTGGATTACTTGGACCCTTTGTTGTCTCTATATCTGTCTCAAATTTTGTCAAAATATAGAAAATTGAGCTAGGTTAACGTGGGCATTGGATTCCTGTAATTCTGAGCTCTAAATCAAAAGTTACAAACGATTTAGTGCGCACATGACAAATTGATTGGGCAGTTAAAGTGATCATTCTCAACAGATCATTGGTGCTCGGCTTATAAATGAAGCATAACGCATGGCATCACGCAGGTTGGGATAGATTGGATTACTTGGATGTTTTGTGGTATCTAGTTATGTCTCAAATTTTGTCACAATATAGAAAATTGAACTAGCTTAATTTGGGCATTGGATTCATGTAATTCTAAGCTAGAAATCAAAAGTTATGGACGATTTAGTGCATACATGACAAGTTTATCGGCCAGTTAAAATGATCATTGTAAACTTATCATTGGTGCTCTCTGAGTAAAGATTATCAATGAAACATAATGCATGGCATCACACAGTTTTGGATAGATTGGAATACTTGGACACTTTGTCATCTCTATTTATGCCTCAAATTTTGTCAAACCATAGAAAATTGAGCTAGCTTAACGTGGACATTGGATTCATTTCATTCTGAGCTCTTAATCAAAAGTTATAAACGATTTAGTGCGGACATGCCAAGTTGATAGGCCAGTTAAAATGATCATTCTAAAATGATCATTGGTGCTCATTTAGTAAAAGCTTATAAATGAAGCCTAAGGCATGGCATCACACAGTTTGTGATAGATTGGATTACTTGGACGCTTTGTTATCTCTACTTCTGTCTCAAATTTTGTCCAACTATAGAAAATTTATCTAGCTTATCGTGGGCATTGGATTCGTATTATTCTGAGCTGAGAATCAAATGTTACAAACGATTCAGTGTGTACATGTCAAGTTGATCGGACTGTTAAATTGATTATTCTAAACTGATCATTGCTGCTCATTGAGTAAATGCTTATAAATGAAGCATAATTCATCGCATCACACAGTTTTGGATAGATTGGATTACTTGGAGGCTTTGTCGTGTATATTTTTGTCTCAAATTTTGTTACAATATAGAAAATTGAGCTAGTTTAACGTGGGAATTAGATTCGTCTCATTCTAAGCTCTAAATCAAAAGTTGCGGACAATTTAGTACGGACATGTCAAGTTGAATGGCTAGTTAAAGTGATCATTCTAAACTCATCACTTGTACTCATTAAGTAAAGGCTTATAAATGAAGCACAATGTATGGCATCACACATTTTGGATAAATTGGATTATTTGGATGCTTCATCATCTCTATTTTTGTCTCAAATTTTGTCAAACCATAGAAAATATAGCTAGCTTAACGTGTACATTGGATTCATATCATTCTGAGCTCTAAATCAAAAGTTATAGACAATTCAGTGCGAACATGTCAAGTTGATCGCCTAGTTAAAGTGATCATTCTAAACTGATATTTGGTGCTCATTATGTAACGGCTTATAAATGACGCATAATGCATGGCATCAAGGAGTTCGGGATAGATTGTACTACTTGGACGCCTTGTCGTATCAAGTTCGGTCTTAAATTTTGTCACAATATAGAAAATGGAACTACCTTAATGTGTGAGTTGGATTCGTGTCATTCTAAGCAATAAATAAAAAGTTATGGACGATATAGTTCAGGCATGACAAGTTGATCGGCCAGTTAAAATGATCATTATAAACTGATCATTGGTTCAATTGAGTAAAAGCTTATAAATGAAAAATAATGCATGGCATCACACATTTTGGGATTGATTCGATTATTTGGATGCTTTGTCGTACCTATTTATGTGTCAAATTTTGTCACAAAATAGAAAATTGAGCTAGCTTATCGTGGGGATTGGATTCATGTCATTCTGAGCTCTAAATCAAAAGTTATGGACAATTTAGTGCGGAAATGTCATGTTGATCGGCCTGTTAAAGTGATCACTCTAAACTGGTCATTACTGCTCATTGAGTGAAGGATTATAAATAAAGCATAATACATGGCATCACATAGTTTTTGATAGATTGGATTACTTGGACGCAATGTCTTCCCTATATCTGTCTCAAATTTTGTCAAAATATAGAAAATTGAGTTAGATTAACGTGGTAATTGGATTCGTGTCATTCTGAGGTCAAAATGAAAAGTTACGGATGATTTACGGTGCACATGTGAAGTTGATCGGCCAGTTAATATGATTATTATAAATTGATCATTGGTGCTCATTAATTAAAGGCTTATTAAAGAAGCATAGTGCATGGCATCACATAATTTTGGATATATTGGATTACTTGGATGCTTTGTTGTGTCTATTTCTGTCTCCAATTTTGTCACAATATAGAAAATTGAACTAGCATAAAGTGGGCACTTGGTTCGTGTCATTCCGAGCTATAAATCAAAAGTTATGCACGATTTAGTGCAGACATGACAAGTTGATCAGTCTGTTAAAATGGTCATTTTAAACAGATCATTTGTGCTCATTTAATAAAAGCTTATAAATGAAAAATAATTCATGGCATCATGGAGTTTGGGATGTATTGGTTTACTTGGACGCTTTGTCGTATCTATTTCTGTCTCAAAATTTCGTCAGACTATAGAAAATTGAGCTAGCTTAACGTGGGCATTGGATTCGTGTCATTCTAAGCTCTAAATCAAAAGTTAAAGATGATTTAGTGCAGGCATGTCAAGTTGATTGGCCAGTTTAAGTGATCATTCTAAACTGATCATTGGTGCTCATAATGTATCATAATGTAGAGACTTATAAATGAAGCATAATGTATGGCATCAAGGAGTTTGGATAGATTGGATTACTTGGACCCTTTGTTGTCTCTATATCTGTCTCAAATTTTGTCAAAATATAGAAAATTGAGCTAGGTTAACGTGGGCATTGGATTCCTGTAATTCTGAGCTCTAAATCAAAAGTTACAAACGATTTAGTGCGCACATGACAAATTGATTGGGCAGTTAAAGTGATCATTCTCAACAGATCATTGGTGCTCGGCTTATAAATGAAGCATAACGCATGGCATCACGCAGGTTGGGATAGATTGGATTACTTGGATGTTTTGTGGTATCTAGTTATGTCTCAAATTTTGTCACAATATAGAAAATTGAACTAGCTTAATTTGGGCATTGGATTCGTGTCATTCTAAGCTAGAAATCAAAAGTTATGGACGATTTAGTGCATACATGACAAGTTTATCGGCCAGTTAAAATGATCATTGTAAACTTATCATTGGTGCTCTCTGAGTAAAGATTATCAATGAAACATAATGCATGGCATCACACAGTTTTGGATAGATTGGAATACTTGGACACTTTGTCATCTCTATTTATGCCTCAAATTTTGTCAAACCATAGAAAATTGAGCTAGCTTAACGTGGACATTGGATTCATTTCATTCTGAGCTCTTAATCAAAAGTTATAAACGATTTAGTGCGGACATGCCAAGTTGATAGGCCAGTTAAAATGATCATTCTAAAATGATCATTGGTGCTCATTTAGTAAAAGCTTATAAATGAAGCCTAAGGCATGGCATCACACAGTTTGTGATAGATTGGATTACTTGGACGCTTTGTTATCTCTACTTCTGTCTCAAATTTTGTCCAACTATAGAAAATTTATCTAGCTTATCGTGGGCATTGGATTCGTATTATTCTGAGCTGAGAATCAAATGTTACAAACGATTCAGTGTGTACATGTCAAGTTGATCGGACTGTTAAATTGATTATTCTAAACTGATCATTGCTGCTCATTGAGTAAATGCTTATAAATGAAGCATAATTCATCGCATCACACAGTTTTGGATAGATTGGATTACTTGGAGGCTTTGTCGTGTATATTTTTGTCTCAAATTTTGTTACAATATAGAAAATTGAGCTAGTTTAACGTGGGAATTAGATTCGTCTCATTCTAAGCTCTAAATCAAAAGTTGCGGACAATTTAGTACGGACATGTCAAGTTGAATGGCTAGTTAAAGTGATCATTCTAAACTCATCACTTGTACTCATTAAGTAAAGGCTTATAAATGAAGCACAATGTATGGCATCACACATTTTGGATAAATTGGATTATTTGGATGCTTCATCATCTCTATTTTTGTCTCAAATTTTGTCAAACCATAGAAAATATAGCTAGCTTAACGTGTACATTGGATTCATATCATTCTGAGCTCTAAATCAAAAGTTATAGACAATTCAGTGCGAACATGTCAAGTTGATCGCCTAGTTAAAGTGATCATTCTAAACTGATATTTGGTGCTCATTATGTAACGGCTTATAAATGACGCATAATGCATGGCATCAAGGAGTTCGGGATAGATTGTACTACTTGGACGCCTTGTCGTATCAAGTTCGGTCTTAAATTTTGTCACAATATAGAAAATGGAACTACCTTAATGTGTGAGTTGGATTCGTGTCATTCTAAGCAATAAATAAAAAGTTATGGACGATATAGTTCAGGCATGACAAGTTGATCGGCCAGTTAAAATGATCATTATAAACTGATCATTGGTTCAATTGAGTAAAAGCTTATAAATGAAAAATAATGCATGGCATCACACATTTTGGGATTGATTCGATTATTTGGATGCTTTGTCGTACCTATTTATGTGTCAAATTTTGTCACAAAATAGAAAATTGAGCTAGCTTATCGTGGGGATTGGATTCATGTCATTCTGAGCTCTAAATCAAAAGTTATGGACAATTTAGTGCGGAAATGTCATGTTGATCGGCCTGTTAAAGTGATCACTCTAAACTGGTCATTACTGCTCATTGAGTGAAGGATTATAAATAAAGCATAATACATGGCATCACATAGTTTTTGATAGATTGGATTACTTGGACGCAATGTCTTCCCTATGTCTGTGTCAAATTTTGTCAAAATATAGAAAATTGAGTTAGATTAACGTGGTAATTGGATTCGTGTCATTCTGAGGTGTAAATCAAAAGTTACGGACGATTTACGGTGCACATGTCAAGTTGATGGGCCAGTTAATATGATTATTGTAAATTGATCATTGATGCTCATTAATTAAAGGCTTATTAATGAAGCATAATGCATGGCATCACATAATTTTGGATATATGGGATTACTTGGATGCTTTGTTGTGTCTATTTCTGTCTCCAATTTTGTCAGAATATAGAAAATTGAACTAGCTTAACGTGGGCATTGGGTTAGTGTCATTCCGAGCTATAAATCAAAAGTCATGCACGATTTAGTGCAGACATGACAAGTTGATCGGTCTGTTAAAATGGTCATTTTAAACAGAATAAAAGCTTATAAATGAAAAATAATGCATGGCATCATGGAGTTTGGGATGTATTGGTTTACTTGGACGCTTTGTCGTATCTATTTCTGTCTCAAAATTTCGTCAGACTATAGAAAATTGAGCTAGCTTAACGTGGGCATTGGATTCGTGTCATTCTAAGCTCTAAATCAAAAGTTAAAGATGATTTAGTGCAGGCATGTCAAGTTGATTGGCCAGTTTAAGTGATCATTCTAAACTGATCATTGGTGCTCATAATGTATCATAATGTAGAGACTTATAAATGAAGCATAATGTATGGCATCAAGGAGTTTGGATAGATTGGATTACTTGGACCCTTTGTTGTCTCTATATCTGTCTCAAATTTTGTCAAAATATAGAAAATTGAGCTAGGTTAACGTGGGCATTGGATTCCTGTAATTCTGAGCTCTAAATCAAAAGTTACAAACGATTTAGTGCGCACATGACAAATTGATTGGGCAGTTAAAGTGATCATTCTCAACAGATCATTGGTGCTCGGCTTATAAATGAAGCATAACGCATGGCATCACGCAGGTTGGGATAGATTGGATTACTTGGATGTTTTGTGGTATCTAGTTATGTCTCAAATTTTGTCACAATATAGAAAATTGAACTAGCTTAATTTGGGCATTGGATTCATGTAATTCTAAGCTAGAAATCAAAAGTTATGGACGATTTAGTGCATACATGACAAGTTTATCGGCCAGTTAAAATGATCATTGTAAACTTATCATTGGTGCTCTCTGAGTAAAGATTATCAATGAAACATAATGCATGGCATCACACAGTTTTGGATAGATTGGAATACTTGGACACTTTGTCATCTCTATTTATGCCTCAAATTTGGTCAAACCATAGAAAATTGAGCTAGCTTAACGTGGACATTGGATTCATTTCATTCTGAGCTCTTAATCAAAAGTTATAAATGATTTAGTGCGGACATGCCAAGTTGATAGGCCAGTTAAAATGATCATTCTAAAATGATCATTGGTGCTCATTTAGTAAAAGCTTATAAATGAAGCCTAAGACATGGCATCACACATTTTGTGATAGATTGGATTACTTGGACGCTTTGTTATCTCTACTTCTGTCTCAAATTTTGTCCAACTATAGAAAATTTATCTAGCTTATCGTGGGCATTGGATTCGTATTATTCTGAGCTGAGAATCAAATGTTACAAACGATTCAGTGTGTACATGTCAAGTTGATCGGACTGTTAAATTGATTATTCTAAACTGATCATTGCTGCTCATTGAGTAAATGCTTATAAATGAAGCATAATTCATCGCATCACACAGTTTTGGATAGATTGGATTACTTGGAGGCTTTGTCGTGTATATTTTTGTCTCAAATTTTGTTACAATATAGAAAATTGAGCTAGTTTAACGTGGGAATTAGATTCGTCTCATTCTAAGCTCTAAATCAAAAGTTGCGGACAATTTAGTACGGACATGTCAAGTTGAATGGCTAGTTAAAGTGATCATTCTAAACTCATCACTTGTACTCATTAAGTAAAGGCTTATAAATGAAGCACAATGTATGGCATCACACATTTTGGATAAATTGGATTATTTGGATGCTTCATCATCTCTATTTTTGTCTCAAATTTTGTCAAACCATAGAAAATATAGCTAGCTTAACGTGTACATTGGATTCATATCATTCTGAGCTCTAAATCAAAAGTTATAGACAATTTAGTGCGAACATGTCAAGTTGATCGCCTAGTTAAAGTGATCATTCTAAACTGATATTTGGTGCTCATTATGAAACGGCTTATAAATGATGCATAATGCATGGCATCAATGAGTTCGGGATAGATTGTACTACTTGGACGCCTTGTCGTATTAAGTTCGGTCTTAAAGTTTGTCACAATATAGAAAGTGGAACTACCTTAATGTGTGAGTTGGATTCGTGTCATTCTAAGCAATACATAAAAAGTTATGGACGATATAGTTCAGACATGACAAGTTGATCGGCCAGTTAAAATGATCATTATAAACTGATCATTTGTTCAATTTAGTAAAAGCTTATAAATGAAAAACAATGCATGGCATCAAGCATTTTGGGATTGATTTGATTATTTGGACTCCTTGTCGTATCTATTTATGTGTCAAATTTTTTCACAAAATAGAAAATTGAGCTAGCTTATCGTGGGGATTGGATTCATATCATTCTGAGCTCTAAATCAAAAGTTACGGACAATTTAGTGCGGAAATGTCATGTTGATCGGCCTGTTAAAGTGATCATTCTAAACTGGTCATTACTGCTCATTACTGCTCATTGATCGGCATGTATTATAAATAAAGCATAATACATGGCATCACATTGTTTTTGATAGATTGGATTACTTGGACGCAATGTCTTCCCTATATCTGTCTCAAATTTTGTCAAAATATAGAAAATTGAGTTAGATTAACGTGGTAATTGGATTCGTGTCATTCAGAGGTCTAAATCAAAAGTTACGGACGATTTACGGTGCACATGTCAAGTTGATCGGCCAGTTAATATGATTATTATAAATTGATCATTGATGCTCATTAATTAAATGCTTATTAATGAAGCATAATGCATGGCATCACATAATTTTGGATATATGGGATTACTTGGATGCTTTGTTGTGTCTATTTCTGTCTCCAATTTTGTCAGAATATAGAGAATTGAACTAGCTTAATGTGGGCATTGGGTTAGTGTCATTCCGAGCTATAAATCAAAAGTTATGCACGATTTAGTGCAGACATGACAAGTTGATCGGTCTGTTAAAATCGTCATTTTAAACAGAATAAAAGCTTATAAATGAAAAATAATGCATGGCATCATGGAGTTTGGGATGTATTGGTTTACTTGGACACTTTGTCGTATCTATTTCTGTCTCAAAATTTCGTCAGACTATAAAAAATTGAGCTAGCTTAACGTGGGCATTGGATTCGTGTAATTCTAAGCTCTAAATAAAAAGTTAAAGACAATTTAGTGCAGACATGTCAAGTTGATTGGCCAGTTTAAGTGATCATTCTAACCTGATCATTGGTGCTCATAATGTATCATAATGTAGAGGCTTATAAATGAAGCATAATGTATGGCATCAAGGAGTTTGGATAGATTGGATTTCTTGGACCCTTTGTTGTCTCTATATCTGTCTCAAATTTTGTCAAAATATAGAAAATTGAGCTAGGTTAACGTCGGCATTGGATTCATGTCATTCAGAGCTCTAAATCAAAAGTTACAAACGATTTCGTGCGGACATGTCAAATTGATTGGGCAGTTAAAGTGATCATTCTCAACAGATCATTGGTGCTCGGCTTATAAATGAAGCATAACGCATGGCATCACGCAGGTTGGGATAGATTGGATTACTTGGATGTTTTGTCGTATCTAGTTATGTCTCAAATTTTGTCACAATATAGAAAATTGAACTAGCTTAATGTGGGCATTGGATTCGTGTCATTCCAAGCTAGAAATCAAAAGTTATGGACGATTTAGTGCATACATGACAAGTTTATCGGCCAGTTAAAATGATCATTGTAAACTTATCATTGGTGCTCTCTGAGTAAAGATTATCAATGAAGCATAATGCATGGCATCACACAGTTTTGGATAGATTGGAATACTTGGACACTTTGTCATCTCTAATTATGCCTCAAATTTTGTTAAACCATAGAAAATTGAGCTAGCTTAACGTGGACATTGGATTCATTTCATTCTGAGCTCTTAATCAAAACTTATATACGATTTAGTGCGGACATGCCAAGTTGATAGGCCAGTTAAAATGATCATTCTAAAATGATCATTGGTGCTCATTTAGTAAAAGCTTATAAATGAAGCTTAAGGCATGGCATCACGAAGTTTGTGATAGATTGGATTACTTGGACTCTTTGTCATCTCTACTTCTGTCTCAAATTTTGTCCAACTATAGAAAATTTATCTAGCTTATCGTGGGCATTGGATTCGTATCATTCTGATCTAAGAATCAAATGTTACAAACGATTCAGTGTGTACATGTCAAGTTGATCGGACTGTTAAATTGATTATTCTAAACTGATCATTGGTGCTCATTGAGTAAATGCTTATAAATAAAGCATAATTCATCGCATCACACAGTTTTGGATAGATTGGATTACTTGGAGGCTTTGTCGTGTATAATTTTGTCTCAAATTTTGTTACAATATAGAAAATTGAGCTAGTTTAACGTGGGAATTAGATTCGTCTCATTCTAAGCTCTAAATCAAAGGTTGCGGACGAATTAGTGCGGACATGTCAAGTTGAATGGCCAGTTAAAGTGATCATTCTAAACTCATCACTTGTACTCATTAATAAAGGCTTATAAATGAAGCATAATGTATGGCATCACACATTTTTGGATAGATTGGATTATTTGGATGCTTTATCATCTGTATTTTTGTCTCAAATTTTGTCAAACCATAGAAACTATAGCTAGCTTAACGTGTATATTGGAATCATATCATTCTGAGCTCTAAATCAAAAGTTATAGACAATTTAGTGCGGACATGTCAAGTTGATCGCCTAGTTAAAGTGATCATTCTAAACTGATATTTGGTGCTCATTATGTAACGGCTTATAAATGATGCATAATGCATGGCATCAAGGAGTTTAAGATAGATTGTACTGCTTGGACGCCTTGTCGTATCAAGTTTGGTCTTAAATTTTGTCACAATATAGAAACTGGAACTACCTTAATGTGTGAGTTGGATTCGTGTCATTCTAAGCATTAAATAAAAAGTTATGGAAGATATAGTTCAGACATGACAAGTTGATCGGCCAGTTAAAATGATCATTATAAACCGATCATTGGTTCAATTTAGTAAAAGCTTATAAATGAAAAATAATGCATGGCATCACGCATTTTGGGATTGATTCGATTATTTGGACGCTTTGTCGTATCTATTTATGTGTCAAATTTTGTCACAAAATACAAAATTGAGCTAGTTTATCGTGGGGATTGGATTCATGTCATTCTGAGCTCTAAATCAAAAGTTACGGACAATTTAGTCCGGAAATGTCATGTTGATTGGCCTGTTAAAGTGATCATTCTAAACTGGTAATTACTGCTCATTGAGTGAAGGCTTATAAATAAAGCATAATACATGGCATCATATAGTTTTTGATAGATTGGATTACTTGGACGCAATGTCTTCCCTATATCTGTCTCAAATTTTGTCAAAATGTAGAAAATTGAGTTAGATTAACGTGGTAATTGGATTCGTGTCATTCGGAGGTCTAAATCAAAAGTTACGGACGATTTACGGTGCACATGTCAAGTTGATCGGCCAGTTAATATGATTATTATAAACTGATCATTGATGCTCATTAATTAAAGGCTTATTAATGAAGCATAATGCATGGCATTACATAATTTTGGATATATTGGATTACTTGGATGCTTTGTTGTCTCTATTTCTGTCTCCAATTTTGTCACAATATAGAAAATTGAACTAGCTTAAAGTGGGCACTGGGTTCGTGTCATTCCGAGCTATAAATCAAAAGTTATGCACGATTTAGTGCAGACATGACAAGTTGATCGGTCTGTTAAAATGGTCATATTAAACAGATCATTTGTGCTCATTTAATAAAAGCTCATAAATGAAAAATAATGTATGGCATCATAGAGTTTGGGATGTATTGGTTTACTCGGACGCTTTGTCGTATCTATTTCTATCTCAAAATTTTGTTAGAATATAGAAAATTGAGCTAGCTTAACGTGGGCATTGGATTCGTGTAATTCTAAGCTCTAAATCAAAAGTTAAAGACGATTTAGTGCGGACATGTCAAGTTGATTGGCCAGTTTAAGTGATCATTCTAAACTCATCATTGGTGCTCATTAAGTAGAGACTTATAAATGAAGCATAATGTATGGCGTCAAGGAGTTTGGATAGATTGGATTACTCGGACACATTGTTGTCTCTATATCTGTCTCAAATTTTTTCAAAATATAGAAAATTGAGCTAGGTTAACGTGGGCATTGGACTCGTGTCATTCTGAGCTCTAAATCAAAAGTTACAAACGATTTAGTGCGGACATGTCAAATTGATTAGACAGTTAAAGTGATCATTCTCAACAGATCATTAGTGCTCGGCTTATAAATGAAGCATAACGCATGGCATCACGCAGGTTGGGATAGACTGGATTACTTGGATGCTTTGTCGTATCTAGTTATGTCTCAAATTTTGTACAATATAGAAAATTGAACTAGCTTAATGTGGGCATTGGATTCGTGTCATTCTAAGCTAGAAATCAAAAGTGATGGACGATTTAGTGCATACATGACAAGTTGATAGGCCAGTTAAAATGATCATTGTAAACTTATCATTTGTGCTCTCTGAGTAAAGATTATCAACGAAGCATAACGCATGGCATCCCACAATTTTGGATAGATTGGATTACTTGGACGCTTTGTCGTATCTATTTCTGTCTCAAATTTTGTTACAATATAAAAAATTGAGCTTGCTTAACGTGGGCATTTGGTTCATGTGTTTTAGATCTCTAAATCAAAAGTTACTGACGATTTAGTGTGTACAAGTCAAGTTCATCGGGCAGTTAAAGTGATCATTCTAAACTGATCATTGATGCTTATTAGGTAAAGGCTTATAAATCATGCATAAAGCATGGCATCACGCAGTTTCGGATAGATTGGATTACTTGGATGCTTTGTTGTCTCTATATCTATCTCAAATTTTGTCAAAATATAGAAATTTGAGCTAGCTTATCTTGGGCATTGGATTCTTGTCATTCGGAGTTCTAAATCAAAAAGTTACGGATGATTTAGTGCAGACATGTCAAGTTGATTGGCCAGTTAAAGTGATCATTCTAAGCTGATCTTTGGTGCTCATTACGTAAAGGCTTATCAATGATGCATAATGCATGGCGTCAAGGAGTTTGGGATAGATTATACTACATGGATGCCTTGTTGTATCTAGTTCGGACTTAAATTTTGTCACAATATAAAAAATTGAACTACCTTAATGTGGGCATTGGATTCGTGTCATGCTAAGCTATAAATCAAAAGTTATGGACAATATAGTACAGACATGACAAGTTGATCGGCCAGTTAAAATGATCATTCTAAGATGATTATTGGTTCTCATTTAGTAAGTGCTTATAAATGAAAAATAATGCATGGCATCACGCTGTTAGGGATGGATTGGGTTACTTGGACGCCTTCTCGTATCTATTTCTGTATCAAATTTTGTCAAAATATAGAAAATTGAGCTAGGTTAACGCGGGAATTGGATTCGTGTCATTGTGAGCTCTAAATCAAAGGTTACGGACGATTTACTGCAGACATGTCAAGTTGATTGGCCAGTTAAAGTGATCATTCTAAGCTGATCATTGGTGCTCATTAAGTAAAGGCATAATAATGAAGCATAATGCATGGCATCAAGGATTATGGATAAATTGGATTACTTGGACGCTTTTTCTTCTCTATATCTCTCTCAAATTTTGTCGAAATATAGAAAATTGAGTTAGATTAACGTGGGAATTGTATTTGTGTCATTCTGAGCTCTAAATCAAAAGTTACGAACGATTTACTGTGAACATGTCAAGTTGATCGGCCAGTTAATAAGATTATTATAAATTGATCATTCGTGCTCATTAATTAAAGGCTTATTAATGAAGCATAATGCATGACATCACATAATTTTGGATATATTGGATTACTTAGACGCCTTGTTGTTTCTATTTTTGTCTCAAATTTTGTTACAATATAGAAAATTGAAATAGCTTAAAGCGGGCATTGGGTTGGTGTCATTCTGAGCTATAAATCAAAAGTTATGCACGATTTAGTGTGTACATGACAAGTTGATCGGCCATTTAAAATGGTCATTTTAAACTGATTATTTGTGCTCATTTAGTAAAAGCTTATAAATGCAAAATAATGCATGGCATCACGGAGTTTGGGATGTATTAGATTACTTGGACGCTTTGTTGAATCTTTTTCTATCTCAAATTTTGTTAGAATATGGAAAATTGAGCTAGCTTAACGTGGGCATTAGATTCGTGTCATTTTGAGCTTTAAATCAAACGTTTATGACGATATAGTGCGGACATGTCAAGTTGATTACCCAGTTAAAATGATCTTTCTAAACTGATCATTGGTGCTCATTACGTATAGGCTTATAAATGAAACATAATGTATGGCATCAAGGAGTTTGGATAGATTAGATTACTTGGACGCTTTGTTGTCTCGATATCTCTCTCAAATTTTGTCAAAGTATAGAAAATTGAGCTAGCTTAACGTGGGCATTGGATTTGTGTCATTCTGAGCTCTAAATCAAAAGTTACAAATGATTTAGTGCGCACATGTCAAGTTGATCGGTCAGTTAAAGTGATCATTCTCAACTGATCATTGGTGCTCATTGAGTAAAGGCTTATAAATGAAGCATAACGCATGGCATCACGCAGGTTGGGATATATTGGATTACTTGGATGCTTTGTCGTATCTAGTTATGTTTCAAATTTTGTCACAATATAGAAAATTGAACTAGATTAATGTGAGCATTGGATTCCTGTCATTCTAAGCTATAAATCAAAAGTTATGGACGATTTAGTGCAGATATGATAAGTTGATTGGCCAGTTAAAATGATCATTCTGAACTTATCAGTGCTGCTCATTGAGTAAAGGATTATCAATGAAGCATAATGTATGGCATCCCACAATTTTGGATAGATTGGATTACTTGAACGATTTGTCATCTCCATATCTGTCTCAAATTTTGTCAAAATATAGAAAATTGAGCTTGCTTAACATGGCATTGGATTCCTGTCATTCTGAGCTCTAAATAAAAAAATGATGGACGATTTAGTGCAGACATGTCAAGTTGATCGGCCAGTTAAAGTGATCATTCTAAGCTGATCATTGGTGCTCATTACATAAAGGCTTATAAATGATGCATATTGCTTGGCATCAAGGAGTTTGGGATAGATTATACTACATGGACGCCTTGTTGTATCTAGTTCAGTCTCAAATTTTGTCACAATATAGAGAATTGAACTACCTTAATGTGGGCATTGGATTCGTGTCATTCTAAGCTATAAATCAAAAGTTATGGACGATATAGTGCAGGCATGACAAGCTTGTAAGTGAAAAATAATGCATGGCATCACGCAGTTTGGGATGGATTGGATTACTTGGATGCTTCGTCGTATCTATTTCTATGTCAAATTTTGTCACAATATAGAAAATTGAGCTTGGTTAACGTGGGCATTGGATTCGTGTCATTCTGAGCTCTAAATCAAAAGTTACGGACGATTTAGTGCGGAGATGTCAAGTTGATTGGATAATTAAAGTGATCATTCTAAGTTGATCATTGGTGCTCATTAAGTAAAGGCTTAAAATGAAACATAATGCATGGCATCAAGGAGTTTGGATAAATTGGATTACTTGGACAATTTGTCGTCTCTATTTCTGTCTAAAATTTTGTCAAAATATAGAAAACTGAGCTAACTTAACGTATGCATTGGATTCGTGTCATTCTAAGCTATAAATCAAAAGTTATGGACAATTTAGTGCAGATATGACAAGTTGATCGACCAGTTAAAATGATCATTCTAAACTGATCATTAGTGCTCATTGAGTAAAAGCGCTATTAAATGAAGAATAATGCATGGCATCAAGCAGTTTGGATAGGTTGGATTAGTTGGACATTTTTTGTCTCTATTTCCATCTCAAATTATGTCATATTATAGAAAACTGAGATAGCTAAATGTGGGCTCTAAATTGGGTTCGTGTCATTCTGAGCTCTAAATCAAAAGTTATGGATTATTTAGTGTGGACGTGTCAAGTTGATCAACGAGATAAAGTGATCATTCTACACTGATCATTAGTACTCATTGAGTAAAGACTTATAAATGAAGCATAATGCATAACATTACATAGTTTTGGATAGATTGGATTAGTTGGACGCTTTTTCGTATCTATTTATGTCTCAAATTTTCTGATAATATAAAAAATTGAGCTAGCTTAACGTGAGCATTGGAGTCATGTTATTCTGAGCTCTAAATCAAAAGTTACGGATGATTTAGTGCCGACATGTCAAGTTGATCGGCCTGTTAAAGTGATCATTCTAAACTGGTTATTGGTGCTTATTGAGTAAAAGCTTATAAACAAAGCATAATGCATGACATCACACAATTTTGGATAGAATGGATTACTTGGAAGCTTTGTCTTCTCTATATTTTTCTCAAATTTTGTCAAAATATAGAAAATTAAGTTAGGTTCACGTGGGCATTGGATTCGTCTCATTCTGAGCTCTAAATCAAAAGTTACAGATGATTTACTGTGGACATGTCAAATTGATCGGCCAGTTAATATGATTATTCAAAACAGATCATTGGTGCTCATTGAGTAAAGGCTTATTAATGAAGCATAATGCATGACATCACATAATTTTGGATATATTGGATTACTTGGACACTTTGTTGTGTCTATTTCTGTCTCAAATTTTGTCACAATAAAAAAAATTGAACTAGCTTAAAATGGGCATTGGGTTCGTGTCATTCTGAGCTATAAATCAAAAGTTATGTACGATTTATTGCAGACATGACAAGTTGATCGGGTTCAATTTCTATCTGAACCTAAACCCAGAGCACAAAAGAATGATTATTGAGTAAAAGCTTAATAATGAAAAATAATGCATGACATCATGCAATTCGGAATACTTGGGCGCTTTGTCGTATCTATTTTTGTCTCAAATTTTGTCACAATATAGAAAATTGAATTAGCTTAATGCGGAACTGGATTCCTCTCATTCTAAACTCTAAATCAAGAGTTACGGATGATTTAGAGCGGACATGTCAAGTTGATCGGCCAGTTAAAATGATCATTCTAAACTGATCATTGGTGCTGATGTAGTAAAAGCTTATAAATGAAAAATAATGCATGGCATCACGCAGTTTGGGATGGGTTGGAGTTCTTGGACGCTTTGTAGTATCTATTTCTGCCTCAAAATTTTGTTACAATATAGAAAATTGAGCTAGCTTAATATGGGCATTTGATTCGTGTTTTTCTGAGCTCTAAATCAAAAGTTACGCACGATTTAGTACGTACATGTCAAGTTGATCGGCCATGTAAAGTGATCAGTATAAACTGATCATTGGTGCACATTGAGTAAGGGCTTATACGTGATTTCATGCATTATGCTTCATTTATAAGCGTTTACTCAATGAGCACCAATGATCAGTTTAGAATGATCACTTAAACTCTCCGATCAACTTTTAATATAGAGCTTAGAATGAAACGAATCCAGTGTCCATAACTTTTAATATAGAGCTTAGAATGACACGAATCCAATGCCCACATGAAGCTAGGTCAATTTTCTATATTAAGACAAAATTTGAGATAGAAATAGATACGAAAAAGCTTTCAAGTAATCCAATATAACCAAAACTGAGTGATGTCATGTATTATGCTTCATTTATAAGCTTTTACTCAATCAGCACCAACGATCAATTCAGAATGATCACTTTAACTGGCTGATTAACTTGACATGTCCGTACTATATCGTCTGTAACTTTTGATTTAGAGCTCAGAATGACATGAATCCAATGCCCACGTTAAGCTAGCTCAATTGTTTATATCATGACAAAATTTGAGACAGAAATCGATACCACAAAGCATCCAAGTATTCCAATCTATCCCAAACTGGGTGATGCCATGCATTATGATTCATTTATAAGCCTTTACTCTATGGGCACCAATGATCAGTTGAGATAGATCATTTTAACTAGCCGATCAACTTGACATGTTCGCACTAAATCGTTCGTAGCTTTTGATTTAGACAAAAGTTTTTACAGAACTAGGTACGACAAAGCGTCCAAGATATCCAATGTATCCTAAACTGTGTGATGCCACGAATTTTGATTTGTATTTCAGAATGACACGAATCCAGTGCCCACATTAAGCTAGTTCAATATTCTATACTGTGACAAAATTTGATACAGAACTAGATACGAAAAAGCATCAAAGTAATCCAGTTTATCCTAAACTGCGTGATGCCATGCATTATGATTCATTTATAAGCCTTTACTCAATTAGCACCAATGATCAGTTAGAATAATCATATCAACTGGCTGATCAACTTGACATGTCCACACTAAATCGTCCGT
Organism: Pugionium dolabratum; assembly: GCA_018901945.1. Classification (NCBI taxonomy): domain Eukaryota; kingdom Viridiplantae; phylum Streptophyta; class Magnoliopsida; order Brassicales; family Brassicaceae; genus Pugionium; species Pugionium dolabratum. The sequence continues at coordinate 688,851 of JAEVFF010000238.1, read as the reverse complement.
AACTTTTGATTTAGAACTCAGAATGAGACGAATCCAATGCCCATGATAAGCAAGCTCAATTTTTTATATTTGACAAAATTTGAGATAGAAATAGAGGCGACAAAGCGTGTAAGTAATCCAATATATCCAAACTACTTGATGTCATGCTTTATGCTTCATTTATAAGCCTTTACTTAATGAGCACCAATGATCTATTTAACTAGCAACTCAATTTGACATGTCCGCACTAAATCGTCCGTAACTTTTGATTTAGAGCTCAGAATAACACAAATCTAATGCCCACGTTAAGCTAGCTCAATTTTCTATATTGTAACAAAATTTGAGACAGAAATAGATATGACAAAGAATCCAAGTAATCCAATCTATCCGAAACTGTGTGATGCCATGCGTTATGCTTCATTTATAAGCCTTTACTTAATGAGCACCAATGATCAGTTTAGAATGATCACTTTAACTGGCCGATCAAATTGACATGTCCGAACTAAATCGTCCATTAATTTTGATTTAGAACTCAGAATGACACGAATCCAATACCCACGTTAACGTATCTCAATTTACTATATTGTGACAAATTTTAAAACAGAAATAGATACGATAAAGCATCCTAGTAATCGAATCCATCCCAAACTGCATGGTGCAATGGATTATTTTTCATTTATAAGCTTTTACTCAATGAGCACCAATGATCAGTTAAGAATGATCATTTTAACTGGCCGATCAACCTAGAATGATTAATCCAAGTAGTCCTCATTAAGGTAGCTCAATTTTCTATATTTTTAAAACATATTGAGAGAGAAATAGATACGACAAAGCGTCCAAATAATCCAATCTATCCCAAACTGCTTGATGTCATGCATTATTCTTCATTTATAAGTCTTTACTCAATCGTCACCCATGATCAACTTGAGATGTCCGCACTAAATCGTCCGTAACTTTTGATTTAGTGCTCAGAATTACACAAATCCAATGTCCACATTAAGCTAGCTCAATTTTCTATATTATGATAAAATTTGAGACATAAATAGATACAACAATGCGTCCAAGTAATTCAGTCCATCCAAAATTGCGGGATGCCATGCATTTTTCTTCATTTATAAGCTTTTACTCAATGAGCACCAATTATTAGTTTAGAATGATAATTGTAACTGGCCGATCAACTTGACATGTATGCCCTATATCGTCCATAACTTTTTTTTATAGGTCAGAATGACACGAATCAATTGCCCAAATTAAGCTTGTACAGTTTTCTATATTATGACAAAAAATTTGAGACGGAACTTGATACAACAAAGCATCAAAGTAATCCAATCTATCCCAAACTGCGTGATGCCATGCTTATTCCTCATTTAGAAGCCTTTACTTAATGAGCACCAATGATCAGTTTTGAATGATCATTTTAACTCGCCGATCAACTTGACATGTCTGCACTAAATCGTATGCAACTTTTGATTTAGAGCTCAAAAACACACGAATCTAATGCCCACTTTAATCTAGCTAAAATTTCTATAGTGTAACAAAATTTGAGACCAAAACAGATACGATAAAGCGTCCAAGTAATCCAATCTATCCAAAACTGTGTGATGTTGTGCATTATGCTTCATTAATAAGCATTTACTCAATCACCAAAATTGATCAGTTTAGAATGATCACTTTCACTGGCCGATCAACTTAACATGTATGCACTAAATCATCCGTAACTTTTGATTTATTGCTCAGAATCACAAGAACCCAATGCCCACATTAAGCTAGTTCAATTTTCTATAATGTGACAAAATTTGAAATCAAAACTAGATACGATAAAACATCCAAGTATTCCAATCTATCCGAACTGAGTGATGCCATGTATTATTTTTCATTTATAAGCTTTTATTCAATGTGCACCAACGATCAGTTTAGAATGATCATTTTAATTAGTCGATGAACTTGACATGTTTGCACTATATCGTCCGTAACTTTTGATTTAGAGCTCAGAAACACACGAATCTAATGCACACGTTAAGCTAGCTCAATTTCTATAGTGTAACAAAATTTGATACACAAATAGATACGACAAAGCGTCCAAGTAATCCAATATATCCAAAACTGTGTGAAGCTATGTATTATGCTTCATTTATAAGCGTTTACTCAATCAACACCAATGATCAGTTTAGAATGATCACTTTAACTGGCCTATCAACTTGACATGTCCGCACTAAATCATCCGTAACTTTTGAATTAGAGCTCAAAATGACACATATCCAATGACCACGTTAAGCTTCCTCAATTTTCGATATTGTGACCAAATTTGAGAAATAAATAGAGACGACCAAGCATCCAAGTAATCCAGTCCATCCCAATATGCGTGATGCCATGCATTGTTATTAATTTATAAGTGTTTACTCAATGAGCACCAATGATCAGTTTAGAATGATCATTTTAACAGGCCGATCAACTTGACATGTCTGCACTAAATTGTCCATAACTTTTGATTCGTAGCTCAGAATGACACGAATCCAATGCCCACATTAAGCTAGTTCAATTTTCTATATTGTAGAAAAATTTGAGACAGAAATAGATACGACAAAGCATCCAGCTAATCCAATCCGTCCCAAACTACGTGATGCCATGCATTATTTGTCATTTATAAGCATTTACTCAATGAGCACCAGTGATAAGTTTAGAATAATCATATTAACTGGCTGATCAACTTGACATGTCAACACTAAATCCTCCGTAACTTTTGATTTATAGCTCACCATGACACAAATCCAATGCCCACGTTAATCACGCTCAATTTTCTATATTTGGACTAAATATGAGACAGAAATAGAGACGAAAAATGTCCAAGCAATCCAATCTATCCAAACTTGATGCCATGTTTTATACTTCATTTATAAGCCTTTTCTTAATGAGCACCAATGATCTATTTCGAATGATCACTCTAATTGGACATCAACTTGACATTTCTGCACAAAATCGTCTGTAACTTTTGATTTAGAGCTCAGAATGACACGAATCCAATTCTCCCATTAAGCTAGCTCAATTATCTATATCTTAACAAAACTGAGACAAAAGTAGATACAATAAGGCCTCCAAGTAATCCAATCCATCGACAGCGTGATGCCATGCATTATTTTTCATTTATAAGCGTTTATTCAATGGGCACCAATGATAAGTTTAGAATGATCATTTTAACTAGCCGATCAACCTGTCATGTCTACCCTAAATCGTCCATAACTTTTGATTTACAGCTCAGAATGATATGAATACAAGGCCAACAATAAGATAGTGTAATTTTCTATATTGTTACAAAACTTGGAACAAAACTAGATACGACAAAGCATCCAAATAATCCAATCTATCCTAAACTGCGTGATACCATGCTTTATGCCTCATTTATAAGCGTTTACTTAATGAGTACCACTGATCAGTTTAGAATGATCATTTTAATTCGCCGATCAACTTGACATTTCCACACTAAATCATCTGTAACTTTTGATTTAGAGCTCAGAAACACACGAATCCAATGCGCATTTTAAGCTAGCTAAATTTTCTATAGTGTAACAAAATTTGAGACAGAAATAGATACGACAAAAGCATCCAAGTAATCCAATCTATCCAAAACTGTGTGATGCCATGCATTATGCTCCATTTATAAGCCTTTACTCAATGAGCACCAATGATCAGTTTAGAATGATCACTTTAACAGGCCGATCAACTTCACATGTGCGCATTAAATCGTTTGTAACTTTTTATAAAGAGCTCAGAATGACACGAATCCAATGCCCACTTTAATGTAGCTCAATTTTCTATATTGTGACAAAATTTTAGATAGAAATAGATACGATAAAGCATCCAAGTAATCAAATATATCCAAAACTGTGTGATACCATGCATTATGCTTCTTTTATAAGCCTTTACTTAATGAGAACGAATAATCAGTCTAGAATGATCACTTTAACTGGCTGATCATCTTCACATGTCTGCAATAAATCATCCGTAGCTTTTGTTTTAGAGCTCAGAATGACATGATTCCAAAGCCCACGTTAAGCTAGCTCAATTTTATATATTGTGAAAAAATTTGAAAAATTAATAGATACGACAAATCGTTTAAGTAATCAAGTCCATCCTAAAATGCGTTATGCAATGCATTATTCTTCATTTATGAACGTTTACTCAATGTGCACCAATAATCAGTTTATAATGATCATTTTAACTAGCCGATCAATTTGACATGTCTACTATAAATCGTCCATAAATTTTGATTTGTAGCTCAGAATGACACAAATCCAATGTCCACATTAATCTACTTCAATTTTCTATATTGTGACAAAATTTGAGACAAAACTAGATCCGAAAAAGCGTACAAGTAATCCAATCTATCCTAAATTGTGTGATGCCATGCATTATGCTTTATTTATAAGCCTTTACTCAATGAGCACTAATGATCAGTTTAAAATAATCATATTAACTAGCCGATCAACTTGACATGTCCACACTAAATCACTATAACTTTTAATTTAGAGCTCCGAATGACACGAATCCAATGCCCACGTTAAGAAAGCCCAAATTTCTATATTTTGAAAAATTTTGAGACAGAATTAAAGACCACAAAGCATTCAAGTAATCCAATCTATCCAAACTATTAGATGCCATGCATTATGCTTCATTTATAAGCCTTTACTTAATGAGCAACAATGATCTGTTTAGAATGATCACTTTAACTGGCCACTCAAATTGACATGTCCGCACTAAATCGTCCATAACTTTTGATTTGGAGTTCAGAATGACACAAATCCAATGCCCACATTGAGCAAGCTCAATTTTCTATATTGAAACAAAACTTGCGACAGAAATATATATGACAAAGTGTCCAAGTAATCTAATCTATCTAAAACTGTGTGATGCCATGCATTATACTTCATTTATACGCCTTTACTTAATGAGCACGAATGATCAGTTTAGAATGATCACATTACCAGGCCGATCATCTTGACATGTCCGCACTGAATCGTTCGTAACTTTTGATTTAGAGCTCAGAATGACAGGAATCCAATACTCACATTATGGTAGCTCAATTTTTTTATATTGTAACAAAATTTGAGATAGCAGTAGATATGACAATGTGTCCATGTAATCCAATTTGTCCCAAATTGTGTGATGCCCTTGATTATTTTTCATTTGTAAGCTTTTATTCAATGAGGACCAATGATCAGTTTAGAATGATTATTTTAACTGGCCGATGAACTTGTTTGTCGGCATTAAATGGTCCATAACTTCTGATTTATAGCTCAGAATGACACGAGTCCAACGCCCACATTAAGCTAGTTAAATTTTCTATATTGTGACAAAATTTGAATCAGAATTAGATATGACAAAGCATCCAAGTAATCCAATCTATCCCAAACTGCATCATGCCATGCATTTTCCTTCATTTCTAAGCCTTTACTCAATGCGCACCAATGATTTGTTTAGAATGATCACTTTAACTAGCCGATCAACTTGACATGTCCACAATAAATAGTCCCTTAATTTTGATTTATAGCTCAGAATTACACGAATCCATGACGACATTAAGCTAGTTCAATTTTCTATATTGTGACATAATTTGAGACAGAATTAGATACGACAAAGCATACAAGTAATCCAATCTATCCCAAACTGCGTGATGGCATGCATTATACTTCATTTATAAGCCTTTACTCAATAAGAAGCAATGATCAGTTTAACTAGCTGATCAACTTGACATATCTGCACTAAATCGTTTGTTACTGTTGATTTAGAGCTCAGAAAGACACGAATCCAATGTCCACGTTATGTTAGCTTAATTTTCTATATTGTAACAAAATTTGAGATAGAAATAGATACGAAAAAGCGTCCAAGTAATCCAGTCGATCCCAAACTCCGTAATGCCATGCATTATTTTCATTTGAAAGCTTTTACTCAATGAGAATCAATGATCAGTTTAGAATGATCATTTTAACTGATCGATCAACTTGTCATGCCGGTACAAAATGGTCCATAACTTTTGTTGTATAGCTTAGAATGACACGAATCCAATGCCCACATTAAGCTAGTTCAATTTTCTATATTATGACAAAATTTGAATTAGAACTAGATGCGACAAAGTGTCCATGTAATCCAATCTATCCCAAACTGCGTGATGCCATGCATTTTTCTTCATTTATAAGCATTTATTCAATGAGCACCAATGATCACAAAAGAATGATCACTATAACTGGCCGATAACCTTGACATATCCACACTAAATCGTCAATAACTTTTGATTTAGAGTTCAGAGACACACGAATCCAATGCCCACGTTAAGCTAGCTCCATTTTTTATATTTTAATAAAATTTGAGACTAAAGTAGTTACGAGAAAGCGTCCAAGTAATCCAATATATACCAAACTGTGTGATGCCATGCATTATGCTTCATTTATAAGCCTTTACTCAATGAGCACCATTGATCAGTTTAGAATGATCACTTTAACTGCTCGATCAACTTGACATGTCCGCACTAAATCGTCCGTAACTTTTGATTTATAGCTAAGAATGACTCGAAACCAATACCCCCATTAAATAGTTCAATTTCCTATATTGTGACAAAATTTGAGACATAAGTAGATTCGAAAAAGCGTTCAAGTAATCCAATCTACCCCAAACTGCGAGATGCCATGCATTATGCTTCATTTATAAGCCTTTACTCAATGAACACCAAAGATCAATTTCAAATAATCATATTAACTGGCCGATCAACTTACTTGTCCATGCTCAATCGTCTCTAACTTTTGTTTTAGAGCTCAGAATAACACGAATCCAATAGCCATGTTAAACAAGCTCAATTTTCTATATTATGACAAAATTTGAGACAGAAATAGAAACGACAAAGCGTCCAAGTATTCCAATCTATCTAAACTACTTGATGCCATGCTTTATGCTTCATTTATAAGGCTTTACTTAATGAGTACCATTGATCAGTTTAGAATGAACACTTTAACTACCCGATCAACTTGACATTTCTGCACTAAATCGTGAGTATTTTCCGATTTAGAGCTCAAAACACCCGAATCCAGCACCCACATTAAACTAGTTCAATTATCTTTATTGTAACAAAATTTGAGACAGACAAAGATACGAAAAAGCGTCCAAGTAATCCAATCTAGCCAAAACTGTGTGATGCCATGCATTATGCTTCATTTATAAGCCTTTACTCAATGAGCACCAATAATCAGTTTAGAGTGATCACTTTAACTAGATGATCAACTTGACATGTCCACAGGTAATCGTCCGTTACTTTTGATTTCGAGCTCTGAATGACATGAATCCAATGCGCACATTAAGCTAGTACAACTTTCAATATTGTGACAAAGTTTTGAGACAGAACTAGATATGACAAAACGTCGAAGTAATCCAATCTATCCCAAACTGCATGATGCCATTCCTTATTATTCATTTATAAGCTTTTACTCAAAGAGCACCAATGATCAGCTTAGAATGATCACTTTCACTAGCCGATTAACTTGACATGTCTCCACTTAATCGTCCGTAACTTTTGATTTAGAGCTCATAACGACACGAATCCAATTCCCACGTTAAGCTAACTCAATTTTCAATATTGCAACAAAATTTGTGATTGAAATAGATATGACAAAGCATCCAAGTAATCCAATCTATCGAACACTGTGTGATGCCATGCATTATGCTTCATTTATAAGCCTTTACTTAATGAGCACCAATGATCAGTTTAGAATCATCACTTTAACTCGCCGATCAACTTGACATGTCTACACTAAATCGTGTATAACTTTCAATTTAGAGCTCAGAAACACACGAATCCAATGCCCACTTTCAGCTAGCTCAATTTTCTATATTGTAACAAAATTTGAGACAGAGCTAGATACGCAAAGTGTCCAAGTAATCCAATCTATCGAAAACTGTGTGATGCCATGCATTATGCTTGATTGATAAGCCTTTACTGAATGGGCACCAATTATCCATTTAGAATTATCACTTCAACTGGCAGATCAACTTAACATGTCCGCACTAAATCGTCCGTAGCTTTTGATTTAGAGCTAAGAATGATACGAATCGAATGCCCACGTTAAACTCGCTCAATTTTCTATATTTTTACAAAGTTTGAGACAAAAATTGATACGACAAAGCGTGCAAGTAATCCAATCTATCCCAAACTATGTGATGCCATGGATTATGTTTCATTTATAAGGCTTTAGTCGATGAGCATCGATCATCAGTTTAGAATGATGACTTTAACTGGCCGATCAACTTGATATATCCGCACCAAATCGTCCATATCTTTTCATTTATAGCTCAGAATGACACGAATCCAATGTCCATGTTAAGCTAGCTTAATTCTCTATATTTTGACAAAATTTGAGACAGAAATCGAGACGAAAACGCGTCCAAGTAATCCAATCTATCTAAACTGCTTGACGCTATGCATTATGCTTCATTTATAAGACTTTACATACTGAGCACCAATAATCTGTTTAGAATGATCACTTTAACTGGCCGATAAACTTGACATGTCCGTACTAAACGTCCCTAAAATTTTATTTAGAGATCGGAATGACACGAATCCAATGCCCATGTTAATCTAGCTAAATTTTCTATATTGTGACAAAATTTTGAGACAGAACTTGATATGACAAACCGTCCAATTAATCCAATCTATCCAAAATTGTGTGATGTGATGCATTATGCTTCATTGATAAGCCTTTACTCAATGGGCACCAATGATCAGTTTAGAATGATCACTTCAGCTGGCCGATCAACTTGACATGTCTCCACTAAATCTTCTGTACCTTTTGATTTAGAGCTCAGAATGACACGAATACAATGCCCACATTAAGCTAGCTCAATTTTCTATATTTTGACAATATTTGGAACAGAAATTGAGAGGACAAAGTATCCAAGTAAACCAAGCTATCCCAAATTGCGTGCTTCCATGGTTTATGCTTCATTTATAAGCCTTTATTTAGTGAGCACAAATGATCAGTTTATAATAATCACTTTAACTACCCGATCAACTTGACATGTATGTACTAAATCAGTCGGAACTTTTGATTTGGAGCTCAAAAACACATGAATCCAATGCCCACTTTAAGGTAGGTCAATTTTCTATATTGTAACAAAATCTGAGACAAAAATAGATATGACAAAGCATCCAAGTAATCCAATCTATCCAGAACTGTGTGATGTCATGCATTATGCTTCATTTATAAACCTTTACTCAATGGGCACTAATGACCAGTTTAGAATGATCACTTTAAATGGCCGATAAACTTGACATGTCCCCTCTAAATCGTCTGTAACTTTCAATTTAGAGCTTAGAATGACACGAATCCAATGAACACTTTAAGCTAGCTCAATTTTTTATATTTTGATAAAATTTGAGACGAAAATAGAGACGAGAAAGCGTCCAAATAATCCAATCCATTCAAACTGCTTGATGTCATGCATTATTCTTCATTTATGAGCCTTTACTTAATGAGCTCCAGTGATCTGTTTAGAATGATAACTTTAACTGGCCGATCAACTTGATATGACCGTAGTAAATCGTCCGTAACTTTTGATTTAGAGCTCAGAATGACACAAATTCAATGTCCACGTTAAGCTAGCTCAATTTTATATATTGTAACAAATTTGAGATTGAACTAGATACAACAAAGCGTCCAAGTAATCAAATCTATCTCAAACTGCATGATGTCATGCATTATGCTTCATTTATGAGACTTTACTCAATGAACACCAATGACTAGTTTAGAATAATAATATTAACTGACCGATCAAATTGACAAATTTTCCCACTAAATCGTCCATAACTTTTGATTTATAGCTCAAAATGACATGATTCCAATGTCACGTTAAGCTAGATCAATTTTCTATATTTTGACAAAATTTGATAAAGAAATAGAGACGGCAATGGGGTCAAGTAATCCAATCTATGCAAACTACTTGATGTCATGCTTTATGCTTAATTTATAAGCCTTTACTTAATAAGCACCAATAATCTGAATAGAATGATCACTTTAATTGGCGATTTAACTTTACATGTCCGCACTAAATCGTTTGTAACTTTTGATTTAGAGCTCAGAATGACACAAATCCAATACCCACGTTAAGCTAGCTCAATTTTCTATATTTTGACAAAAATTGAGACAGAAATAGAGACCATAAAGCGTCCAAGTAATCCAATATATCAAGAACTGTTTGATGCCATGCATTATGTTTCATTTATAAGCTTTTACGCAATGAGTACCAATAATCTGTTTAGAATAATCATATTAACTACCTGATTAACTTGACATATCCGCTGTAAATCGTCAGTACCTCTTGATTTGAGCTCATAATGACACGAGTTGAATGGCCACGTTAAACTAGATAAATTTTCTATATTTTGACAAACTTAGAGACTGAAATAGAGATGACAAAGCGTCCAAGTAATCCAACCTATCCCAAATTGCGTGCTGCCATGCTTTGTGCTTCATTTATAAGCCTTTACTTAATGAGCACCAATGATCAGTTTAGAATGATCACTTTAACTGGCTGATAAAGTTGACATGTTTGCACTAAATCGTTCGTAACTTTTGATTTAGAGCTCAGAAACACATGAATCCAATGCCCACTTTAACCTAGGTCAATATTCTATATTGAAACAAAATTTTGGACTGAAATAGATATGAGAAAGTGTCCAAGTAATCCAATCTATCCAAAACTGTGTGATGCCATGCATTATGCTTTATTTATAAGCCTTTACTCAATGAGCACCAATGATCAGTTTAGAATGATCACTTTAACTGGGCGATAAATTTGATATGACCGCACTAAATCGTCCATAACTTTTGATCATTCTAAACTGATCATTGGTGCTCATTAACTTTGATTGATCAGTTTAACTGGCCGATCAACTTGACATTTCCCCACTAAATCATTTATAACTTTTGATTTCGAGTTCATAATGACACGTATCCAATGCCCACATTAAGCTAGCTCAATTCTCTATTTTTTGACAAATTTTGAGGCAGAACTAAATATGACAAAGCGTCCAACTAATCTAGTCTATCCAAAACTGTGTGATGCCATGTATTATACTTCATTTATAAGACTTTTTTCAATGAGTACCAATGATCAGTTTAGAGTAATCATATTAACTGGCCGATCAACTTGACATGTCCGTACTAAATCGTACGTAATTTTTGATTTTGAGCTCGGAATGACACGAATCCAATCCCCACGTTAAGCTAGATCAATTTTCTATATTTTGAAAAAATTTGAGAAATAAATAAAGATGACAAAGCATTCAAGAAATCTAATCTATCCAAACAGCTTAATGACATGCAATATGCCTCATTTAAAAGCCTTTAATTAATGGACACCAATAATTTGTATAGAAAGATCACTTTAACTAGCCAATCAACTTGAGATATCCGCATTAAATCGTTCGTAACTTTTGATTTAGAGCTCAGAATGACACGAATCCAATGCCCACGTTAAGCTACTTATATTGTAACAACGTTTGAGATAGAAATAGATACGACAAAGTGTACAAGTACTCCAAACTAGCTCAATTTTCTATATTGTAACGAAAATGTGAGACAGAACTAGATATGACAAAGCGTCCAAGTAATCCAATCTATCCAAAACTGTTTGATGCCATGCAGTATGCTTTATTTTTTAGCCTTTATGATCAATGAGTAAAAATGATCAGTTCAGAATCATCGTATTAACTCGCCGATCAACTTGACATTTCCGCACTAAATAGTCCATAACTTTAGATTTTGAGTTAAGAATGACACGAATCCAGTGCCCACGTTAAGCTAGCTCAGGTTTCTATATTGTACCAAAATTTGAGACATAAATAGAGACGACAAATCATACAAGTAATCCAATATGTCCAAATTGATTGATGCCATGCATTATGCTCCACTTATTAGCCTTTACTTAATGGGCAACACTGATCAGTTTAGAATGATCACTTTAAGTGGCCGATCAACTTGACATGTTCGCATTATATCGTCCGTAACTTTTGATTTACAGCTTAGGAACACACGAATCCAATGCCCATGTTAACCTTGCTCAATTTTCTATACTATAACAAAATTTGACACAGAAATAGATACGACAAAGCGTTCAAGTAATCCACTCTATCCAAAACTCTGTGATGTCATGCGTTATGCTTCATTTATAAGCCTTTACTCAATGAGCACTAATGATCAGTTTAGAATGATCACTTTAACTAGCCGATCAACATGACATTTCCACACTAAATCATCCATAACTTTTGATTTAGAGCTCAGAATAACACGAATCCAATGCCCACAATAAGCTTGCTCAATTTTCTATTTTTCAAAAAATTTTGAGACGGAAATAGAGAGGACAAAGCCTCCAAGTAATCCAATCTATCCAAAACTGTGTGATGTCATGCTTTATGCTTTATTTGTAATCGTTTACTTAATGAGCACCAATGATCAGTTTATAATGATCAGTTTAACTGGGTGATCAACTTGATATGTATGCACTAAATCGTCTGTAATTCTTAATTTAGAGCTCATAAACACACGAATCAAAAATGCCACGTTAAGCTAGCTCAAGTTTCTATATTGAAGCAAAATTTGAGACAGAACTAGATACGGCAAAGTATCCATGTAATCCAATCTATTCAAAATCGTTTGATTCCATGCATTATGCTTCATTCATAACCCTTCACCTAATGAGCACCAATGATCAGTTTAGAATGATCACTTTAATTGCCCGATAGACCTGACATGTCTCACTAAATCCTCTTTATACTTTTGATTTAGAACTCAAAATGACATGAATCCAATAACCACGTTTAGCTAGCTCAATTTTCTATATTATGACAAAATTTGAGATATAACTAGATAAGACAAATTGTCTAAGTAATCCAATATATCTAAAACTGTTTGATGCAATGCATTATGCTTTAGTTATAAGACTTTACTCAATGAGTACCAATGATCAGTTCAGCATAATCATATTAGCTGGTCGATCAACCTGACATGTCCGCATTAAATCGTCCGTAACTTTTGATTTTGAATTCAGAGTGAGACAAATCCAATGCCCACGTTAAGCTAGCTCAATTTTCTATATTTTTACAAAATTTGAGATAGAAATGGAGATGACAAAACATCCAAGTAATCAAATCTATCCAAACTTCTTGATGCCATGCATTATGCTTCATTTATAAGACTTTACATAATGGGCAACACATATCAGTTTAGAATGATTACTTTAAATGGCTGATCAACTTGTCATGTCTGTACTAAATCCTACGTTACTTTTGAATTAGAGTTAAAAAAACACACGAATCCAATGCCCACGTCAATCTAGCTCAATTTTCTATATTTTGACATGATTTGAGACAGAAATAGAGAAGACAAAGCGTCCAAGTAATCCAATCTATCCAACCTGCTTGATGCCATGCATTACGCTTCATTTATAAGCATTTATTTAATGAGCACCAATGATCAGTTTAGAATGATCACTTTAAATGGCCGATAAACTTGACATGTCCGCACTAAATCGTATGTAACTTTTGATTTAGAGCTCGGAATGACTGGAATCCAGTGCCCACGTTAAGCTAGCTCAATTTTCTATATTTTTACATAACTTGATATAGAAATAGAGACGACAAAATGTCTAAGAAATCCAATCTATACAAACTGCTTGATGCCATGCATTATGCTTCATTCATAAGCGTTTATTTAATGAGCACCAATTATCAATTTAGAATGATCATTTTAATTGGCCGTTTAACTTGACTTGTCCGCACTAAATCGTCCTTAACTTTTGATTTAGAGATCATAATGACACGAATCCAATGCCCACGTTAAGCTAGCTCAATTTTCTACATTGTGGCAAAGTTTGCGACATAAATAGTTGCGACAAAGTGTCCAAGTAATCCAATCTATTCCAAACTGCGTGATGCCATTCTTTAGGCTTCATTTTTAAGCATTTACTTAATGTGCACCAATGATCAGTTTAGAATGATCGTTTTAACGGGGTGATGAACTTGACATGTACGCACTTAATCGTCTGTAATTTTTAATTTAGAGCTCATAAACAAAAGAATCAAAAATGCCCACGTTAAGCTAGCTCAATTTCTGTATTGAAACAAAATTTGAGAAAGAAATAGATACGACAAAGCATTCATGTAATCCAATCTATTCAAAACTGTGTGATACCATGTATTATGATTCATTTATAAGCCTTCACTTAATGAGAACCAATGATCAATAGGGATGTTAAAATGGGTATACCCATCCCATTTAAACCCACCCCATATAAAACCCACCCCATTTGAATCCCAAACCCTATAAAACCGATTTATTATAAAGCTCTAATAGGGTTACCCATTTAGACTCAATAATAATTACACTAATCCATTTAAACCCATTCAAACCCATTTAACCAATTTAATCCATTTTAGGTTATATTTTTTTTCTTCTTGTTTATATTTATTTATAAACATTATATTCTTAATAAAACAATATTGTAATTTTTATTTTAAAAATAGGTAATAACTTTATTTATTTGTTAAAAATATTAATTTTTATAAATATATTAAAATATTAAATTTTTGTCATATGTTTCATAGGAAATTTAAGTTTTCTAACATTTTTAAATGTTATAATGGGTAAAGTTACTTCATTTAGAATTCACCCCGTTTAAATTCATTTTATATCAAGAAATTATTCTACATTTTTTTGTCAAAAATTAAGCATTTTTCATCCAAAACGTGATTCTATATTTTATCGTCAAAAACGTAATTCAACATTTTTTGCCAAAAACATAATTCATAATTATTCCATCGAGTAATTCCATATTTTCCACTAAAAACGTAATTCAACTTTTTTCGGCTAAAACCGCGATACCGTATTTTTCTAAAAATGTGATTTCGTATTTTTCCATTAATTTCATATTTTCCCGCCAAAAATGTAATTTTGCATTTTGTTGTCCAAAACGTGATTTCACATTTCTTGGCAAAAACATAATTCATTATTTTTGCAGAAAAATATAATTTTGCATTTTCCCGCCAAAACACAATTACGCATTTTCATGTTAAAATTATAATTTTGTATTTTTTACTAAACGTGATTTTTGTTCTTTTTTTTCTACAAAACGTTATTGATTACTTATTATAAAATAATTTTTTAAATCATTGTTGATTAAACAAAAATAAAATATAAATGGGTTTTATAGTGTACCCATTTTCTTAAAGCAAAAACCTTTTTAATAAATAGGTTTTAAATAAATACCCATTTAAACCTATTAATCTCAATTCTAATAAATGGGTCTAAATGGGTTTAAAATTTTGTAAATATCCACTAAAACCCATTAATGATAAACTCATTTTAACATTCCTAATGATCAGTTTAAGAATGATCACTCTAACTGCCCGATAGACGTGACATGTTTGCAATAAATCGTCTGTAAATTTTTGATTTAGAGCTCAGAATGACATGAATCCAATAACCACGTTCAGCTAGATCAATTTTCTATATTGTAACAAAATTGGAGATAGAACTAGATATGACAAAGCGTCCAAGTAATCCAATCTATCCAAAACTGTTTGATGCAATGCATTTTGCTTCAGTTATTAGACTTTACTCAATGAGTACCAATGATAAGTTTAGAATAATCATATTAGCTGGTTGATCAACCTGACATGTCCAGACTAAATCGTCCGTAACTTTTGATTTTGAATTCAGAGTGAGACGAATCCAATGCCCACATTAAGCTAGCTCAATTTTCTATATTTTGACAAAATTTGAGGAAGAAATTGAGACGACAAAACATCCAAGTAATCCAATCTATCCAAACTTCTTGATGCCATGAATTATGCTTCATTTATAAGGCTTTACTTAATGGGCAACACATATCAGTTTAGAATGATCACTTTAAATGGCCGATCAACTTGTCATATCTGCACTAAATCCTCCGTAATTTTTGAATTAGATCTTAGAAACACACGAATCCAATGCCCACGTTAAACTATCTCAATTTTCTATACTTTAACCAAATTTGAGATAAAAAAGAGACGAAAAAATGTCCAAATAATCTAATATATCCCAAACTGCGTGATGTCATGCTTTATACTTCATTTATAAGCTTTTACTTAATGTGCACCAATGATCTGTTTAGAATGATCACTTTAAATGACCTATCAATTTGACATGTCCGCACTAAATCGTTTGTAACTATTGATTTAGAGCTCAGAAACACATGAATCCAATGCCTATGATAAGCTAGCTGAATTTTCTATATTTTGACAAAATTTTTAACAGAAATAGAGACGACAAAGCGTCCAAGTAATCCAATCTATACAAATCCTTGATGTCTTGCATCATGCTTCATTCATAAGCCTTTATTTAATGAGCACCAATTACCAATTTAGAATGATCACTTTAATTGGCCGATAAACTTGACATGTCCGCACTAAATCATCCGTAAATTTTGATTTAGAGCTTGGAATGACACGAATCCAATGCCCACGTTAAGCTAGCTCAATTTTCTATATTGTGGCAAAGTTTGCGACATAAATAGATGCGACAAAGCAACCAAGTAATCCAATCGATCCCAAACTGCGTGATGCCATTCTTTAGGCTTCATTTTTAAGCCTTTACTTAATGAGCACCAATGATCCCTTTTGAATGATCACTTTAACTGGCCAATCAACTTGACATGTCCGCACTAAATCGTCTGAAATATTTGATTTAAAGCTCAGAATGAGTTGAATCCAATGCTCACGTTAAGCTAGCTCAATTCTCGATTTTTTAACAAAATTTGAGAAAGAAATAGAGGCGACAAAGCATCCAAGTAAACCATTTTATCCCAAAGTGCGTGATGCCAAGCTTTATGCTTCATTTATAAGCCTTTACTCAATGACCACCAATGATCTGTTTAGAATGATTACTTTATGTGGCCGATCAACTTGACATGTACGCAATAAATCGTCTATAACTTTTGATTTAGAGCTCAGAAACACATGAATCAAATGCCCACGTTAAGCTAGCTCAATTTTCTATATTGCAAAAAAATTTTAGATAGAAATAGATACGGCAAAGTGTCCAAGTAATCCAGTCTATCCGAAACTGTGTGATACCATGCATTATGCTTCATTTATAAGCATTTACTCAATGAGCACCAATGATCAATTTAACTGGCTGACCAAATTGACATGCACACACTAAATCGTCTGTAATTTTTGATTTAAAGCTCAGAATGACACGAATCCAAAGCCCACGTTATGCTAGCTCAATTTTCTATAGGTTGACAAAATTTGAGACAGAAATAGGGACAACAAAGCATCCATGTAATCCAATCTATCCAAACTACTTAATGCCATGCATTATGCTTCATATATAATTTTTTACTTAATGAGCACCAATGATCAATTTACAATGATCACTTTAACTGGCCGATCAACTTGACATTTACGCACTAAAATCGCCTGTAACTTTTGATTTAGAGCTCAGAAACACACGAATCAAATGCGCACGTTAAGCTAGCTCAATTTTCTATATAGTAACAAAATTTGAGATAGAAATAGATACGGCAATGCGTCCAAGTAATCCAATCTATCCGAAATTGCGTGATACCATGCATTATGCTTCATTTATAAGCCATTGCTCAATGAGCACCAATGATCAGTTTAGAATGATAACTTTAATTGGCCGATCAACTTGACATGTCCACACTAAATCTTCCGTAACTTGTGATTTAGAGCTCAAAATGACACAAATCCAAAGCGCACGTTAAGCTAGCTCAATTTTCTATATTTTGACCAAATTTGAGGCAGAAATAGAGAAAACAAATTTCTTGATGCCATGCATTATGCTTTATTTATAAGCTTTTACTTAATGAGCACCAATGATCAGTTTATAATGATCACTTTAACGGGCCGATCCACTTGACATGTACGCAATAAATCGTCTGTAAATTTTGATTTAGAGATTAGAATGACACCAATCTAATGCCCATGTTAAGCTAGCACAATTTTCTATATTTTGACAAAATTTGAGATAGAACTAGATATGACAAAGCATTCAAGTAATCCAATCTAACCAATATTTTTTTGATGCAATGCATTATGCTTCATTTATAAGACTTTACTCAATGACTACCAATGATCAGTTTAGAATATTCATATTAACTGGTCTATCAACTGGATATGTCCGCACTAAATCGTCCGTAACTTTTGATTTTGAGCTCAGAGCGACACGAATCCAGTGCCACGTTAAACTAGCTCAATTTTCTATATTTTGACAAAATTGAGACTGAAATGGAGACTTTAAATTTCCTATCAACTTGACATGCCCGCACTAAATCATCCGTAACTTTTTATTTAGAGCTCGGAACGACAAGAATCCAGTGCCCACGTTAAGCTAGCTCAATTTTCTATATTGTGACAAATTTTGAAACAGAAATAGATACGAAAAACCGTCCAAGTAATCCAATCCATCCAAAACTGCGTGATGCAATTCTTTAGGCTTCATGTATAAGCCTTTACTTTATGAGCGCCAATGATCAGTTTTGAATGATCACTTTGACTGGCCGACCAACTTGACATGTCCGAACTAAATTGTTTGTAATTTTTGATTTAGAGCTCCGAATGACACGAATCCAATGGCCACGTTATCCTAGCTCAATTCTCTATTTTTAGACAAAATTTGAGACAGAAATAGAGACGACAAAGCGTCCAAGTAGTCCAACCTATCCCAAACTGTGTGATGCTTCATTTATAAGCATTTACTCAATGAGCACTAATGATAATCTTAGAATGATAACTTTGACTGCCCGATCAACTTGACATGTCCACACTAAATCATCCGTAACTTTTGATTTAGAGCTTGGAATGACATGAATCTAATGCCCACATTAAGCTAGCTCAATTTTCTATATTTTGACATAATTTGAGATAGAAATAGATACGATAATGCGCCCAAGTAATCCAATCAATCCCAAACTGTGTGAGACCAAGCATTATTTTTCATTTATAAGCTTCTACTCAATGAGCACCAATGATCAGTTTAGAATGATCATTTTAACTGGCCGATCAACTCGTCATGTTTGCACTAATTCGTCCCTAACTTTTAATTTATAGCTCAGAATGACACGAATCCAATGTCCTCATTAAGCTAGTTCAATTTTCTATTTTCTGACAAAATTTATCCCAGAACTAGATACGACAAAGTTTCCAAGTAATCCAATCAATCCAAAACTGTGTGATGTCGTGCATTATGCTTCATTTATAAGCCTTTACTTAATGAGCACCAATGCTCAGTTTTGAATCATCATTTTAACTGGCCAATCAACTTGACATGTGCGCACTAAATTGTCCCTAACTTTTGATTTAGATCTCAGAATAACATGAATCCAATTCCCAATAAACTTGACATGTCCGCAATAAATCGTCTGTAACTTTTGATTTAGAGCTCAGAATGACACGAATCCAGTGCCCACGTTAAGCTAGCTCAATTCTCTATTTTCAACAAAATTTGAGATAGAAATAGAGACCAAGTAATCCAATCTATCCCAGACTGTATGATGCCATGCTTTATGCTTCATTTATAAGCCTTTACTTAATGATCACCAATGATCAGTTTATAATGATCACTTTAACTGGCTGATCAACTTGACATGTACGCACTAAATCGTCTTTAACTTTTCATTTAGGGCTCATAAACACATGAATCAAATGGCCACGTTAAGCTAGCTCAATTTTCTATATTGTAACAAAATTTAAGATAGAAATGGATACAACAAACTGTCCATGTAATCCAATCTACCCAAAGCTATTTGATGCCATGCATTATGATTTATTTATAAGCTTTTACTCAATGAGCACCAATGATCAGTTTATACTGATAACTTTAACTGGCCGATCAACTTGACTTGTCCACACTAAATCTTCCGTAACTTGTGATTTAGAGCTCAAAATGACACGAATCCAAAGCCACGTTAAGCTAGCTCAATTTTCTATAGTTTGACAAACTTTGAGACAAAAATAAAGAAAACAAAGCATCCATGTAATCCAATCTATCCAAACTTCTTGATACCATGCATTATGCTTCATTTATAAGCTTTTACTGAATGAGCACCAATGATCAGTTTATAATGATTACTTTAACGGGCCGATCAACATGACATGTACGCAATAAATCGTTTGTAACTTTTGATTTAGAGATAAGAATGACACGAATCTAATGTCCACGTTAAGCTAGCACAATTTTCTATATTTTGAACAAATTTTAGATAGAACTAGATATGTCAAAGCATTCAAGTAATCCAATCCATCCAAAACTGTTTGATGCAATGCATTATGCTTCATTTATAAGACTTTACTCAATGAGTACCAATGATCAGTTTAAAATAATCATATTAACTGGTCTATCAACTTGATATGTCCGCACTAAATCGTCCGTAACTTTTGATTTTGAGCTCAGAGTGACACGAATCCAATGCCCACGTTAAACTAGCTCAATTTTCTATATTTTGACAAAATTTGAGAGTGAAATAGAGATGACAAACCATCCAAATAATCCAATCTATCCAAACTTCTTGATGCCATGCATTATGCTTCATTTATAATGTTTTACTTTATGCGCAACACTTATCAGTTTAGAATGATCACTTTAAATGGCCGATCAACTTGACATGTCCGCACTAAATCCTTGGTAACTTTTGATTTAGATCTTAGAAACACACGAATCCAATGCCCACGTTAAGATAGATCAAATTTTTTGTATTGTAACAAAATTTGAGACAGAAATAGATACGCCAAAGCGTTCAAGTAATCCAATCTATCCGAAATTGTGTGATGCCATGTATTATGCTTCATTTATAAACCTTTACTCAGTGAGCACTAATGATCAGTTTAGAATGATCACTTTAACTAGACATGTCCACACTAAATCATCCATAACTTTTGATTTAGAGCTCAGAATAACACGAATCCAATGCCCACGTTAATCTAGCTCAATTTTCTATTTTTCGACAAAATTTGAGACAGAAATAAAGACCAAGTAATCCAATCTATCCCACACTGCATGATGCCATGCTTTATGCTTCTTTTATAAGCCTTTACTTTATGAGCACCAATGATCAGTTTATAATGATCACTTTAACTGGCTTATCAACTTGACATGTACGCACTAAATCGTTTGTAATTTTTAATTTAGGGCTCATAAACACATGAATCAAATAGCCACGTTAAGCAAGCTCAATTTTCTATATTGTAACAAAATTTAAGATAGAAATGGATACGAAAAAGCGTCCATGTAATCCAATCTATCCAAAACTATTTGATGCAATGCATTATGATTTATTTATAAGCCTTTACTCAATGAGCACCAATGATCAATTTAGAATGATAACTTTAACTGGCCGATCAACTTGACATGTCCACACTAAGTCTTCCGTAACTTGTGATTTAGAGCTCAGAGTGACACGAATCCAATGCCCATGTTAAACTAGCTCAATTTTCTATATTTGGACAAAATTTGAGACAGAAATGGAGACGACAAAACATACAAGTAATCCAATCTATCCAAACTTCTTGATGCCATGCATTATGTTTCATTTATAACGCTTAACTTTATGGGCAACACTTCTCAGTTTAGAATGATCACTTTAAATGGCCGATCAACTTGACATGTACGCACTAAATCCTTTGTAACTTTTGATTTGGATCTTAGAAACACACGAATCCAATGCCCACGTTAAGCTAGCTCAAATTTTCTATATTGTAACAAAATTTTAGACAGAAATAGATACGCCAAAGTGTTCAAGTAATCCAATCTATCCAAAATTGTGTGATGCCTTGTAGTATGCTTCATTTATAAACCTTTACTCAATGAGCACTAATGAACACTTTAACTAGACATGTCCACACTAAATCATCCATAACTTTTGATTTAGAGCTCAGAATAACAAGAATCCAATGCCCACAATAAGCTAGCTCAATTTTTTATATTTTGACATAATTTGAGACATAAATAGAGACGAAAAAACATCCAAGTAGTCCAATCTATCTAAATTGCTTGATGCCATACATTATGCTTCATTTATAAGCCTTTATTTAATAAACACGAATAATCAGTTTAGAGTGATCACTTTATCTAGCAGATCATTATTACCCACACTAAATCAAATGTAACTTTTGAACTTTTGATTTAGAGCACGGAATGAGACGAACCCAGTGCCCACGTTAATCTATCTCAATTTTCTATATTGTGACAAAGTTTGAGTCAGAAATAGATATGACAAAGCGTCCAGGTAATCCAATCCATCCCAAAATGCGTGATGCCATTCTTTAGGCTTCAATTATAAGCCTTTACTTAATGAGCACCAATGATCAGTTTTGAATGATCACTTTAACTAGCCGATCAATTTGACATGTCCGCACTAAATCGTCCGTAACTTTTGATTTAGAGTTCAGAATAACACGCATCCAATGCCTACATTAAGTTAGCTCAATTCTCTATTTTTGACAAAATTTGAGACAAAAATAGAGACGACAAAGCGTCCAACTAATCTAATATATCCCAAACTGCGTGATGCCATGCTTTATGCGTCAGTTATAAGTTCTAACTTAATGAGCACCAATGATCAGTTTAAAATGCCACTTTTACTGGCCGCTCAAGTTGGCATGCCTGGACTAAATTGACCGTAACTTTTGATTTACATCTCAGAATGACACGAATCAAATGCCTACGTTAAGCTAGCTCAATTTTCTATATCGTAGCAAAATTTCAGACCAAAATAGATACGACAAAGCATCAAAGTAATCCAATCTATCCAAAACTGTGTGATACAATGAATTATGCTTCATTTATTCACCTTTACTCAATGAGCACCAATGATAAGTTTAGAATTATCACTTTAATTGGCCGATCAAGTTGACATGTCCGCACTAAATTGTCCGTAACTTTTGATTTAAAGCTCCGAATGACACGAATCCAAAACTCAGGTTAAGCTAGCTCAATTTTCTATATTGTGAAAAAATTTGAGACAGAACCAGATATGACAAAGCGTCCAAGTATTCCAATCTATTCCAAAACTGTTTGATGCCATGCATTATGATTCATTTATAGGTCTTAGTCAATGAGTACCAATGATCAATTTAGAATGATCACTTTAAGTGGCCGATCAACTTGACATGTCCGCACTAAATCGTCCGTAACTTTTGATTTTGGAGCTCAGAAACACACAAATCAAATGCGCACGTTAAGCTAACTTAATTTTCTATATTGTAACAAAATTTGAAAAATAGATACAACATAGCATCCATGTAACCCAATCTATCATAAAATATGTGATGCCATATATTATGCTTCCTTTATAAGCCATTACTTAATGAACACCAATGATCAATTTAGAATTATCAGTTTAGAATGATCACTTTAACTAACCGATCAACTTGACATGTTCACACTAATTCGTCTGTAATTGGGTCATTTTATCAATCTATCTACATTTAGTATTTACCATTTTTTTGAAATATTAAATTATTAAAATAATATTCAAGTATTTTTATTTTTATATTTTGAAAAAATCAAGGTTTATTATTTGGAACTTTTTAAAATATAACAAAACCGAGACCAAACTAATATCATCAATAAACATATAAACTTTATTGTACCTACTTTTCTAAAACTATAAACTATTCTAATTTTAAAATTTTAAATATTTTCATTTAGTGGTTCTGAAACTTACAAATAGGTAACATTAATTATTGAAAAGTGCATAGAAAATCTAAAAACAATTTTTTACTGTAAAAAATATATAAAAAAAGTCTATTAAAATAGATGAAGTAGTATCTACCAAAACAATTTTACTTTGCAAAGTCGCATAGTATTAATGTATATTCTATTATATAATAAGTAGCAAACACAAAACTTTGAGCATGATTTATAAGAGTAATCACGTTATGTTACTATAACGTGATGCCAATTCAGCATGAAACACACATTCGGACCACTATCCCATATTTATGAAAGAAAAAAAAAGTAATAATTTTGGAGAAAAATAAAAACAAAAATATATCGTTGGTGAATTCATAAGAAACTAGAATATACTTACATGTTAGCACAATGTTCAGTTATGTAATCTATACACAAAACAATTCAAAATCCGACACAGTAAAGCTGTCTCGCTGATTGATTCACAAAATGGTATACGATTCTTATGAATTACAAGCAGATGAGGTCTCAAATGTCAGTAAAGGGAATGTTTCTCTACTGTTTTGGTGATGGGTTTTAACTACTAGAAATTATTGGATAGTTCCTTTTGTTTATTCTGTGTATTCAACTCTATGGTGTTTGTTTTGTTTTGGCAGTGAGGAAGAGGCGAAGAAGCAGATCTACAATGTTTCTTGCGAAAGGTATCTAGGGTTTGGCTGCGAGATTGACAAAGAGACATCGACTAAGCTTGAAGGTCTTTGTTCTCATTTCCCTCTTATGTTAGCTAGTAACTAGTGTTATCAGTGACTAAAAACTACATCCTAAAAGATTAATTTCAGCTCTATGTCTCGCTGATTTATCTCGTTCATTCACAAAATTAATCTGAAATATTAATCTGAATAATAAAACTTACATGTTGAGCACGAGAATCGGCGGCGAAGAGGAGAAAAACGGCGGCGAGGAGTAATGGCGACGAGGTTCTTCGGCAATCGACGGAAATTTCGAGGATAACACAAAATGGCGAGAGAGAGAGAGGAGAAGAAGAAGTCGTAGGTTATAATCGATATTTCTGACAGACGGTTCCGTCGGAAATCCGTCGGTACATCAATTAATTTTCGCGAAACCCCGTGTTTTTAATTTTGTTTACCATGTAAATCCATCGGAAATCCGTCGGATTTATTATAACACCGTGCATGATCGACACATGGTCTGCCCATGTTGTAAATGATTTTCCGACGGATATCCAACGGAATTAAAATGCCCGTCGGAAATCCATCGGTGGGTAGAGTCAATAATCCGAAAAAACATTTGTACTTTTAGGATGTATTTACCAAATAGTTTATGTCATATATATGTATATTAATGTGTTAGATAAAACTTATATTATAAGGATATTTTTAACAAATTTCATTTAATTATATATATATCAATTTTTAAATTAAATAAATTTTAAATAAAATAACATATAATTATTAATATATTATATAATTTTCTAATTCACTTATTTTATCAAATAACTCTAACTTTTGTATAACATGCATATTGGTTATCTATTATTCAAATAGGACAACAATAGTAAAACCCACAAATTTAACGAGACGAGTTTTCAAACCAAACAAAAGAAGTTGTTCGAAACTACGTACACCAATCCTAAAATATTATTATCACAAATTATTTATCAGAAAAAGATAATGGAAAAAAAATAAAACATTATAATCACAAATTTAATCTGAATTTGATGAATATTCCGAATTAGCTGAATTTTGGTCGCCAAACTCGCCAATCTCTTCTTCTGAATTTTTGAAACACGTTGTAATCTTCGTTCGTGGTGTCATCAATAACAAGGTTAACTTCAAGAGAAGTGTCTATTGAACCTAAGTTACCAATTGTGCTTTATTGCGTAGGCTCTTGTTTGGTAATACCACATACCATTCCTTTAGGATGTATTGAGGTTACTGTAATCCAAGGATCTTACTTGTTTCTCACACGAGGATATCGGATGTAACAAACCTGGTCCGCTTGTGATGCAAGTATAAAAGGATCATATTTTCGATGTCACTTACGAGAGTGGACAGATGTAACACCGAATTCGTCTTCACGTTGACCCATGACAGGGTCATACCAGTCACAATAGAACACAATACACCTCAAATCAATCATTCCTGGATAGTGAACTTCTAATATTTCACGAAAAATACCGTTGTATACAATTTGTCCCGATTGAGATGATACACCATAATTACAAGTTGTTTGTAAGTTTCCTTCGCGATGACTCTTAAAAGCATATCCACGAGTGCAGTACATTGGATAAGATTTTCCCGTAAATGTAGGACCACTCACCAACTCAACTAACCACGTGAGAAAGATTATACCCCTAGAAGGACCTGTAGTAACCTACAAAATAATAGAATGTAGTAAATTATAACTATATATATAGATATATAGTAAACTATTATTGAAAATTACATAATTGTGGTAACACTAACATAAAAATGCAACCATTTTGTAAATTCACTTTTTTTAAGTTTGACCAACTCATTCTCGCTGTAATCTGAATAATGAACACGTATTTGTTCCATGTATATCCTGTTAATTATGTTAAAGAAATTAACAATAAATTATAACAATAACTAAAAACAAAATTAAATTAAATGTACCTTTCATATTCCAAAACGTCATCGTAATTTGTCAAATTATACAAATGCAAGTGATTGTGTTCCTCCTCGGATAGGTGTCGCGTCTTCCCTTTTCCACTTAAACATCCAATTTGTGCAAATATTTCTGGCACATACACTGGATAGCTTGGTTTTTCTCCTCCATCATCATGTAGTGAAGGTCGTTTATTTTTTGTTTGCACTTGCGATGGAAAATAGTAGCTGGCAAAGTTAGATGTTTCTTCATTAATACTTTGTGCGACGATTGAACCTTCAACCCTGGCAAGATTTTTAACTTTTTTCTTTAGGTGGAACATATATCTCTCAAAAGAATACATCCATCTGTACTGAACAGGTCCTCCAAGGGCTGCTTCTCTAGGGAGGTGAATAGGAAGATGCTCCATAACATCAAAAAATGCTGGTGGAAATATTTTCTCCAGGTTACAAATGAGAACCGGTATTTTTCCCTCCAAATTTCGGATATCTTCTACAGTAAGTGATCTTGTACATAAATCTCAGAAAAAAGCACCAATCCCTACATAAAAAATATATTTTAATATCATATAATATATGAAAATATTATTATTTATATATAAAATAATGTAAACGTCGTACCTGCAATTGCTCCATGGACGTTTTTAGGCAGTAGATCGCTAAAGGCAAATGGGAATAATCTTTGCATGACAACATGACAATCATGACTTTTCATCCCTGAAAATTTACCTTCAATAGTATCGACACAATTACGAAGATTAGATGCATATCCATCTGGAAATTTGACACTATGCTTAATCCAGTCAAAGAATTCATCTTTTGCATGCGCATCTAACCGGAATGCGGGAGACAATGATTTTCCATTTGACATTACATGTAGTTCCTTCCGGGAACAAATATCCGGCAAATCCAATCTAGCTTTCAAATTATCTTTTGTTTTTCCTTGCACATTTAGAACGGTATTCATTATGTTGTCAAAAAATTCTTCTCAATGTGCATAACATCTAGATTATGGCGCAACAAATGGTCCTTCCAATATGGTAAATCCCAAAAAATGCTCTTCTTGTGCCAATTATGGTATTCGCCACAACCATCAACAGGGTAATGTCCGTTACCTCCACATGAAGCCGTTCTCTCAGCACCAAAATCTCTAAGTTGAGTCATCATATAATTCCCATCAAGAATAGGAGGTGGAGCATCAAAAAATTTTTTGTTTTTCCTAAACAATGTCGTGCTCCGGCGATATGGATGATCTTGTGGTAGAAATCGACGATGACAATCGAACCAACTAGTCTTTCGTCCGTGTTTCAGTGGGAACACATCAGTATTATCTTGACAATATGGGCATGCTAATCTTCCATGCTTCTGCATCCAAGGGATGCACAATTTCTCCATTTGAATTATGTTCTGCATGCCATCTCATAGGTTTTGCCGTGTGTTCAGATTGATATAACCTCTTTAACCTCTCTGTTAATGGCAAATACCACATCCATTTATGCGGAATAGGTACTCTACGCTTGTCTCTTGAAATCAAGGTTTGTGACAAAATCGGCACTGCATGCGGTTTTCATCATTTCTCCAATAGATCATGCAGTTGTCAATACATACATCGACCATCTGATATGACAATCCAAGACCAGATACAAGTTTTTGAACCTCGTAATATGAAGCAGGTGCAATATTATCTTTAGGTAATATATCTCTAACAAAATCAGCTATCGCATTCACACAATCTTCAGGCAAGTTGAAATCCGTCTTTATCGTCATCAACCTACTTGCAGCAGATAAAGGCGATAATCCATCTCTACATCCTTTATACAAAGGCTGCTTGGATGCATCTAACATATCAAAAAATTTCCGGGCTTCCAAATTAGGTTCCTCTATTCTGCTAATATCTTCGATGTACGATTCTCTTTGTTCACGAAATGCATCATTCACCATCTGAACAGTACCTCCGTTTATATCAACTTCTGATGCCGGTTCCTCTACCCTAACATTAGTATTATCTATCCTTTTTGAAGTACTACCATAATATTGCATCGTTGCATCAGTTTCTCCATGTGAATACCAAATTTTGTAACCCGGCATAAATCCATTCCTATACAAATGATTACGTACTTCTCTAACAGAGATTAATCTATGATTTTGACATTTAATACACGGACAATACATTTTACCGTATTCCGAAGTCATGCTATTCTTTGATACAAATTCCATGAACTCTTCAACACCTTGTGCAAATTCATCAGTCAATTCCCCCGTTGTTGAATCATATCGAGGTTTATCCATCCACGATCGAAAATACTCATAAGAACCCGAAGAACACATTTTCTTAAAATCTTTTGTTCTGTTGAAATTGTGAAAGATCATAGCTTATTTATAGTGAAAATTAGATATTATCACGAATTTTTAACAGATTATTAAAAAAATTTAACAGATAATTACGAATTTTAAACAAATTATTCTTCAGAATATTCTCCTTTTCCGACGGAATTCCGACGGTTTCCGACAACAAACGGATAATCACATATTTTGAATAGATTTTATCTTCATCACCCAATGAATTTCCGATGGTTTCCGACCACCGACGGATAAACACAAAATTTGAGTAGATTATTCTTATGTTTCCGACTGATTGCTGACGGCATCCGACAATGGTCGGATACTTCCGATGGTTTTCCGACGAATGAGGCCAACGGATTCCCGACAGCGTGTAAAACACAAATTCCATCGGGAAGTAGTCGGAATATTACTAACGGCCTGAGATACGTCGGTAACGTTCCGATGGTTTCAAGATGATATCCCGATGATTACGCTTTCGTCAGAAATTCAACGGTTTACCGTCAGGTTTTACCATCGATTTACCGATGGCCTTGCGAGCATCAAAAATTACCAACAGATCTCTAACGGTTGTAATTCCCTAGGTAGTCCGTCGATAATCCGTCGCAAAAGCGTCTGAAAAGTCCGACGGTTTTATTTCCGTCGGAAATGCCGTCGGAAATGTTAATGTTTTCTTGTAGTGCGACAAAACATCCAAGTAGTTCAATCCTTTCAAAACTGCGTGACGCCATGCATTATTTTTCATTATTAAGCTTTTGCTCAATGAGCACCAATCATCAGTTTAGAATGATCATTTGAACTATCCGATCAACTTGTCATGTTTGCAGTAAATCGTCCATAGCTTTTGTTTTACAGCTCCAAATTTCAGGAAACATGTGCCCACGTTAAGCTAGTTCAATTTCTATATTGTGAAAAATTTGAGATAGAAATAGATAGGACAAAGCATCCAAGTAATCCAATCTATCGTAAACTATGTGATGCCATGCATTTTACTTCATTTATAAGCCTTTACTTAATGAGCATCAATGATCAGTTCAGAATAATCAATTTAACTGGCCAATCAACTTGACATCTCTGCACTAAATTGTCCGTAACTTTTGATTTAGAGCTCTGAATTACACGAATCTTGTGCCCACGTTAAGCTAGCTCAATTTTCTATATTGTGACAAAATTTGAGATAGAAATAGATACGACAAAGCATCCACGCATTTCATTCCATTCCAAATTGCGTGATGCAATGCATTATTTTTTATTATTAAGCTTTTACTCAATGAGCTCCAATCATCAGTTCAGAATGATCATTTTAACTAGCCGATCAACTTATCATGTCTTCACGAAATTGTCCATAATTTTTTTTTATAGCACAGAATGACACGAATCCAATGCTCACATTAAACTAGTTCAATTTTCTATATTGTGACAAAATTTGAGAAAGAAATAGATACGACAAATCGTCGAAGTAATCCAATCTATCCAAACTTTGTATGATGACATGCATTTTGTTTCATTTAAAAGCCTTTACTTAATGAGACCCAATGATTAGTTTAGAATAATCATATTAACTGGCCGATCAACTTAACATGTCCGCAATAAATCGTCTGTAACTTTTGATTTTGAGCTTATAATGACACGAGTCTAGTGCCCACGTTAAGCTAGATAAATTTTCTATATTTTGACAAACTTTTAGACAGAAATAGAGACGACAAAGCATCTGAATAATCCAATCTATCCCAAACTGCGTGGTGCCATGCATTATGCTTCAGTTATAAGCCTTTACTCAATCAGCACTAATGATCCGTTTTGAATAATCATATTAACTGGCCGAACAACTTGACATGTCCCCACTAAATCGTCTCTAACTTTTGATTTAGAGCTTATAATGACATGAATCCAATGCCCACGTTAAGCTACCTCAATTTTCTATATTTTGATAAAATTTGAGAAAGAAATAGAGACAACAAAGCATTCAAGCAATCCAGTCTATCCAAAACAGTGTGATGCCACACATTATGTTTCATTTATAAGCCATTATTCAATGAGCACCAATGATCAGTTTAGAATAATCATATTAACTAGCCGATTAACTTGATATGTCGGTACTAAATCATCCATAACTTTTGATTTTGAGATCAGAATGACAAGAATCCAATGCAAACGTTAAGCTAGCTGAAATTTCTATATTTTGATGAAATTTGAGATAGATATAGAGGCAACAAACCATCCAAGCACTTCACTCCATTCCAAACGGCATGATGCCATGCACTATTTTTCATTATTAAGCTTTTACTCAATGACCACCATTCATCAGTTTAGAATAATCATTTTAACTAGCCGATCAACTTGTCATGTCTGCACTAAATCTTCCATCACTTTGATTTATAGCTCAGAATGACACGAATCCAATGCCCACACTAAGCTAGTTCAATTTTGTATATTGTGACAAAATTTGAGACAGAAATAGATACGACAAAGCGTCCAAGTATTCCAATGTATCGCAAACTGTGTGATGCCATGCATTTTACTTCATCTATAAGCCTTTACTCAATGAGCACTAATGATCATATTAACTGGCCGATCAACTTGACATGTCCGCACTAAATCGTCTCTAACTTTTGATTTAGAGCTTATAATGACATGAATCCAATGCCCACATTAAGCTAACTAAATTTTCTATATTTTGAGAAAATTTGAGAGAGAAATAGAGACAACAAAGCATCCAAGTAATTCAATCTATCCAAAACTGTGTGATGCCATGCATTATGCTTCATTTATAAGCCTTTACTCAATGAGCACCAATGATCAGTTTAGAATGATCCCTTTAACTGGCCAATCAACTTGACATGTCCGCACTAAATCGTCCATAACTTTCGATTTTGAGCTTAGAATGAAACGAATCCAAAGGCCACGTTAAGCTAGCTCAATTTAAAAATATTTTGATAAAGTTTGAGACAAAAATAGATACGACAAAGTATCCAAGTAATCCAATCATTTCCAAACTGCATGATGCCATGCATTATTTTTCATTTATAAGCTTTTACTTAATGAGCACCAATTATCAGTTTAGAATGATCATATTAATTGGCCGATTAACTTGACATGTTCGCACTAAATCGACTGCAACTTTTGATTTAGAGCTCATAATGACACGGATGCAATGCCCATGTTAAGAAAGCTCAATTTTCTATATTGTCAAAAGAGTTGAGACCGAACTAGATATGAAAAAGCATCCAAGTAATCCAATCTATCCAATACTGTGTGATACCATGTATTATGCTTCATTTATAAGCCTTTACTTAATGAGCACCAATTATCAGTTTAGAATGATCATATTAACTGGCTGATCAACTTGATAAATAGTCTGTAACTTTTGATTTATAAGCTCAGAATGACACGAAACCAATGCCATGTTAAGCTAGCTCATTTTTCTATACTATAGCAAAATTTGAGACAAAATTGATACGACAAAGCGTCCATGTAATACAATCTATCCAAAACTGTGTGATGCCATGCATTTTGCTTCATTTATAAGCCTTTACTCAATGAGCACCAATGATCAGTTTAGAATAACCATATTAACTGGCCGATAAACTTGACATGTCGGCACTAAATGATCCATAACTTTTGATTTTGAGCTCAGAATGACAAGAATCCAATGCAAGCGTTAAGCTAGCCCAAATTTCTATATTTTGACGAAATTTGAGATAGATATAGAGGCAACAAAGCATCCAAGTACATCAATCCATTCCAAACTGTGTGATGCGATGCATTATTTTTCATTATTAAGATTTTACTCAATGAGCACCAATCATCAATTTAAAATGATCATTTTAACTAGCCGACCAACTTGTCATGTCTGCATTAAATCGTCCATAACTTTTGATTTATAGATAAGAATGACATGAGTCTGGTGCCCACGTTAAGCTAGATAAAATTTCTATGTTTTGACAAAATTTTAAACAGAAGTAGAGACGACAAAGCGTCCAAATAATCCAATCTATCCCAAACTGCGTAATGCCATGCATTATGCTTCATTTATAAACCTTTACTCAATGTCAAGTTACTAAATCGTCTATAACTTTTGATGACACGGATCCAATGCCCATGTTAAGCGAGCTCAATTTTCGACATTGTGACAAAATTTGAGACCGAAATAGATACGACAAAGCATTTAAGTAATCCAATCTATCCAAAACTGTGTGATGCCATGTATTATGATTCATCTATAAGCCTTTACTTAATGAGCACCAAGTATCAGTTTAGAATGATCATATCAATTGGACGATCAACTCGACAAATTGTCTATAACTTTTGATTTTGAGCTCATAATGACACGAATCCAATGCCTTGTTAAGCTAGATCACTTTCTATATTGTAACAAAATTTGGGGCAGAATTACATACGACAAAGCGTTCAAATAATCCAATCTATCCAAACTCCATGTTGCCATGCATTATGTTTCATTTATAAGCCTTTACTTAATGAGCAACAATGATCAGTTTAGAATGACCACTTTAACTGGCCGATCAACTTGACATGTCCGCACTAAATCGTCTGTAACTTTTGATTTAGAGCTCAGAATGACACGAATCCAATGCCCACGTTAAGCTAACTCAATTTTCTATATTGTGAAAATTTGAGACAAAAATAGATATGACAAAGTATCCAAGTAATCCAATCTATTCCAAAATGCGTGATGCCATGCATTAATTTTCATTTATAAGCTTTTACTAAATGAGCACTAATGATCATTTTAGAATGATCATTTCAACTGGCCGATCTACTTGTCATGTCTGCAAAAACTCGTCCATAACTTTTGATTTATAGCTTAGAATGACACGAATCCAACGCCCACATTAAGCTAGTTTAATTTTCTATATTGTGACAAAATTTGATACAATACTAAATACAACAAGTAATCCAATCTTTCCCAAACTGCGTGATCCAGGCCTTATGCTTCATTTATAAGCCTATACTCAATGAGCACCAATGATCAGTTTAGAATGATCACTTTTACTGGCCTATCAACTTGACATGTCCACACCAAATAGTGTGTAACTTTTAATTTAGAGCTCAGAATGACAGGAATCCAATGCCTATGTTAAGCTAGCTAAATTTTCTATATTTTGACAAAAACTTGAGACAAATATACAGACAACAAAGCATCCAAGCAATCCAATCTATCCCGAACTGCGTGATACCATGCTTTATGCTTCATTTATTAGAATTAACCTAATGAGCACCAATGATCAGTTTAGAATAATCACTTTTAACATGCGATCAACTTGACATGTCCACAGTAAATTATGTGTAACTTTCGATTTAGAGCTTAGAATAACACAAATCCAATTTAGAGCTTAAAATTTGAGACAAAAATAGAGACGACAAAGTGTCCAAGTAATCCAATCTACCCAAACTGCTTGACCATGCATTATGCATCATTTACAAGCTTTTACTCAATGTGAACAAATGATCAGTTTAGAATGATCACTTTAACTAGCCGATCAACTTGCCATGTCCACACTAAATAGTGTGTAACTTTTGATTTAGAATTCAGAATGACACGAATCCAATGCCTATGTTAAGCTAGCTCAACTTTCTATATTTTGACAAATACTTGACACACTTATAGAGTCAACAAGGCACCCAAGTAATCCAATCTTTCCCAAACTGCGTGATGCCATGCTTTATGCTTCATTTATAAGCCTTTACCTAATGAGCACCAATGATTAGTTTAGAATGATCACTTTAACTAACGATCAACTTGACATGTTCACCCTAAATCATGTGTAACTTTCTATTTAGAGTTCAGAAAGACATGAATCCAATGCCCACGTTAACCTAGCTCAATTTTCTATATTGTAACAAAATTTGAGACCGAAATAAATACGAAAAACGTCCAAGTAATCAAATCTATCCTAAACTGTGTGATGTCATGCGTTATGCTTTATTTATAAGCATTTACTCATTGAGAACCACTTATCAGTATAGAATGATCACTTTAACTGGCCGATCAACTTGAAATTTCGGCACTAAATCATCCGTAACTTTTGATTTAGAGCTCAGAATAGATACGACAAAGACTCTAGGTAATACAATCAATCCCAAACTACGCGATGCCATGCATTATTTTTAATTTATAAACTTCTACTAATGAGCACCAATAATCTATTTAGAATTATCATTTTAACTGCCCGATGATTTTGTCATGTCTGCACTATATCGTCTATAACTTTTGATTTACAGCTCAGAATGACACGAATCCAAGGCCCACGTTAAAGTAGCTCAATTTTTCATCCAAGTAATAGATACGACAAAACATCCAAGTAATCCAATCCATCCCAAACTACGTGATGCCATGTATTATTTTTCATTGATAAACTTTTACTAAATGAGCACCAATGATCAGTTTAAAATGATCATTTTAACTGGCCAATTAACTTGTCATGTATGCACTAAATCGTCCATAACTTTTGATTTATATCTTAGAATGACACGAGTCCAGTTCCCGCATTAAAGGTAGTTCCATTTTCTATATTGTGACAAAATTTGAGAAAGAACTAGATATGACAAAGCGTTCAAGTAATCCAATTTTTCCCAAACTGCGTGATGCCATGCCTTATACTTCATTTATAGGGCTTTTTTCAATGAGCACCAATGATCAGTTTAGAATGATCACTTTAACTCGCCGATCAACTTTACAAGTCCGCAGTAAATCGTTTGTAACTTTAGATTTAGAGCTCAGAATGACACGAATCCAATGCCCAGGTTAAGCTAGCTCACTTTTCTATATTTTGACAAACTTTGAAATAGATATAGAGACAACAAAGCATCCAGGTTATCCAATCTATCCGAAACAGTGTGATGCCATGATTTATGCTTCATTTATAAGCCTCTACCTATTGAGCACCAATGATCAGTTTAGAAGGATCACTTTAACTGGCCGATCAACTTGACATGTCCGCACAAAATCGTGTGTAACATTTGATTTAGAACTCAAAAACAAATGAATTCAATGTCCACGTTAATCTAGATCCATTTTATGTATTGTAACAAAATTCGAGACAAAAATAGAAACGAAAAAGTGTCCAAGTAATCCAATCTACCCAAACTGCTTGACCATGCATTATGCATCATTTAAAAGCTTTTACTCAATGAGCACAAATAATCCGTTTAGAATGATCACTTTAACTGGCCGATCAACTTGACATGTCCACACCATATAGTGTGTAACTTTTGATTTAGAGCTCAAAATGACACGAATCCAATGCCTATGTTAAGGTAGCTCAATTTTCTGTATTTTGACAAATACTTGACACAAATATAGAGTCAACAAAGCACCCAAGTAATCCAATCTTTCCCAAACTGGGTGATGCCATGCTGTATGCTTCATTTATAAGCCTTTACCTAATGAGCAACAATGATTAGTTTAGAATGATCACTTTAACTAACGATCAACTTGACATGTTCACCCTAAATCATGTGTAACTTTCGATTTAGAGTTCAGAAACACACGAATCCAATGCGCACGTGAACCTAGCTCAATTTTCTATATTGTAACAAAATTTGAGACGGAAATATATACGACAAAACGTCCAAGTAATCCAATCTATCCTAAACTGTGTGATGTCATGCATTATGCTTCATTTATAAGCCTTTACTCATTGAGCACCACTAATCAGTATAGAATGATCACTTTAACTGGCCGATCAACTTGCAATTTCGGCACTAAATCATCCGTAACGTTTGATTTAGAGCTCAGAATGACACAAAACCAGTGCCCACGTTAAGCTAGCTCAAAATTCTATATTTTGACAAAGTCTTAGCCAAAAATAGATACGACAAAGTGTTCAAATACTCCAATCCATCCCAAACTACGTGATGCCATGCATTATTTTTCATTTATAAGCTTTTACTCAATGAGCACAATGATCAATTCAGAATGATCATTTTAACAGGTCGAAGACTTTTTCATGTCTGCACTAAGTCGTCCATAACTTTTAATTTATAGTTCAGAATGACACGAATCAAATTCCCACATTAAGCTAGTTCAATTTTCAATATTGTGACAAAATCTGAGTCAGAACTAGATACAACAAAGCGTCCATGTAATGCAATCTTTCCGAAACTGCGTGATGCCATGCCTTATGCTTCATTTATAAGCATTTACTCAATGAGCACCAATGATCAGTTTAGAATGATCACTTTAACTGGCTGATCAACTTGACATGTGCACTAAATCATCCGTAACTTATGATTTAGGACTCCGAATGACACGAATCCAATACCCACGTTAAGCTAGCTCAATTTTCTATATTTTGACAAAATTTGAGATAAAAATAGAGACGACAAAGCATTCAAGTAATCCAATCTATCCTAAAATTCTTGATGCCATGCTTTATGCTTCATTTATAAGCTATTACCTATTGAGCACCAATAATCAATTTAGAATGATAACTTTAACTGGTCGATCAAATGGACATGTCCGCACTAAATCATTTGTAACATTTGATTTAGAGCTCAGAAACCCACGAATCCAATGTAAACGTTAAGCTAGCTATATTTACTCTGTTGTAACAAAATTTGAAACAGAAATAGATATGACAAAGCGTCCAAGTAATCCAATCCATCCAAAATTGTGTGATGTCATGCATTATGCTTCTATTATATGCCTTTATTCACTGAGCACCAACGATCAATTTAGGATTATCACTTTAACTGGCTGATCAACTTGCATGTCCGCACTAAATCGTCAGTAACTTTCGATTTAGAGCTCCGAATGACACGAATCCGATGCTCACGTTAAGCTACCTCATTTTTCTATATTTTGACAAAATATGAGACAAAAATATTTACGACAATGAGTTCAAGTAATCCAATCCATCCCAAACTACGCGATGCCATGCATTATTTTTCATTTATAAGCTTTTACTCAATGAGCACCAATAATCAGTTTAGAATGATCATTTTAACTAGTCGATGACTTAGTCATGTCTGCATTAAATCGTTCATAACTTTTGATTTTAAGCATAGAATAACACAAATCCAATGCCCACGTTAAGCTAGCTCAATTTTCTATAATGTAGCAAAATTTGAGGCGGTAATAGATACGACATAGCGTCCTAGGAATCCAGTCAATCCCAAACTACGTGATGCCATGCATTATTTTTCATTTATAAGCTTTTACTAAATGAGCACCAATGACGAGTTTAGAATGATCATTTTAACTGGTCGATAAACTTGTCATGTCTGCACTAAATCGTCCATAACTATTGATTTATATCTTAGAATGACACGAATCAAATGCCCACATTAAGCTAGTTCAATTTTCTATATTGTGACAAAATTTGAGACAAAACTAGATACGACAAAGTAATCAAGTAATCCAATCTTTCCCATACTGCATGATGTCATGCCTTATGCTTAGTTTATAAGGCTTTTCTCAATAAGCACCAATGATCAGTTTAGAATGATAACTTTAACTGGCCGATCAACTTGACATGTCCGCACTAAATCATTCGTAACTTTAGATTTAGAGCTCAGAATGACACGAATCCAATGCCCACGTTAAGCTAGCTCAATTTTCTATATTTTGAAAAAAATTAAAATAGATATACAGACAACAAATGATCCAGGTAATCCAATCTATCCCAAACTACGTGATGTCATGCTTTATGCTTCATTTATAAGCCTTTACCTAATGAGCACCAGTGATCAGTTTAGAATGATCACTTTAACTGGCCGATCAACTTGACATGTCCGCACTAAATCGTGTGTAAATTTTGATTTAGAACTCAAAAACAAATGAATTCAATATCCACGTTAAGCTAGCTCAATTTTGTATATTGTAACAAAATTTGAGACACAAATTGATACAACAAAGTGTCCAAGTAATCCAATCTATCCAAAACTGTGTGATTTCATGCATTATGCTTCATTTATAAGCCTTTACTCATTGAGCACCATTAATTCGATCACTTAAAGTTTAGAATGATCACTTTAACTGGCCGATCAACTTGACATTTTTGCACTAAATCGTCCGTAACATTTCTGCACGCAACCAATCCCAACGTTAAGCAAGGTCAAAATTCTATATTTTGACAAAGTTTGAGCCAAAAATAGATATGACCAAGTGTCTAAGTAATCCAATCCATCCCAAACTACGTGATGCCATGCATTATTTTTCATTTTAAGCTTTTACTCAATGAGAAGCAATGATCAGTTTAGAATAATCACTCTAACAGGCCGATGACTTTGTCATGTCTACACTAAATCGTCCAAAACTTTTGATTTAGAGCTCCGAATAACACGAATCCAATATCCACATTAAGCTAGTTCAATTTTCTATATATTGACAAAGTTTAAGACAAAAATGCATACGACAAAGCGTCCAAGTAATCCAATCAATCCCAAACTGCGTGATGCCTTTACTCAACGAGCACCAATGATCTGTTCAGGATGATCATTTTAACTGGTCGAAGAGCTTTTACCCAATGAGCACCAAATATAAGTTTAGAATGATCATTTTAACTGGCCGATGACTTTGTCATGTCTGCACTAAATCGTCCATAACTTTTGATTTAGAGCATAGAATGACATGAATCCAATGCCCACGTTAATCTAGCTCAATTTTCTATATTGTGACAAAATTTAAGACGGAAATAGATACGACAAAGGATCCAAGTAATCCAATCCATCCCAAAATACGTGATGCCATGCATTATTTTTCATTTATAAGCTTTTACTAAATGAGCACCAATGATCAGTTTAGAATGATCATTTTAACTGGCCGATCAACTTGTCATGTCTGCACTAAATCATCCATAACTTTTGATTTATATCTTATAATGACACGAATCCAATGCCCACATTAATCTAGTTCAATTTTCTATATTACGACAAAATTTGAGATAGAATTAGATACGACAAAGCAATCAAGTAATCCAGTCTTTCCCAAACTGCGTGATGCCATGCCTTATGCTTCATTTATAAGCCTGTACTCAATGAGCACCAATGATCAGTTTAGAATGATCACTTTAACTGGCCGATCAACTTGAAATGTCCGCACTAAATCGTTTGTAACTTTAGATTTAGAGCTCAGAATGAAACGAATCAAATGCCCACGTTAAGCTAGATAAATTTTCTATATTTTGACAAAAATCTGAAATAGATATAGAGACAACAAATCATCCAGGTAATCCAATCTATCAAAAACTGCGTCATGCCATGCTTTATGCTTCATTTATAAGCCTTTACCTAATGATCACCAGTGATCAGTTCATAATGATCACTTTAACTGGCCGATCAACTTGACATGTCCGCACTAAATCGTGTGTAACTTTTGATTTAGAGCTCAGAAACAAACGAATCCAATGTCGACGTTAAGCTAGCTCGATTTTCTATATTGTAACAAAATTTGAGATAGAAATAGGTACGCTAATGTGTCAAAGTAATCCAATCTATCCAAAACTGTTTGATGTCCTTCACTGTGCTTCATTTATAAGCCTTCACTCATTGGGAGCCAATGATTAGTTTAGAATGATCAGTTTAACTGGCAGATCAACTTGACATGTACGCACTAAATTGTGTGTAACTTTTGATTTCGAGCTCAAAATGACACGAATCCAATCCCCACGTTAAGTTAGATAAAGTTTCTATATTTAGACAGAATTTGAGACAGATATTGAGATGACAAAGCATTCAAGTAATCCAATACATCCCGAACTGCGTGATGCCTTGCTTTATAGTTCATTAATAAGCTTTTCCTTAATGAACACCAATGATCAGTTTAGAATGATCACAATTATCAGTTTTCAATGATCACTTTAACTAGCCAATCAACTTGACATGTCCGCACTAAATCGTCTGTAGCTTTTGATTTAGAGCTCAGAATGACACGAATCCAATGCCCGCGTTAAGCTAGCTCAATTTTCTATATTTTCACCAAATTTGAGACAAAAATAGAGATGACAAAGCATCCAAGTAATCCAATCTATCCAAACTTTTGATTTAGAGCTCCGAATAACACGAATCCAATATCCACATTAAGCTAGTTCAATTTTCTATATATTGACAAAGTTTAAGACAAAAATGCATACGACAAAGCGTCCAAGTAATCCAATCAATCCCAAACTGCGTGATGCCTTTACTCAACGAGCACCAATGATCTGTTCAGGATGATCATTTTAACTGGTCGAAGAGCTTTTACCCAATGAGCACCAAATATAAGTTTAGAATGATCATTTTAACTGGCCGATGACTTTGTCATGTCTGCACTAAATCGTCCATAACTTTTGATTTAGAGCATAGAATGACATGAATCCAATGCCCACGTTAATCTAGCTCAATTTTCTATATTGTGACAAAATTTAAGACGGAAATAGATACGACAAAGGATCCAAGTAATCCAATCCATCCCAAAATACGTGATGCCATGCATTATTTTTCATTTATAAGCTTTTACTAAATGAGCACCAATGATCAGTTTAGAATGATCATTTTAACTGGCCGATCAACTTGCCATGTCCGCACTAAATCGTTTGTAACTTTAGATTTAGAGCTCAGAATGAAACGAATCAAATGCCCACGTTAAGCTAGATAAATTTTCTATATTTTGACAAAAATCTGAAATAGATATAGAGACAACAAATCATCCAGGTAATCCAATCTATCAAAAACTGCGTCATGCCATGCTTTATGCTTCATTTATAAGCCTTTACCTAATGATCACCAGTGATCAGTTCATAATGATCACTTTAACTGGCCTATCAACTTGACATGTCCGCACTAAATCGTGTGTAACTTTTGATTTAGAGCTCAGAAACAAACGAATCCAATGTCGACGTTAAGCTAGCTCGATTTTCTATATTGTAACAAAATTTGAGATAGAAATAGGTACGCTAATGTGTCAAAGTAATCCAATCTATCCAAAACTGTTTGATGTCCTTCACTGTGCTTCATTTATAAGCCTTCACTCATTGGGAGCCAATGATTAGTTTAGAATGATCAGTTTAACTGGCAGATCAACTTGACATGTACGCACTAAATTGTGTGTAACTTTTGATTTCGAGCTCAAAATGACACGAATCCAATCCCCACGTTAAGTTAGATAAAGTTTCTATATTTAGACAGAATTTGAGACAGATATTGAGATGACAAAGCATTCAAGTAATCCAATACATCCCGAACTGCGTGATGCCTTGCTTTATAGTTCATTAATAAGCTTTTCCTTAATGAACACCAATGATCAGTTTAGAATGATCACAATTATCAGTTTTGAATGATCACTTTAACTAGCCAATCAACTTGACATGTCCGCACTAAATCGTCTGTAGCTTTTGATTTAGAGCTCAGAATGACACGAATCCAATGCCCGCGTTAAGCTAGCTCAATTTTCTATATTTTCACCAAATTTGAGACAAAAATAGAGATGACAAAGCATCCAAGTAATCCAATCTATCCAAACTCATTGATGCCATGCATTATGCTTCATTTATAAGCCTTTACTTAATGAGCACCAATGATTAGTTTAGAATGATCACTTTAACTAGCCAATCAACTTGACATGTCCGTACAAAATCATCCATAAATTTTGATTTATAGCTCGAAATGACACGAATCCAATGCCCACATTAAGCTAGCACAATTTTCTATATTTTGACAAAATTTGAGACAACAATAAAGACGACAAGGCATCCAAGTAATCCAATCTATCCAAACTGGTTGATGCCATGCAATATGCTTCATTTATAATACTTAGCTTAATCAGCACCAATGATCAGTTTAGAATGATCACTTTAACTAGCCACTAAACTTGAAATGTCTGCACTAAATCGTCCGTAAGTTTTTATTTAGAGCTCCGAATGACACGAATCCAATACAAACGTTAAGCTAGCTCAATTTTCTATATTGTAACAAAATTTGAGACAGAAATAGAAATGACAAAGCGTACAAGTAATCCAATCTTTCCAAAATTGTGTGATGTCATGCATTATATTTCATTTATAAGCCTTTACTCAATGAGCACCAATGATCAATTTAGAATAACTGGCCGATCAACTTGACATGTCCGCACTACATCGTCCGTAACTTTTGATTTTGAGCTCAGTATGACACGAATACAGTGCCCACGTTAAACTGGATTAATTTTCTTGACAAAATGAAAGTATAGACGACTAAGCATCCAAGTAATTCAATCTATCCCAAACTGCGTAATGCCATGCAATGTACTTCATTTATAAGCGTTTACTCAATGAGCACCAATGATCAGTTTAGAATAATCATATTACCTGGCCGATCAACTTGACCCATGTCCGCACTAAATCGTCTATGAGTTTTGAACTCGAGCTCATAATGACACAAATCCAATGCATACGTTAAGCTAGCTCAATTTTCTCTATTTTGAAAACATTTGAGACAGAATAGAGATGACAAAGCATCCAAGTAGTCAAATCTATCCAAACTCATTGATGCCATTCATTATCCTTCATTTGTAAGCCTTTAATTAATGAGCACCAATGATCAGTTTAGAATGACAACTTTAACTAGCCAATAACCTTGAAATGTTCGCACTATATCATTCGTAACTTTTGAATTAGAGCTCAAAATGACACGAATACAATGCCAGCATTAAGCTAGCTCAATTTTCTATATTGTAACAAAATTTGAGACAGAAATAGATACGACAAAGCATCGAAGTACTCCAATCTATCCAAAAATGGGTGATGTCATGCATTATGCTTCATTTATAAGCTTTAAGTGGCCGATCAACTTGACATGTCGGCACTAAATCGTGTGTAACTTTTGATTTAGAACTTGGAAACACACGAATTCAATGCCCACGTTAAGCTACCTCAATTTTCTATATTTTGAAAAAGTTTGAGATAGAAACAGATACGAAAAATCGTTTAAGTAATCCAATACATCCCAAATTATGTGATGTCATGTATTATTTTTTATTTATAAGCTTTTTCTAAATGAGCACCAATGATCAATTTAAACTGATCATTTTAACTGGCCAATCAACTTGTCATTTCTGCAATAAATCGTCAATAACTTTTGATTTAAAACTTAGAATGACACAAATCCAATGCCCACATTAAGCTAGCTCAATTTTCTATATGGTGACAAAATTTATAACAGAAGAAGATACGACAAAGCATCCACGTAATCCAATCTATCCCAAGTTGCGTGATGCCATGCCGTATGCTTCATTTATAAGCCTTTATTCAATGACCAACAATGATCAGTTTAGAATGATCTCTGTAACTGGCCGATCAACTGGACATGTCCGCACAAAATCGTTCGTAACTTTTGATTTAGAGCTCAGAATGACACGAAACCAATGCCCACGTTAATCTAGCTCAATTTTCAACATTTTGACAAAATTTGAGAAAGATATAGAGACGACAAAGCATTCAAGTAATCCAATCTATCCCAAACTACGTGATGCCATGTTTTATGCTTCATTTATAAACATTTACCTAATGAGCACCAATGATCAGTTTAGAATGATCACTTTAACTGGCCGATCAACTTGACATGTCCACATTAAATCGCGTGTAACTTTTTATTTAGAGCTCAGAAACACACGAATTCAATGCCCACGTTAAGCTAGCTCATTTTTCTATATTTTAACAAAATTTGAGATAGAAATAGATACCACAAAGCATCAAAGTAGTCCAATCTAAACAAAACTGTGTGATGTCATGCATTATGCTTCATTTATAAACCTTCACTCATTGGGCACCAATGATATGTGAAGAATGACCACTTTAACAGGACGATCAACTTGACATGTCCGCACAAAATCATGTGTAACTTTTTATTTATAGCTCAGAAACACACGAATTCAATGCCCATGTTAAGCTAGCTCAATTTTCTATATTTTGGCAAAGTTTGAGACAGAAATAGATAAGACAAAGCTTTTAAGTAATCCAACCCATCCCAAACTATGTGATGGCATGTATTATTTTTCATTTATAAGCTTTTACTAAATGAGAACCAATGATAAGTTTAAAATGATTATTTTAACAGGCCGATCAACTTCTCATTTCTGCACTAAATCGTCAATAACTTTTGATTTAAAGTTTAGAATGACACGAATCCAATTTCCAC
This sequence comes from Pugionium dolabratum, assembly GCA_018901945.1. Taxonomy (NCBI): domain Eukaryota; kingdom Viridiplantae; phylum Streptophyta; class Magnoliopsida; order Brassicales; family Brassicaceae; genus Pugionium; species Pugionium dolabratum. Next base: position 644,042 of record JAEVFF010000238.1, on the reverse strand, counting down.
ATTAAGCTAGTTCAATTTTCTATATTATGACAAAATTTGAGACAGAACAAGATACGATAAAGAATCTAAGCAATCCAATCTATCTGAAACTTCGTGATGCCATGCCATATGCTTCATTTATAAGATTTTACTCAATGAGCACCAATGATCAGTTTATGAATGATCACTTTAACTGGCCGATCAACTTGACATGTCCACACTAAATCGTCCGTAACTTTTAATTTAGAGCTCAAAATGACACGAATCCAATGTCCACGTTAATCTAGATCAATTTTTATATTTTGACAAAATTTGAGACAGAAATAGAGACGACGAAGCATCCAAGTAATCCAATCTATCCAAACTGGTTGATGCCATGCATTATGCTTCATTTATAAGCCTTAGCTTAATCAGCACCATTGATCTGTTCAGAATGATCATTTTAACAAGCCACTCAACTTGACATGTCCGCACTAAATCGTCCGTAAGTTTTGATTTAGAGCTCCGAATGACATGAATCCAATGCACATGTTAAGCTAGCTCAATTCTCAATATTATAACAAAATTTGAGGCAGAAATAGAAACGACAAAGCGTAAAAGTAAATCAATCTATCTAAAACTGTGTGATGCCATGCATTATGTTTCATTTATAAGCCTTTACTCAATGAGCACCACTGATCAGTTAAGAATAATCATATTAACTGGCCGATCAACTTGACATTTCCGCACTAAATCGTCCGTGACTTTTGGTTTTTAGCTTAAAATGACACGAATACAGTGCCCACGTTAAGCTAGATAAATTTTCTATATTTTGACAAAATTTGAGACATAACAAGATACGACAAAGCATCTAAGTAATCCAATCTATCTCAACCTGCGTGATGCCATGCCAAATGCTTCATTTATAAGTCTTTATTCAATGAGCACCAATGATCAGTTTAGAATGATCACTTTAAGAGGCCGATCAACTTGGCATGTCTGCACTAAATCGCCTGTAACTTTTGATTTAGAGCTCAGAATGACAGGAATCCAATGCCCACGTTAAACTAGCTCAATTTTCTATATTTTCAAAAAATTTGAGACAGTAATATAGACAAAGAAGCATCCCAGTAATCCAATATATCCAAACTCCTTGATGCTATGCATTATGCTTCATTTATAAGCCTTTACTTAATGAGCACCAATGATTAGTTTAAAATAATCACTTTAACTGGCCAATCAAATTGACATGTCAGCACAAAATCGTCTGTAACTTTTGATTTAGAGCTTGGAATGACACGAACCCAATACCCATGTTAAGCTAGCTCAATTTTTATATTTTGGCAAAATTTGAGACAAAAATAGAGACGACAAAGCGTCCAAGTAATCCAATCTATCCAAACTGCTCGATGCCATGCAATATACTTTATTTATAAGTACCATTGATCAGTTTAGAATGATCATTTTAACTAGCCACTCAATTTGACATGTCCACACTAATTGGTCAGTAAGTTTTGATTTAGAGCTCTGAATGACACGAATCCAATGCCCACATTAATCTAGGTCAATTTTCAACATTTTGACAAAATTTGAGAAAGATATAGAGACGACAAAGCATTCAAGTAATCCAATCTATCCCAAACTACGTGATGCTTCATTTATAAACATTTACCTAATGAGCACCAATATCAGTTTAGAATGATCACTTTAACTGGCCGGTCAACTTGACATGTCCAGACTAAATCGTGTGTAACTTTTGATTTAGAGCTCAGAAACACACGAATTCAATGCCCATGTTAAGCTAGCTCATTTTTCTATATTTTAACAAAATTTGAGATAGAAATAGATATCACAAAGCATCGAAGTAGTCCAATCTAAACAAAACTGTGTGATGTCATGCATTATGCTTCATTTATAAACCTTCACTCATTGGGCACCAATGATATGTTAAGAACGATCACTTTAACTGGACGATCAACTTGACATGTCCGCACGAAATCGTGTGTTACTTTTTATTTAGAGCTCAGAAACACACGAATTCAATGCCCATGTTAAGCTAGCTCAATTTTCTATATTTTTGTAAAGTTTGAGACAGAAATAGATAAGACAATGCTTTTAAGTAATCCAATCCATCCCAGACTATGTGTTGACATGTATTATTTTTCATTTATAAGCTTTTACTAAATGAGAACCAATGATAAGTTTAAAATGATTATTTTAACAGGCCGATCAACTTGTCATTTCTGCACTAAATCGTCAATAACCTTTGATTTAAAGCTTAGAATGACACGAATCCAATTCCCACATTAAGCTAGTTCAATTTTCTATATTGTGACAAAATTTGAGACAGAACAAGATACGATAAAGAATCCAAGCAATCCAATCTATCTGAAACTTCGTGATTCCATGCCATATGCTTCATTTATAAGATTTTACTCAATGAGCACCAATGATCAGTTTATGAATGATCACTTTAACTGGCCGATCAACTTGACATGTCCACACTAATTCGTCCATAACTTTTGATTTAGAGCTCAAAATGACATGAATCCAATGTCCACGTTAATCTAGATCGATTTTTATATTTTGACAAAATTTTAGACAGAAATAGAGACGACGAAGCGTCCAAGTAATCCAATCTATCCAAACTGGTTGATGCCATGAAATATGCTTCATTTATAAGCCTTAGCTTAATCAGCACCATTGATCAGTTCAGAATGATCATTTTAACAAGCCACTCAACTTGACATGTCCGCACTAAATCGTCCGTAAGTTTTGATTTAGAGCTCCGAATGACACGAATCCAATGCACATGTTAAGCTAGCTCAATTTTCAATATTGTAACAAAATTTGAGGCAGAAATAGAAACGACAAAGCGTACAAGTAAATCAATCTATCCAAAACTGTGTGATGTCATGCATTATGTTTCATTTATAAGCCTTTACTCAATGAGCACCACTGATCAGTTAAGAATAATCATATTAACTAGCCGATCAACTTGACAGTTCCGCACTAAATCGTCCGTAACTTTTGGTTTTTAGCTCAAAATGACATGAATACAGTGCCCACATTAAGCTACATAAATTTTCTATATTTTGACAAAATTTGAGACAGAACAAGATACGATAAAGAATCCAAGCAATCCAATCTATCTGAAACTTCGTGATGCCATGCCAAATGCTTCATTTATAAGTCTTTATTCAATGAGCACCAATGATCAGTTTAGAATGATCACTTTAAGAGGCCGATCAACTTGACATGTCTGCACTAAATCGACTGTAACTTTTGATTTAGAGCTCAGAATGACAGGAATCTAATGCCCACATTAAGCTAGCTCAACTTTCTATGTTTTCAAAAAATTTGAGACAGTAATATAGACAATGAAGCATCCAAGTAATCCAATATATCCAAACTCCTTGATGCTATGCATTATGCTTCATTTATAAGCCTTTACTTAATGAGCACCAATGATTAGTTTAAAATAATAACTTTAATTGGCCAATCAAATTGACATGTCAGCACAAAATCGTCCGTAACTTTTGATTTAGAACTTGGAATGACTCGAATCCAATGCCCATGTTAAGCTAGCTCAATTTTTATATTTTGGCAAAATTTGAGACAAAAATAGAGACGACAAAGCGTCCAAGTAATCCAATCTATCCAAACTGCTTGATGCCATGCAATATACTTCATTTATAAGTACCATTGATCAGTTTAGAATGATCATTTTAACTAGCCACTCAATTTGACATGTCCACACTAATTGGTCAGTAAGTTTTGATTTAGAGCTCCGAATGACACGAATCCAATGCACCCTTTAAGCTAGCTCAATTTTCTATATTGTAACTAAATTTGAGACAGAAATAGAAACGACAAAGTGTACAAGTATTCCAAGCAATCCAAAACTGTGTGATGTCATGCATTATGTTTCATTTATAAGTCTTTACTCAATGAGCACCAATGATCAGTTTAGAATAATCATATTAACTGGCCGATCAACTTGACAAGCCGCACTAAATCGTCCATAACTTTTGATTTTGAGCTCAGAATGACACAAATACAATGCCCACGTTAAGCTAGATAAATTTTCTATATTTTGACAAAATATAGAGACGACAAAGCGTCCAAGTAATCCAATCTATCCAAACTGCTTGATGCCATGCAATATACTTCATTTATAAGTACCATTGATCAGTTTAGAATGATCATTTTAACTAGCCACTCAATTTGACATGTCCAAACTAATTGATCAGTAAGTTTTGATTTAGAGCTCCGAATGACACGAATCCAATGCACCCTTTAAGCTAGCTCAATTTTCTATATTGTAACTAAATTTGAGACAGAAATAGAAACGACAAAGCGTACAAGTAATCCAAGCTATCCAAAACTGTGTGATGTCATGCATTATGTTTCATTTATAAGTCTTTACTCAATGAGCACCAATGATCAGTTTAGAATAATCATATTAACTGGCCGATAACCTTGACAAGCCCGCACTAAATCGTCCATAACTTTTGATTTTGAGCTCAGAATGACACAAATACAATGCCCACGTTAAGCTAGATAAATTTTCTATATTTTGACAAAATTTGAGACGGAATTATAGACGACAATGCATCAAGTAATCCAATCTATTCCAAACTGCGTGATTCCATGCATTATGCTTCATTTATAACGTTTACTCAATTATAACCAATGATAAGTTTAGAAGAATCATATTAACTGGCCGGTTAGCTTGACACATGTCCGCACTAAATTGTCTGTAACTTTTGATTTCGAGCTCATAATGACATGAATCCAATGCATACGATAAGGTAGCTTAATTTTCAATATTTTGAAAAAAATTGACACAGGAAAATAGACGACAAAGCATCCAAGTAATCCAATCTATCCAAACTCCTTGATGCATGCATTATTCTTCATTTATAAGCCTTTAATGAATGAGCACCAATGATCAGTTTAGAATGATCATTTTAACTAGCCAATCAAGTTGAAATGTCCGCACTTAATCGTTCGTAACTTTTGACAGAGCTCAAAATGACACGAATACAATGCCCACATTAATCTAGCTCAATTTTCTATATTGTAACAAAACTTGAGACATAAATAGATACGACAAAGCGTCGAAGTAATCCAATCTATCCAAAACTGTGTGATATCATGCATTATGCTTCATTTATAAGCCTTCACTCCTTGGGCACCACTGATCAGTTTAAAATGATCATTTTTACTGCCTGATCAACTTGACATGTACGGACTAAATCGTGTGTAACTCTTTCTTTAGAGATTGGAAACACACAAATTCAATGGACATGTTAAAATAGCTCATTTTTCGATATTGTAATTCAAATTTGGCCTGAAATAGATACGACAAAGCGTCGAAGTAATCCAATCTATCCAAAAATGTGTGATGTCATGCATTATGCTTCATTTATAAGCCTTCACTCATTGGGCACTAATGATTAGCTTAGAATGATCACTTTAACTGCCCGATCAACTTGACATGTCCGCATTAAATCGTGTGTAACTTTTGATTTAGAGCTCAGAATGACACAAATTCAATCCCCACGTTAAGCTAGCTCGGTTTTTTATATTTTGAAAAAATCTAAGACAGATATAGACACAACAACGCATCCAAGTAATCCAATCTATCTTGAACTCCGTGATGCCATGCTTTATGTTTCATTTATAAGCCTTTACCTAATGAGCACCTATGATTAGTTTAAAATGATCATTTTAACAGGCCGATCCACTTGTCATTTCTCCACTAAATGTACATAACTTTTGATTTATAGCTTAGAATGACACGAATCCAATGCGCACGTTAAGCTAGTTCAAGTTTCTATATTGTGACAAAATTTGAGATAGAACAAGATACGAGAAAGCATCCAAGTAATCCAATCTATCAAAAACTATATGATGTCAGGCATTATGCTTCATTTATAAGCCTTTACTCACTGAGCACCAATGATCACTTTAGAATTATCACTTCAACTGGCCGATCAACTTCACATGTCCACATTAAATCGTCTGAAACTTTTGATTAAGAGATTAGAATGATAGGAATCCAATGCCCACGTGATGCTAGCTCAATTTTCTATATTCTGATAAAATTTGAGAGAGAAATCCAGACGACAAAACATCCAAGTAATCCAATCCATCCCAAACTATGTGATGCCATGCATTATTTTTCATTTTAAAGCTTTTACTCAATGAGCACCAAATATCAGTTTAGAATGATCATTTTAACTACCCAATAACTTTGTTATGTCTGCACTAAATCGTCCATAACTTTTGATTTAGAGCACAGAATGACACGAATTTAACGCCCACGTTAAGCTAGCTCAATTTTCTATATTTTCATAAAATTTGAGACTGAAATAGATAAGAAAAAGCATCCAAGTATTCCAAACTATCCAAACTACGCTAGCTCAATTTTCTATATTTTGATAAAATTTGAGAGAGAAATAGAGACGACAAAGCATCCAAGTAATCCAATCCATCCCAAACTTCGTGATGCCATGCATTATTTTTCATTTATAAGCTTTTTTACTCAATGAGCACCAAAGATCAGTTTAGAATGATCATTTTAACAACCTGATGACTTTGTGATGTCTGCACTAAATCGTCCATTACTTTTTATTTAGAGCACATAATGACACGAATCCAATGCCCACATTAAGCTAGCTCAATTTTCTTTATTTTCATAAAATTCGAGACTGAAATAGATTCGACAAAGCATCCAAGTAATCCAAACTATCCAAACTCATTGATGCCATGCATTATGCTTCATTTATAAGCCTTTACTTAATGAGCACCTATGAACAGTTTAGAATGATCACTTTAACTAGCCACACAACTTGACATGTCCACACTAAATCGTCCGTTAGTTTTGATTTAAAGCTTAGAATGACACGAATCCAACGCCCACGTTAATCTAGCTCAAATTTCTATATTGTAACAAAATTTGAGATAGAAATAGACAAGACAAGGCATCCAAGTAATCCAATCTATGCAAAAATGTGTGATGCCATGCATTATTCTTCATTTCTAAGCCTTTACTCAATGAGCACCAAATCAGTTTAGAATAATCATATTAACTGGCCTAGCAACTTGACATGTCCACACAAAATCGAGCGTAACTTTTGATTTTGAGCTCAAAATGACATGAATCCAATGCCCACGTTAAGCTAGCTCAATTTTCTATATTGTAACAAAATTTTAGACAAAAATAGACATGAGAAAGCGTCCAAGTAATCCAATATATCCAAAATTGTGTGATGCCATGCATTATGCTTCATTAATAAGTCCTTACTCAATGAGCACCAATGATCAGTTTATAACAATCATATTGACTGGCCGATCAACTTGACATGTCCGCATTAAATCCCCCGAAACTTTTGATTTTGAGCTCAGAATGACACGAATACAGTGCCCACGTTAAGCGAGATAAATTTTCTATATTTTGATAAAATTTGAGACGGAAGTAGAGACAACAAAGCGTCCAAGGAATACAATATATCCCAAACTACGTGATGCTATGCATTGTGCTTCATTTATAAGACTTTAATCAATGAGCACCAACGATCAATTTAGAATAATCATACTAACTGGCCGATCAACTTGACACATGTCCGCACTACGTGATGCCATGCATTGTGATGTCTGTACATAATGAGCACCATTTTTCAGTTTATAATGATCCCTTAACTGGCCAATCAACTTGACATGTCGCACTAAATCGTCCGTAACTTTTCATTCACAGCTCATAATGACACGAATCAAATGCCCACGTTAATCTAGCTCAATTTTCTATATTGTGATAAAATTTGAGATAGAAATAGATACGAAAAAGTGTCCAAGTAATCCAATCCATCCCAAATTGTGTGATGCCATGCATTATTTTTTATTTATAAGCTTTTACTAAATCAGCACCAATGATCATTTTAACTGGCCGAACAACTTGTCATGTCTACATTTAATCGTGCATAACTTTTGATTTATTGCTTAAAATGACACGAATCCAATGCCCACATTAAGCTAGTTCAATTTTCTATACTGTGACAAAATTTGAGACAGAACTAGATAAGACAAAGCGTCCAAGTAATCCAATCTACCTTGAACTACGTGATGTCATGCCGTATGATTCATTTATAAGCCTTTACTCAATGAGCACCAATGATCAGTTTAGAATGATCACTTTAACTCGCTGATCAACTTGACATGTACGCACTAAATCGTCCGTAACCTTTGATTTAGAGCTCTGAATGACACGAATCCAACGCTCACGTTAATCTAGCTCAATTTACTATATTTTGACAAAAGTTGAGACAAAAATAGAGACGACAAAGCTTCCAAGTAATCCAATTAATCCAAAATCCTCGATGCCATGTCTTATGCTTCATTTATAAGCCTTTACTTAATGAGCACCGATTATTAGTTTAGAATGATCACTTTTACTGGCCAATCAACTTGACATGTCTGCACTAAATCGTCAGTAACTTTTGATTTATAGCTCAAAATCACACGAATCCAATGCCCACATTAAGCTAGCTCGATTTTCTATTTTATGACAAATATTGAGACCGAAATAGATACGACAAAGCGTCCAAATAATCTAATCCATCACGAACTGCGTGATGCCATGCATTATTTTTCATTTATAAGCTTTTACTAAATGAGCATATTTCAAAATGTCATTGCAATTTGTCAAAATATATAAATGCAAGTGATTGTGTTCCTACTCTGATAGGTGTCGCGTTTTCCATTTTCCACTTAAACGTCCAATTTGTGCAAATATTTCTGGCACATACACTGGATAGCTTGGTTTTTCTCGTCCATCATCATGTCATGCAGGTCGTCTATTTTTTGTTTGGACTTGCGCTGGAAAATAGTAGCTGACAAAGTTAGACGTTTCTTCATTAATACTTTGTGCGACGATTGAACCTTCAACCCTTGCAAGATTTTTAACTTTTTTTCTTTAGGTGGAACATATATCTCTCAAAAGGATACATCCATCGGTACTGAACAGGTCCTCTAAGCGCTGCTTCTCTAGGGAGACGAATAGGAAGATGCTCCATAACATAAAAAATGGTGGTGGAAATATTCCAAAATTTCAGTTTAAAATGATCATTTTAACTGGCCGATCAACTTGTCATGTATGCACCAACTCGTCCATAACTTTTGATTTATAGCTTAGAATGGCACGATTCTAATGCCTACATTAAACTAGTTCCATTTTCTATATTGTGACAAAATTTAAGACATAACTAGATACGACAAAGCGTCCAAGTAATCCAATCTATCCTAAACTGCGTGATGCCATGCATTGTGCTACACTCATAAGCTTTTAAGCAATGACCAGCAATGATCAGTTTAGAATAATCATATTAACTGGCCGATCAACTTGACACATGTCCGCACTAAATCGTCTGTAACTTTTGATTTAGAGCTCCGAATGACACGAATCCAATGCATACGTTAAGCTAGCTCAATTTTCTATATTTTGACAAAATTTGAGATAGAAATAGAAACGACAAAGCATCCAATGCGGACCAATGATCAGGTTAGAATGATCATTTTAACTGGCGATCAACCTGATATGTCCACACTAAATCGTCCGTAACTTTTGATTTAGAGCTCAGAATGACACGAATCGAATGCCCACGTTAAGCTAATTCAATTTTCTATATTGTGATAAAATTTGAAACATAAATAGAGACGACAGAGCGTCCAAGTAATCCAATCTATCCAAACTTCTTGATGACATGCAATATGCTTCATTTATAAGCCTTTAATCAATGAGCACCAATGATCAGTTTAGAATAATCAAATTAACTGGTCGAACAACTTGACATATCCACACTAAATTGTCAGTAACCTTTGATTTTGAGCTCAGAATGACACAAATACAACGCCCACGTTAGGCTAGATACATTTTCTTTATTTTGAAAAAATTTGAGACAGAAGTTGAAACGACAAAGCGTCCGAGTTATCGAATCTATCCGAAACTGCGTGATGCCATGCATTGTGATTCATTTATAAGCTTTTACTCAATGACCACCAATGATCAGTTTAGAGTGATCATTTTAACTAATTTGTCATGTCCACTCTAAATTGTCTATCAATTTTGATTTTGGGTCTAGAATGAGATGAATCCAATGCCCACGTTAAGCTAGCTTAATTTTCGATACTATAACAAAATTTGAGGCAAAAATAGACACGACAAAGCATCCAAGTTATCCAATCTATCCAAAACTATGTAATGTCATGCATTATGTTTCATTTATAAGCATTTACTCAGTGAGCACTAATGATTAGTTTGGAATAATCATATTAACTGGCCGATCAACTTGACATGTCCACACTAAATCATCTGTAACTTTTGATTCTGAGCTCACAATGACACGAATACAATGCCCAGGTTAAGCTAGAAAATTTTCTATATTTTGACAAAATTTCAGGCGGAAGTAAAGACAACAAAGCGTCCAAGTAATCGAATCTATTCCAAACTAGTTGATGCCATGCATTGTTTTTTATTTATAAGCTTTTACTCAATGAACACCAATGATCAGTTTAGAATAATCCTATTAACTGGCCGATTAACTTGACACATGTCCGCACTAAATCGTCAGTAACTTTTGATTTAGAGCTCCGAATGACACGAATCCAGTGCATACGTTAAACTAGCTCAATTTTCTATATTTTCACAAAATTTGAGACAGAAATAGAGACGACAAAGCATCCATGTAATCCAATGTATCCAAACTCCTTAATACCATTCATTATGCTTCATTTATCAGCCTTTTCTTAATGAGCACCAATTATCAGCTTAGAATGATCACTTTAACTGCCCAATCAATTTGACATGTACGCACTAAATCGGTCGTAACTTTTGATTTAGAGCTCAGAATGACACGAATCCAATGCCTACGATAAGCTAGCGCAATTTTCTATACTGGGATAAAATTTGAGACAAAAATAGATACGACAAATTGTCCAAGTAATCCAATCCATGCCAAACAGCGTGGTGCAATGCATTATTTTTCATTTATAACCTTTTACTAAATGAGCACCAGTGATCAATTTATAATGATCACTTTAACTAGCCCATCAATTTGTCATGTCTGCAGTAACTCGTCCATAAGTTTTGATTTATAGCTTAGAAAGACACGAATCCAATGCCCACATTAAGCTAGTTCAATTTTCTATAATGTGACAAAATTTGGGACAAAACTAGATACGACAAAGCGCCCAAGAAATCCAATCTATCCCAAACTGCGTGATGCCATGCCTTATGCTTCACTTATAAGCCTTTACTCAATGAGCACCAATGATCAGTTTATAATGATCACTTTAACTGGCCGATAAACTTGACATGTACACACTGAATCGTCCATAACTTTGTATTTAGAGCTCAATAGCACACGAATACAATGTCCACATTAAGCTAGCTCAATTTTCTATATTTTGAAAAATATAGAGACCAAAATAGGGACGACAATGCGTCCAAGTAATCCAATCTATCCAAAGTACTTGATACTATGCATTATGCTTCATTTTAAGCCTTAACTTAATGAGCACCAATGATCAGTTTAGAATGATCACTTTAACTGGCCAATCAACTTAACATGTCCGCACTAAATCGTCCGTAACTTTTGATTTAAAACTCCGAATGACACGAATCCAATGCATACGTTAAGCTAGCTATATTTTCTATATTATCACAAAATTTGAGATAGAAATAGATACGACAAAACGTCCAAGTAATCCAATCCATCCCAAACTGTGTGATGCCATGCATTATTTTTCATTTATAAGCTTTTAGTAAATGAGCACCAATGATCAGTTTATAATGAACATTATAACTGGGCGATCAACTTGACATGTCTGTCCTAAATCGTCCATAACTTTTGATTTATAGCTTAGAATGACACCAATCCAATGCCCACATTAAGCTAGTTCAATTTTCTATATTGTGACAAAATTTGAGACCAAACTAGACACAACAAAGCGTCCAAGTAATCCAATATCTCCCAAATTGCGTGATGCCATGCCATATGCTTCATTTATAAGCCTTTACTCAATGAGAACCAATGATCAGTTTAGAATAATCATATTAACTGGCCGATCAACTTGACATGTTCACACTAAATCGTCAGTAACCTTTGATTTTGAGCTATGAATGACATGAATACAATGCCCACGTTAGGCTAGATAAATTTTCTATATTTTGACAAAATTTAAGACGGAAGTAGAGACGACAAAGCGTCCAAGTAATCGAATCTATCCCAAACTGCGTGATGCCATGCATTGTGATTCATTTATAAGCTTTTACTCAATGAGCACCAATAATCAGTTTAGAATGATCACTTTAACTGGCCGATTCACTTGACATTTCCGCTCTAAATCATCAGTAAATTTTGATTTAGGGCTCAGAATGAGACGAATCCAATGCCAACGTTAACCTAGCTCAATTTTGATATTGTAACAAAATTTGAGAAAACATAGACACGACGGAGCGTCCAAGAAATCCAATCTATCCAAAACTATGTGATGTCATGCATTACGCTTCATTTATAAGCCTTTACTCAATTAGCACCAATGATCAGTTTAGAATAATCATATTAACTGGCCGATCAACTTGACATTTCCGCACTAAATTGTCCGTAACTCTTGATTCTGAGCTCAGAATGACACAAATACAGTGCCCACATTAAGCTCGATAAATTTTCTATATTTTGACTAAATTTGTGACGGAAGTAGAGACAACAAAGTGTCCAAGTAGTCGAATCTATCCCAAACTACGTGATGCCATGCAGTGTGCTTCATTTATAAGGTTTTACTCAATGAGCCCCAGTGATCAGTTTATAATAATCATATTAAGTGGAAGATCAACTTGACACATGTCCGCACTAAATCGTCTGTAACTTTTTATTTAGAGCTCCGAATGCCACGAATCCAGAGCATACGCTAAGCTAGCTCAATTTTCTATATTTTAACAAAATTTGAGACCGAAATTGTGATGACAGAGCGTCCATGTAATCTATTGTATACAAACTCCTTGATGCTATGCATTATGCTTCATTTATAACCCTTTTCTTAATGAGCACCAATGATCAGTTTAGAATGATCACTTTAACTGGCAAATCAATTTGACTTATCCGCAATAAATTGGTCGTATCTTTTGATTTAGAGCTCTGAAGGACACGAATCCAACGGTTACGATAAGCTAGCACATTTTTCTATATTGTGACAAAATTTGAAACAGAAATAAATACGACCAAGTGTGCAAGTAATCCAATCCATGACAAAGTGCGTGATGCAATGCATTATTTTTCATTTATAAGCTTTTACTACATGGCACCAATGTTCAGTTTATAATGATCATTTTAACTGGCCCATCAATTTCTCATGTCAGCACTAAATCGTCCCTAACTTTTCATTTATGGCTTAGAATGACACGAATCCAATGCCCACATTAAGCTAGTTCAATTTTCTATATTGTGACAAAATTTGGGACAAAACTAGATACGACAAAGCATCCAAGTAATCCAATCTATCCCAAACTGCGTGATGCCATGCCTTATACTTCATTTATAAGCCTTTACTAAATGAGAACCAATGATCAGTTTACAATGATCACTATAATTGGACGATCAACTTGACATGTGCGCACTAAATTGTCCGTAACTTTTAATTTACAGCTCAGAATGACACGAATCCAATGCCCACGTTAAGCTACCTCAATTTTCAATATTGTGACAAAATTTGAAACAGAAATAGAGACGATAAAGCGTCCAAGTAATCCAATCTATCCAAACTACTTGATGCCATGCAATATGCTTCATTTCTAAGCCTTAGCTTAATCAGCACCAATGTTCAGTTTAAATTATCACTTTATCTGGCCACTAAACTTGACATGTCCGCACTAAATTGTCCGTAACTTTTCATTTAGAGCTCATAATGACACGAATCCAATGCCCACGTTAAGCTAGCTCAATTTTTGATACCGCAACAAAATTTTAGATGAAAATAGATACGAGTAAGCGTCCAAGTAATCCAATCTATTTAAAGCTGTGTGAAGTCATGCATTATGCTTCATTTATAAGCCTTTACTCAATAAGCTCCAAGGTCTAGTTTATTGATTCAGTTTAGTATGATCATATTAACGGCTGATCAACTTGACATGTCCGCACTAAATCGTTTGTAATTTTGATTTAGAGATCAAAATGACATGAATCCAATGTCAACGTTAAGATAGCTAAATTTTCTATATTTTACATTGAGACAAAAATTGAGACGACGCAATGTCCAAGTAATCCAATCCATCCCAAATTATGTGATGCCATGTTTTATGCTTCATTTATAAGCGTTTACCTATTGAGCACCAATGATCAGTTTAGAATGATGATTTTAACTGGCCAATCAACTTGATATGTCCACAGTACATCATCCGAAACTTTTGATTAGAGCTCATAATGACACGAATCCCATAGCCACGTTAAACTTACTCAATTTTCTATATTCTAACAAAATTTGAGACAAAAAGAGATACGAAAAAGCGTCCTAGTAAGCCAATCTATCCAAAACTGTATGATTACATGCATCATACTTCATTTATAAGCCTTTACTCAATGAGCACCAATGATCAGTTTAGAATAGTCATATTAACTGGCCGATGAACTTGACATGTCCACACTAAATCGTTCGTAACTTTTGATTTTGAGCTCATAATGACACGAATCTAATGCCCACATTAAGCTAGATAAATTTTCTATATTTCACAAAATTTGAAGCAAAAATAGAGATGAGAAGTGTCCAAGTAATCCAATCTATCAAGAACTGTGTAATGTCATGCATTACGATTCGTTTATAAGGCTTTACTCAATGATCACTAATGATCAGTTTAGAATGATCATATTAACTGGCCAATCAACTTGACATGTCCGCCCTAAATCGTCCGTAGCTTTTGATTTAAAGCTCCAAATGACACATATCCAATGCCCACGTTAAGCTAGCTCAGTTTTCTATATTGTGACAAAATTTGATATAGAAATAGAGACAACAAAGCGTCGAAATAATACAATCTATCCTAAACTTCGTGATGCCTTGCATTATGCTTCATTTATAAGTTTTTACTCAATTAGCATTAATGATCAGTTTAGAATGATCATTTTAACTGGCCGATCAACTTGACATGTCTACACCAAATCGTCAGTAATTTTTGATTTTGAGCTCAGAATGACATGAACCCAATGCCCACTTTAAGCTAGGTCAAGTTTCTATATTGTGGACATATTTGAGACAAACCTACATAAGAAAACGTGTCCAAGTAATCCAATCTATCCCAAACTGTGTGATGTTATGCATTATGCTTCATTTATAAGCCTTTACTCAATGAGCACCAACGATCAGTTTAGAATAAAACAATCAACTTGACATATCCGCACCAAATCGTCCTTAACTTTTGATTTAAAGCTCAAAATGACGCGTATACAATGCCCACGTTAATCTTGCTAATTTCTCTATATTTTGAGAAAATTTGAGACAGAAATAGAGACGACACAGCATCCAAGTAATCCAATCTTTCCCAAAACTTGTGATGCCATGCTTTATGCTTCATTTATAAACCTTTACTTAAAGATCACCAATGATCATCTTAGAATGATCACTTTAGCTGGCCGATCAACTTGACATGTCCGCACTAAATCTTCCGTAACTTTTGATTTAGAGCTCAGAATGACACGAATCCAATGTCTACGTTAAGCTAGCTCAATTTTCTCTATTGTAACAAAATTTGAGGTAGAAATAGATACGAAAAAGCATCCAATTAATCCAATCTATCTAAAAGTTTGTGATGCCATGCATTATGCTTAATTTATAAGCATTTACTCAATGAGCACCAATGATCAGTTTAGAATTATCACATTAACTGGCCGATGAAGTTGTCATGTCTGCACTAAATCGTCTGTAACTTTTGATTTAAAGTTCAGAATTACACCAATCGAATGCCCACGTTAAGCTAGCTCAATTTTCTATATTTTAACAAAAACATAGACAAAAATAGAGACGACAAAGCGTGCAAGTAATCCAATCTATCCAAAACTGTATGATACCATGCATTATGATTAATTTATAAGCCTTTACTCAATGAGCACCAATGATCAGTTTAGAATAATCATATTAACTAGCCGATTGACTTGACATGTCTGCACTAAATCATCCATAACTTTTGATTTTGAGCTCAGAATGATACAAATCCAATGCCCACGTTAAGCTCTCTCAATTTTATATATTCTAACAAGAATTGAGACAAAATAGAGAAGCCAAAGTGTCCAAGTAATCAAATCTATCCAAAACTGTGTGATTTCATGCATTATGCTTCATTTATAAGTCTTTACTGAGTCAGCACCAATTATCAGTTTAGAATAATCATGTTAACTAGCTGATCAACTTGACATTTCCGCACTAAATCGTCTGTAACATTTGATTTTGAGCTCACAATAATACGAATCCAATGCCCACATTAAACTAGTTCAATTTTCTATATTGTGATAAAATTTGAGACAGAACTAGATACGACAAATCATCCAAATAATCAAATCTATCCCAAACTGCACGATGACATGCATTATGCTTTATTTATAAGCCTTTATTCTAATGATCAGTTTAGAATAATCATATTAACTGGCCGATCAACTTGACATGTCCGTAGTAAATCGTCTGTAACTTTTTATTTTGAGCTCAGAATGACACGAATCTAATGCGCACGTTAAGCTTGCTAAATTTTCTATATTTTGACAAAATTTGAGACAGAAACAGAGACGACAAAGCATCCAAGTAATCCAATCTGTCCACAGCTGTGTGATGCAATGTCGTATGCTTCATTTATAATGCTTTACTTAAAGAGCACCAATGATCAATTTAGAATGATCACTTTAACTGCCCGATCAACTTGACTTGTCTGCACTAAATCGTCTGTAACTATTGATTTAGAGCTTATAATGAGGTGAATCCAATGCCCACATTAAGCTAGCTTAATTTTCTATATTTTAACAAAACTTGAGACAAAAATACAGACGACAAAGCGTCCAAGTAATCAAATATATCCAAATCTTTGTGATTCAATGCATTATTCTTCATTTAGAAGTCTTTACTCAATGAGCACCAATGATCAGATTAGAATAATCATATTAACTGGGCGATCAACTTGACTTGTCCCCACTAAATCGTCCGTAACTTTTGATTTGGAGCTCAAAATGACACGAATCCAATGCCCACATTAAGATATCTCAATTTTCTATATTTTAATAAAAAATTGAGAAAACAATAGATACGACAAACCGTCCATGTAATCCAATCTATCCAAGAACGTGTGATTCCATGCATTATGCTTCATTTATAAGCCTTTACTTAAATACTACCAATAATCAGTTTAGAATGACCAGTTTAACTGCCCGATCAACTTGACTTGTCCGCACTAAATCGTCCGTGAATGTTGATTTAGAGCTTAGAATGACACGAATCCAATGCCCACGTCAAACTAGCTCAATTTTCTATATTTTAACAAAATCTGAGACAAAAATAGAGACGACAAAGCATCCAAGTAATCCAATCTATCCAAAACTGCGTGATGCCATGCATTATGATTCATTTATAAGCTTTTATTCAATGAGCACCAATGATCAGTTTAGAATAATCATATTAACTAGCCGATCGACTTGACATGTCCGAACTAAATCATCTATGACATTTATAAGCCTTTACTTAAAGAGCACAAATGATCAGTTTATAATAATCATATTAACTTGCAGATCAACTTGACATTTAAATAGAAAATCGTTCGTAACCTTTGATTTAGAGCTCAGAATTACACGAATCCAATGCCCACATTGAGCTAGCTTAATTGTCTATTTTGTAACATATTTGAGACAAAAATAGATATGACAATGTAATCCAATATATCATAAACTATGTGATGCCATGCATTGTGCTTGATATAGAAGCCTTTACTCAATGAGAACCGATGATCAGTTTAGAATAATCATATTAACTGGTCGATCAACTTGACATGTCCACACTAAATCGTCCGTAATTTTTGATTTAGAGCTCAGAATGACATGCTCCAATGCCCGCATTAAGCTAGCTTAATTTTGTATATTGTAACAAAATTTGAGACAAAAATAGATACGACAAAGCATCCAAGTAATCAAATATATCCAAAACTGTGTGATGCCATGCTTTATGCTTCAGTTAGAAGTCTTTAATTAATGAGCACCAAGTTTAGAATAATCACATTAACTTGCCGATCAACTTGTCATGTCCGCAGTAAATCATTCGTAACCTTTGATTTTGCGTCTGAATGACATGAATCCCATGCGCACAATAAACTTGCTAAATTTTCTATATTTTGACAAAATTTTGAGACATAAATAGAGATGATAAAGCATCCAAGCAATCCGATCTTTCCACAACTGTGTGATGCAATGTTGTATGCTTCATTTATAAGCCTTTACTTAAAGAGCACCAATGATCAGTTTAGAATGATAACTTGAATGGCTGATCAACTTGATATGTTGCACTAAATCGTTCGTAACTTTTGATTTAGAGCTAAGAATGACACAATTCCAATGTCCACGTTAAGCTAGCTCAATTTTCTATATTGTAACGAAATTTGAGTTTGAAACAGATATGAAAAAGCGTCCAAGTAATCCAATATATCTAAAACTATGTGATGCCATGCATTATGCTTCATTTTGAAGCATTTACTCAATCAACACCAATGATCATTTTAGAATAATAATATTAACTGGGTGATCAACTTGACATGTCTGCACTAAATCTTCTGTAACTTTTGATTTAGAACTCAGAATGACACGAATCCAATGCCAATGTTAAGCTAGATTAATTTTCTATATTTTAACAAAATTTGGGACAAAAATAGATATGACAAAGCGTACAAGTAATCAAATATATCCAAGACTGTGTGATGCCATGCATTATGCTTCTAGTAGAAGTCTTTACTCAATGAGCACCAATGGTCAGTTTAGAATTTGTAACAAAATTTGAGACGGAAATAGATACGACGAAGCATCCAAGTAATCCAATCTATCCAAAATTGTATGTGCCATGCATTATACTTATTTACTAGCTTGTACTCAATGAGAACCAATGATTAGTTTAGAATGATCATTTTAATTGGCCGATCAACTTGACATGTCTGCACTATATCGTCGATAACTCTTGATTTATAGCTCAGAATGACAAGAATCTAATGCCCACATTAAGCTAGTTCAATTTTCTATATTGTAAAGAGAACTAGATACGAAAAACCGTGTCCAAGTAATCTAATATAACCCAAACTGCGTGATGCCATGCAATATGCTTCATTTATAACCCTTTACTCAATGAGTACCAAAGATTAGTTTAAAATGATCACTTTAAGTGGCCCATCAACTTGACAATTTTGCACTAAATCGTCTGTAACTTTTGATTTATAGCTCTGAATGACACGAATCCAAAGCCCACGTTAAGCTAGCTCAATTTTTTATATTTTGAAAAAATTTGAGACAGAACTAGAGACGACAAAGCGTCCAAGTAATCCAATCTATCCAAACTACTTGCTTGCATGCTTTATGCTCATTTATAAGCATTTACTTAATGAGCACCAATGATATGTTTAGAATGATCACTTTAACTGGCCGATCAACTTAACATGTTTGCACTAAATTGTCCTTAATTTTTGATTTAGAGCTCAAAAACACACGAATCCAATACCCACGTTAAGCTAGCTCAATTTTCTATAGTGTAACAAAATTTGAGACAGAAAAAGATATGACAAAGCGTCCAAGTAATCCAATCTATTCCGAACTTGTATTATTCT
Organism: Pugionium dolabratum; assembly: GCA_018901945.1. NCBI lineage: Eukaryota > Viridiplantae > Streptophyta > Magnoliopsida > Brassicales > Brassicaceae > Pugionium > Pugionium dolabratum. The sequence continues at coordinate 624,199 of JAEVFF010000238.1, read as the reverse complement.
TCATTTATAAGCCTTTAACTCAATGAGCACCAATGATCAGTTTAGAATGATCTTTTTAACTGGCCGATCAACTTGACTTGTCCGCACTATATCGTCCATAACTTTTTATTTATAGCTACAAATGACACGAATCCAATGCGCACATTAAGCTAGTTCAATTTTCTATATTGTTACAAAATTTGAAACATACCTAGAATCGAAAAAGTTTCCAAGTAATCTAATATAATTCAAACTGTGTGATACCATGCATTATGCTTCATTTATAAGCCTTTACTCAATGACCACCAATGATCTGTTTAGAATGATCACTTTACCTAGCCGATCAATTTGACATTTACGCACTAAATTGTCTGTAATTTTTTATTTAGAGCTCATAATGACACGAATCCAATTCCCACGTTAAGCTAGAACAATTTTTTATATTGTGATTAAATTTGAGACAGAAAGAGAGAGACTAAGCATCCAAGTAATCCAATCTATCCAAACTACTTGCTGCCATGCTTTATGCTTCATTTATAAGGTTTTACTTAATGAGCACCAGTGATCAGTTTAGAACGATCATTTTAACTGCCTCACCAACTTGACATGTCGGCACTATATCGTCCATAACTTTTGATTTATAGCTCCGAATGACACGAATCCAATGCCAACATTAAGCTAGCTTAATTTTCTATATTGTGAAAAAATTTGAAACAAAATTAGATCCAATATAATCCACACTGCGTGACGCCATTAAACGTCCTAGTAATCCAATATAATCCACACTGTGTGACGCCATGCATTATACTTCATTTATAAGACCTTCTCAGTAAGAACCAATGATCAGTTTAGAATAATCACTTTAACTGGCCGATCAACTTGACATTTCCGCAACAATTCGTCCTTAACATTTGATTTAAAGCTGAGAATGACACGAATCCAATCCCCACATTAAGCTAGCTGAATTTTTTATATTTTGATAAAATTTGAGACAGAAATAGAGATGACAAAGTGTCCAAGTAATCCAATCTATCCAAACTACTTGCTGGCCTTCTTTATGCTTCATTTATAAGCATTTACTTAATGAGCACCAATGATATGTTTAAAATGATCACTGTAACTCGCCGATCAACTTGACATGTCCGCACTAAATCGTCCGTAACTTTTGATTTAGAGCTCAAAAAACAGAAGAATCCAATTCCCACGTTAAGCTAGCTCAATTTTCTATAGTGTAACAAAATTTGAGATAGAAATAGATATGACAAAGCATACAAGTAATCCAATTTATCCCAAACTGCGTGAGGCCTTGCATTACTTTTCATTTATAAGTATTTACTAAATGAGCAACAATGATCAGTTTAGAATGATCTTTTTAACTGGCCGATCAACTTGATATGTCTGCACTATATCGTCCATTACTTTTGATTCATAGCTACAAATGACGTGAATCCAATGCCCACATTAAGCTACTTCGATTTTCTATATTGTGACGAAATTTGAAACAAAACTAGAATCGAAAAAGTGTCAATGTAATCTAATATAACCCAAATTTTATGATGCCATGCATTATGATTCATTTATAAGCCTTTACTCAATGAGCACCAATGATCAGTTTAGAATGATCACTTTAACTGGCCGATCAACTTGATATTTACGCACTAAATCGTCTGTAATTTTTTATTTAGAGCTCAGAATGACACGAATCCAATGTCCACGTTAAGCTAGCTCAATTTTCTATATTATGACGAAATTTGAGATAGAAAGAGAGACGACAAAGCGTCCAAGTAATCCAATCTATCCCGAATTGCGTGATGTCATGCATTATGCTTCATTTATAAGCTTTTAATCAATGAGCACCAATGATCAGTTAAGAATTATCATTTCAACTGGCCGATCAACTTGACATGTCCGCACTAAATAGTCTGTAACTTTTAATTTAGAGCTCTAAAGACACGAATACAATGGCCACGTTAAGTTAGCTCAATTTGAGACACAAATAGATACAACAAAGCATAAAAGTAATCGAATCTATATCGAACTGCGAGATGCTCTGCATTATTCTTCATTTATAAGCCTTTACTCAATAAGCATCAATGATCAGTTTAGAATTATCATTTTAATTGCCCGATCAACTTGACATGTACACACTAAATCATTCATAACTTTTGATTTTTAGCTCATAATGACACGAATCATAAGCTACCTCAATTTGCTATTTTGTCACAAAAATAGATACGAAAAATCGTTCAAGTAATCCAGTCTATCCCAAACTGCGTGATGCCATGCATTATATTTTATTTATAAGCTTTATCTCAATGAGGACCAATGATCAGTTTAGAATGAGTACCAATGATCTGTTTAGAACGATCACTTTAACGAGGCGATCAACTTGACATGTACGCACTAAATCTTCCGTAACGTTTGATTTAGATCTCAGAATAACACAAATCCCATGCCCATGTTAAGGTAGATCAATTTTATATATTGTTACAAAATTAGAGACAGAAATAGATATGAAAAAGCATTCAAGTAATCCAATCTAGCTAAAACTGCGTGATGTCATGCATTATGATTCATTTATAAGCCTTTACTCAATGAGCACCAATGATCAGTTTAGAATGATCACTTTAACTGCCCGTTCAACTTGAAATTTCCGCATTAAATCGTCCATAACTTACGATTTACAGATTAAACTGACACGAATCCAATGCCCAAGTTAAGCTAGCTCAATTTTCTATATTGAGACAAAATTTGAGACATAAATAGATAAGACCAAGTAATCCACTCTATCCCAAACTGTGTGATGCCATGCCTTATACTTCATTTATAAGCGTTTACTTAACGAGTACCAGTGATCAGTTTAGAGTGATCACTTTAACTAGGCGATCAACTTGACATGTCCGCACTAAATCCTCCATAACCTTTGATTTAGAGCTCAGAATAACACGAATCCAATGCCAATGTTACGGTAGCTCAATTTTCTATATTGTGACAAAATTTGAGAAGGTAATTGATATAAGCCTTTACTCAATGAGCACCAATGATCAGTTTAGAATGATCAGATATACACGTTTAAGTAATCCAATCTAGCTAAAACTACATGATGCCATGCATTATGCTTCATTTATAAGCATTTACTCAATGAGCACCAATGATCAGTTTAGAATGATCACTTCAACTGCCCGATCAACTTGAAATTTCCGCATTAATTCGTCCGTAACTTATGATTTAGAGCTAAAACTGATATGAATCCAATGCCCACGTTAAGCTTGCTCATTTTTTATATTGAGACAAAATTTGAGACAGAGATTGATAGGACAAAGCGTCCAAGTAATCCAATCTATCCTAAACTGCGTGATGTCATGCATTATGCTTCATTTATAACCCTTTACTCAATGAGCACCAATGATCAGTTTAGAATGATCACTTTAACTGGCCGATCAACTTGTTATGTCCACACTCAATCTTTCCTAACTTTTGATTTAGAGATCAGAGTGACACGAATCCAATGTCTACGTTAAGCTAGCTCAATTTCTACATTGCGACAAAATTTGAGACAGCACTAGATACGACAAAATGTCCATGTTATCCAATCTATCCCGAACTCCGTGATGCCATGTATTATGCTTCATTTATAAGCCTTTACTCTATGTGCCCCAATGATCAGTTTAGAATGATGACTTTAATTTGCCGATCAATTTTACATGATATCAATAAATCGTATGTAACTTTTGATTCAAAGCTCCGAATGACACGAATCCAATGCTCGCGTTAACCTAGCTCAATTTTTTTATACTATGAAAATTTTTGAGATAGAACTAGATACGACAAAGTATCCAAGTAATCGACTCTATCCCAAACTGAGTGATGCCATGCTTTATGCTTCATCTATAAGCGTTAACGTAAAGAGTACCAATGATCAGTTTAGAACAATCACTTTAACGAGGCGATCAACTTGACATGTCTGCACTAAATCATCCGTAGCTTTTGATTTAGAGCTCAGAATAACGCGAATCCAATGCCCACGTTAAGGTAGCTCAATTTTCTATATTGTAACAAAATCTGAGACAGAAATAGATACGAAAAAGCGTTCAAGTAATCCAATATAGCCAAACTGCGTGATGCCATGCATTATGCTTCATTTATAAGCCTTTACTCAATGAGCACCAATGATCAGTTTAGAATGGCCACTTTAACTGCCCGATCAACTTGACATGTCAACATTAAATCGTATGTTATTTATGATTTAGAGTTAAAATTGACACGAATCAAAATGTCCACGTTAATCTAGCTCAATTTTCTATATTATGACAAAATTTAAGACAAAAATAGATATGAAAAAGTGTTCAAGTAATCATTTCTAGCCAAAAGTGTGTGATGCCATGCATTGTGATTCATTTACAAGCTTTTACTCAATGAGCACCAATGATCAGTTTAGAATGCTCACTTTAATCTGGCGATCAACTTGATATGTCCGCACTAATTGGTCTTTAACTTTTGATTTAGAGCTCAGAAAAACACAAATCCAATGCCCATGTTAAGCTAGCTCAATTTTCTATATCGTGACAAAATTTGAGACAGAAATAGATACGAAAAACCATTCAAGTAATCCAATCAAGCCAAAACTGCGTGATGCATGCATTATGCTTCATTTATTAGCCTTAACTCAATGGGCACCAATTATCAGTTTAGAATGCTCACTTTAATCTGGCGATCAACTTGACGTGCCTACACTAAATCGTCTGTAACTTTTGATTTAGAGCTCAGAATAACACAAATCCAATGCCCATGTCAAGCTATCTCAATTTTCTATATCGTGACAAAATTTGAGACAGAAATAGATACAAAAAACCATTTAAGTATCCAATCTAGCCAAAACTGCGTGATGCATGCATTATGCTTCATTTATAAGCCTCTACTCAATGAGCACCAATGACCAGTTTAGAATGATCTTTTTAACTCGCCGATCAACTTGTCATGTCTACACTAAATCGTCCATAACTTTTGATTTGGAGCTCAGAATGACACGAATCCAATGCCCACAATACGCTAGCTCAATTTTTTATATTGTGAAAAAATTTGAGGGCACGACTAGATACGACAAAGCGTCCAAGTAATCCACTCTATCCCAAACTGCGTGATGCAATGCTTTGTGCTTCATTTATATGCGTTTACTTAATGAGAACCAATGATCAATTTACAATGATCACTTTAACTTGGCGATCAACTTGACATTTCCGCACTAAATCGTCCGTAACTTTTGATTTATAGCTCAGAGTAACACGAATTCAATGCCCATGTTAAGCTAGCTCAATTTTCTATATTCTGACAAAATTTGAGACATAAATAGATATGATAAAGCGTCCAAGTAATCCAATCTATCCGAACTGCATGATATCATGCATTATGTTTCATTTTTAAGCCTTTACTCAATGAGCACAATTAATAAGTTATGTATGATCACTTTAACTGGCTGATCAATTTGACATGTCCGCATTAAATCGTGCGTAAGTTATGATTTAGAGCTCAGAATGACACGAATCCAATGCCCACGTAAATCAAACTCAATTTTTTATATTCTGACAAAATTTAAGATAGAAATAGATATGACAACGTGTCCAAGTAACCCAATCAATCTCGAACTTCATGATGTCATGCATTATGCTTCATTTATAAGCCTTAACTCAATGAGCATCGATGATCAGTTAGAACGATCACTATAACTGGCCGATCAACTTGACATGTCCGCACTATTTCATCCATAATTTGTGATTTAGATCTCAGAATGAAACGAATTCAAAGCCCACGGTAAGCTAGCTCGATTTCTATATTGTGACAAAATTCGAGACAAAAATAGATACGACAAAGCATCCATGTAATCCAATCTATCCAGAACTACATGATGCCATGAAATATGCTTCATTTATATGCCTTTACTCAATGAGCACCAGCGATCAGTAGATCGCTTTAACTGGCCGATAAAAATGAAATGTCCGCACTAAATCGTCTGTAACTTTTGATTTAGAGCTCAGAATGACATGAATGCAATGCCCACAATAAGCTAGCTCATTTTTTGTACTGTGAAAAATTTTGAGACAGAACTAGATACGACAAAGCGTCCAAGTAATCCACTCTATCCCAAACTGCATGATGCCATGCTTTATGATTCATTTATAAGGGTTTACTTAATGAGTACCAATGATCTGTTTAGAATGATAACTTTAACTAGGCGATCAACTTGATATGTCAGCACTAAATCGTCCGTAACTTTTGATTTAGAGCTCCGAATAACATGAATCCCATGCCCATGTTAAGCTAGCTCAATTATCTATATTGTGACAAAATTTGAGACTGAAGTAGATACAACAAAGCATCCATGTAATCCAATCTATCCCAAACTGCGTGATGCCATGCATTATGCTTTATTTGTATGCCTTTAATCAATGAGCACCAATGATCAGTTTAGAATGATCACTTTAACTGGTTGATCAACTCAAAATGCCCATGTTAAGCTAGCTCAATTTTCTATATTTTGACAAAGTTTGAGACAGAAATAGATAGGACAAAGCGTCAATGTAATCCAATCTATTCCGAACTGCGAGATGTCATGCATTTTGCTTCATTTATAAACCTTTACTCAATGAGCACCAATGATCAGTTTAGAATGATCACTTTAACTGGCTGATCAACTTGACATGTATGCACTAAACCGTCCGTAACTGTTGATTTAGAGATCAGAATGACACGAATCCAATGACCACGTTAAGGAAGCTCAAGTTTCTATATTGTGACAAAATTTGAGAGAGAAATAGAGACGACAAAGCGTCCATTTAATCCAATCTATCCCGAATGGCGTGATGCCATGCATTATGCTGCATTTATATGTCTTTACTCAATGAGGAGCAATGGCCAGTTTAGAATGAGCCCCAACGATTAGTTTAGAATGGTCACTTAACCTGGCCGATTAACTTAACATGCCCATGTTAAGCTAGCTCAATTTTCTATATTTTGACAAAGTTTGAGACAGAAATAGATACGACAAAGCATCCATGTAATCCAATCTATTCCGTACTGCGTAATACCATGCATTATGCTTCATTTGTATGCTGCTACTCAATGACCACCAATGATCTGTTTAGAATGATCACTTTAACTTGCCGATCAACTTGACATGTCCGCATTAAATCGCCCTTAACCCATGATTTAGAGCTCAAAATGACATGTATCCAATGCCGACGTTAAGCTAGCTCAATTTTCTATATTATAAAAAAATTTGAGACAAAACTTGATAGGAAAAAGCGTTCAAGTAATCCAATCTAGGCAAAACTGTGTGATGCTATGCATTATGCTTCATTTATAAGCCTTTACTCAATGAGCACCAATGATCAGTTTAGAATGATCAATGTAACTGGCCGATCATGACATCGTCCGTCACTTTTGATTTAGAGCTCAGAAGGACACGAATCCAATGCCCACATTAAGCTAGCTCAATTTTAATATTGTAAAAAAAATTGAGACATAACGAGATACGACAAAGCGTCTAAGTAATTCACTCTATCTAAAACATCGTGATGCCATGCTTTATGCTTCATTTATAAGCGTTTACTTAATGAGCACTAATGATCATTTTAGAATGGCCACTTTAACTAGGCGATCAACTTGACATGTCCACACTAAATCGTCCGTAACTTTTGATTTAGAGTTCAGAATAACACGAATCCAATGCCCATGTTAAGGTAGCTCAATTTTCTATATTGTGACAAAATTTGAGACAAAAATAGATACGAAAAAGCGTTCAAGTAATCCAATCTAGCCAAAACTAGTGATGCCATGCATTATGCTTCATTTATAAGCCTTTACTCAATGAGCACCACTGATCAGTTGAGAATGATCACTTTAACTGGCCGACCAACTTCCAATGTCCGCACTAAATCGTACCTAACTTTTGATTTAGAGCTCAGAGTGACACGAATTTATTGCCCACGTTAAGCTAGCTCAATTTTACATACTGTGACAAAATTTGTGACAGAAATAGATACGAAAAAGCGTTCAAGTAATCCAATCTAGCCAAAACTGTGTGATGTCATGCATTATGCTTTATTTATAAGCCTTTAATCAATGAACACCAATGAACAGTTTAGAATGATCACTTTAACAAAGCGATCAACTTGACATATCCGCAATAAACCATCCGTAACTTTTGATTTAGAGCTCAGAATAACACGAATCCAATACCCATGTTAAGCTAGCTCAATTTTCTATATTGTGACAAAATGTTAAAGAAAATTAGATACAAAAAACCATTGAAGTAATCCAATCTAGCCAAAACTGCGTGATCCCATGCATTATGCTTCATTTATGACCCTTTACTCAATGAGCACCAATGATCATTTTAAATGATCACTTTAACAGGCTGATAAACTTGACATATCTGCACTAAATTGTCCATAACTTTTTATTTAGAGCTCAAAATGACACGAATCCAATGCCCACATTAAGGTAGCTAAAGTTTTTATATTGTGACAAAATTTGAGACAGAAATAGATACGAAAATGCATTCAAGTAATCTAATCTAGTCCGAACTGCGAGATGCCATGCATTCTGCTTCATTTGTAAGCCTTTACTTAATGAGCACCACTGAATACTTTAGAATAATCATATTATCTGGCCGATCAACTTGACATGTCCGTACTAAATCGTCTGTAACTTTTGATTTAGAGCTCTGAATGAAATGAATCCAATGCCCACGTTAAGCTAGCTCAATTTTCTATATTGTGACAAAATTCGAGACAAAAATAGATACGACAAAGCGTCCAAGTAATCAACTCTATCTAAAACTGTGTGATGCCATGTATTATGCTTCATTTACTCCATGAGCACCAATGATTAGTTTAGAATGATCACTTTAACTGCCCGATCAATTTGACATTTCTGCACTACATCATTTGTAACTTTTGATTTAGAGGAAAGAATGACACAAACCAATGCACAAGTTAGGCTAGCTCAATATTTTATACTGTAACAAAATTTCGACCGAACTAGACACGACAAAGCGTCCAAGTTATCCATCTATCCCAAACTGCGTGATGCCATGCTTTATGCTTCATTTATAAGGGTATGCTTAATAAGCACCAATGATCACTTTTACTAGGCGATCAACTTGACATGTCCACACTAAATGGTCCGTAACTTTTAATTTAGAGATCAGAATGACAGGAATCATATGCCCATGTCAAGCTAGCTCAATTTTCTATATTGGGACTAAATTTGAGACATAAATCGATACGAAAACCATTCAAGTCTTCCAATCTTGCCAAAACTGCGTGATGCCATGCATTATGGTTCATTTATAAGCCTTTATTCAATAAGCACCAATTATCAGTTTAAAATGATCACTTTAACAGACCGATCAACTTGACATGTCCGCGCTAAATCGTCCGTAACATATGAATTAGAGCTCGCCATGACAAGAATGCAATGCCCACGTTAAGCTAGCTAGAGTTTCTATATTGTGACAAAATTTGAGGCAAAAATAGATACGACAAAGCGACCATGTAATAATCTATCGCGAACTGCGGGATGGTATGCATTATTAATGCAGGAACAAGAGGACTTGTTCGAGCAAGGGGAACAGCTGGAGAGACTCTAGCTGGCTGTACAGCATTTTCTAGAGACTCAAGAGTGATGGGTTGATGGTGACCCTTCAGCTGGCTGTAGAGCACTTTCTGGAGGATCTAAGTGAGGACTGAGTAGAGAGGTGGATCAGAGACGCCACACAGATTATTGAAGATCTGTGATAAGTCTAGAGCACTCAAGCTTCAAGGATTCTCACACAAGAAGGCTGGAGGCGTCAGCTCCTTTCAAAGGAAGGAAAACTAGGTTTTTATTTCATAAAACTTAAGTGATTACATGCTGAGAAGGGACTTTATATACTAGTCCAGCAGCAGGTGCCTTCTAGGGCTGAAAATACATTATAATGAAAGGACTAAAGCAAAATTAACAACAAGACATTAGGACCTAATGACAAATAAAAGACTCTTAAACTTAACAGTCACATTCCTGCAAAAACAAGCAAATAAACTTGGTAATTCAAACATAAGAATTTTAAATACGCACCTTGGTCTCTTGTAGCTCCTTATAATGCCTTCTTAAGTTTGTTGAGCAATGATGAACAAGGTTGTATCTTTGAAGCCTTGTAAAACTGGAAGGAGTGAAATTGTGGTTGTCTTTAGTTGTTCATAGTCTCCTTCTTGTAATTCTTTAGTAAGTTCAGGTTCATGGAATCCTCCATCTTCTATGATTGTTATGAGACTTTCGACAGACTTGTTGAACATCTTACAAAGGTTTATTGTGCCTGATCTTGTTCTTGGAGCTTGTCTAATAATAGGTATATTAATGGGCTCTTCCACAGCTTTTAGTGAGCTAGTATTGATGTCCTCATCATCTCCTCCCTCTTGAAAAGGTTCTGTCCTCAGAACAGGTACATCCGCATGAAAAGGAGCAAATCAGTAATATTAAAAGTAGGAGATATGGTCATCTCACCTGGCAGCTCAAGCTAATAGGCATTGTTGTTGATCTTCTCTAAAACACGAAAAGGACCATCTCCTCTTGGGGAAAGCTTGGATTTCCTTTGGTTGGGGAATCTTTCATGTCTCATGTGCAGCCATACCCAATCTCTAGGTTCAAATGATATGT